>JAVXUP010000046.1:0-507500 GCA_033070095.1 Escallonia herrerae | reverse complement strand
ATACTTTGCTACTGAAAATTAGCTAAACAAAATAGAACACCGATCCTGATATCCAAATACCTCACACTAGACAACCCTGATGAAGCCAATGCTAATAGTGACTATGTTGTTTCAGGTGGAAATTTATTTGCAGAAACCCATTCCTCATCTTGACCAAAACATTGGAGTCTGCCCAGAAAGAGAGAGAGAGAGAGAAGAAATGAGGGGAGAGGACGAAAGAGAAGAAAAGAGAGGGAGAGAGAGATCAAAAAGAAGAGAAAGGAGAGAGAGAAGAGTCAGAGCATTAATGAATGGGGAGAGAGAGAGAAAAAGATATGAGAAAAAAAGTCTAAAAACTTGTCCGCTACATTATGTAGCGGACAGGAGAGAGAGAAAAAGAAAAAAAAAAGTCAGAACATTAATGACAGAAAGAGAAAAAAAGTCTGAAAACTTGTCCGCTACATTATGTAGCGGACGGGAGAGAGAGAGAAAAAAAAAAGTCAGAACATTAATGACAGAAAGAGAAAAAAATCTGAAAACTTGTCCGCTACATTATGTAGCGGACGGACTCGGAGGGTATTATTGTCAAAAAAATGCAAAAAATTGTCCGCTACATAATGTAGCGGACGTACTTAAAAAAACGCAAAAAAAAAGATCTGGGCCGTCCATCTTTTGGGATGGACGGCCAGATCGCGCTAGCAACTTCTCCTATTTTGCTAGCGCTATCAATGGATCAGCTCCCTATATATATATATATATATATATATATATATATATATATATATATATAGTAAGGTTGCTCAATATTAATTTAGTAGAGGGATATGAACAATTTACAAATTTAATACGATTGCAGTATGGAGAAGATTCAACTCAATGCCATAAATCAGATACAAATAAGAACATTTTTCAAATACGATGCAAACAATCACAAATACTATTGAACATGAGCAATTGTAATGCCACAAAGGCGATGCTCACTAACACTTTACACAGGCTAGTCCATCAAGGCACTAGCCCACACCAATACACCGGTTAGTCCGTCAAGATACTAGCCCACACCAATATCCTCCAACATACACTAACTCTGCCAAAACACACCAATGCAAAATCTCATGTTAATATACAGAATGCAATAATCGATAACATAATGAATAAATCGATACTCAACAAGTAAGAAATACTGAGCATCAAATAGAATGTCCAATGACCGTCCAGGGCTCAAAACATGGTATTTAAAAGGCAAATGATGCGTACTCATAACAATTATAACATATGCCAAAGAAAATTTGATAACAATTCATATAAATTTATACAAAGACAATTTGATGAGTTGGGTTTTAGATAGAGATCTCTTACTTCGATCCAAGTGAGCTGAAGCAAAAATGCTATTGATCAAATCCTCGGCGTTAACTTAGGTTGGCAAGGTCATTTATTAGAACACTATCCATACTACTATATTATAATCCTAATATAACTATCCACAGTGTACCCATTTCTCTACCCAAAATTCGAAACGGTTTCACACACGACCAACCTATCCCGAAACTTATCACACTCTTCGAGACTCAAAAATATTTTAAAAATATTTTTAATGTTCATTAAGAATTATTTGTAGCTTAATACAGCATGTGGAATAAAAATATGATTTTTGAATTTTATTATTTTTGAATTAAAATTAATTTATTTAAATACACTAAAAACCAATAAATTTCCATAATTGTTCTATCTGAAAATAAAGACTCATTATTTTTATTCAAGCCTTAATATATGTATAAAAATTATAGAAATAAAAATCAGGATTCAAACGGTAGCTAAAAATATTTTTTTATTTTTCGTTTTGCTAAATTCAATACGATACAGAAATGATAATAAATCAACTCCAATAAATTTCTATAAAAACATTTCTATAATTTTTCCAAAACATTTTCATGTGTGTAAAGGCTCAAAATAATTTTCTAAGTCTGAACTTGCAGAAAAATTAAAAAATATAGACAATGTCAGAAAAATATGAAAATTTAAAAGTAATTCTAATATTACCCTACGACTCTTCCTGTAAAATTTTAACATTTTATGATAATGATACGATGTCTAACATTCACGTGCATAAACCCTTTTTGCCGTTAAGTTAACCCACTTTTCTTCTTCCTCTCTGCCACAACCCTATTTAGACAAACTCCACACTCAATTCGCAGTAACTATCCTCCCTTCCTCCCACACACAAGTTCACATATTTAAAAAAACACGTAAACACACACCCAATTTCACTTCCCAAAACCTATCTTAATATATCTATATATATATACAGCCAATTCTCCATGAACACTGCCTTCCCTCTTTCTTCTTTCATTTTCACTCACTCATAACATAAACACACACCACATATGCACACAACCATCCACTCATAGCACTCACGCCCACACTATCGACACAACACACACACGACACTTATAATCTCATACACCCACACATACCATACGTGCGCGCACAGCACACTCTCAAGGAATTAACACACGTAGGGCCATATACACACATTTTTATCACACACACACACACTAGCTGCCTTGGTAGCTTCGTTCCCTCACAAACACACAGCTTCACACACCCATTTATCGTCTCTCTCTTACTCTTTCTTCTCATTACATTCACTTGCCATATATATATAGATATACACCCTGCACTATGTACACTAACACTTTGGACCCATTTCATTTTCCTCTCATGCATTACCATGTATACCCACACTTGCTGGCACATATCACTCACACATATATACACAACTCACCCACAAAACCCATCTACATACCCACATTCCTTCCACTTCAACATCATTCACATAGTTTCATCTTTACCTTACATTACACGTTCACTGCAATTCCACCGAGAAAGAAACGGCCACACTACCCTTGATTTATCACATCACTCTCACGACACCCTAAAACTTTGCAAACTATGGCAGCCCATGGCTGCCGATCTTCTCTCTCACAGTTATCCATGGCTGCAGCAGCAACCCCCTTTTTCTCACTATTATACGTTCTGCCCTTCTCCCCCATAAGCTACTCAAAAGAAAATGAAAGAGAAAAGCCACAAGAAACTTACAAGAATTTCCTATTTGATAGCCGGAAAACTCTTCCTTCGATCCCTTCTTGTCTCTCTCTCTCGGTAACTCTCTCTCTTAGCCGTAACTCTAAGGCATACCAGAAGATGGAGAAATGGGTGTTGACGGCTGCCCTAGATGTGCTATATATATATATATATATATATATATATATATATATATATATATATATATATATATATATATGTATACACTCTAAAAAAACCTAGTTGGAAAATGTAAAGAAAAACATACACATCCATTTGTTGCTAAAACTTCTTACCCAAACTTTTTATCGCGAAAATGGTCCAATATTAAACATTTGTGACAGTTTACACGCCACGAAAATTGTTAACGGGTTATTACATTATCTTGTTTCATAAATCATCACTAATAATATATCGATGCTAAGAAAATTAATTCATCGCTAGAATGCACGTCAACGTTAAGCATAAAATATCCTAAAAATGTATATCTATATTAAGAAATAACAGCCGCTAAAATTTTTTAAATAAAAATATCGGCTCTAAAAAAATTTTGTCGCTAAAAATTTAAATCAAACCATTAAAAAATATCGGGGTATTACAATATATGTCCACCCACATATAAATGCAAGCGTGCACACACTTACACACACATCACCACATAAACTTCATCTAACACACACATCACACACCCAAGTACACAGCCACACACTCATTCACACAAACACACATACAGTTGCGCAAAACACACACACCCAACTGCCTCATGGTAGCTTCATGCACCCACATATGAGCACACGCACGCACGCGCGCACACACACACACACAGATTCACACCTACACACACTTACATGCACTAAAGTCACGCACACACAAATTGTTGGGTATACTGCCTTGGGGCAGTGGGCTCTCTTCTCACACAACCACCTCAATTACACACACACACGCGCACACACACACACACACGCGCACACACACACACACACACACACACACTCACTCACTCACTAGAACACACAACTCACACAGGCAACTTCATGCACACAAACACACAGCACATCTAGCTCCTTTCACACCCACTGCCTCACGGTAGTGGGTCTTCTCGCCCTCTCTTTTCTTTTTCCAACACACCCAAAATCACTCAACAACCAGCCATATAGCACCCACTCACTCATACACAACTGCACACACACGGATTCACAATCACATACACCACAACACACAACACACAATTGAACTTACACACGCTCTCACAACTACCCTTGGCAGCTTTACCACACATTCCTCACACACAAGCAAGCACACACAGACACCCCTCTTGCGACAGACCTACCTATGCAAACCCATTACTCACACACACTTGCACGGCCCCACACTATACACATCCATTTTACACAAACAACACATATGCACACTATATATATATATATATATATATATATATATATATATATATATATATATATATATATATACACACACACACACACACACACACACACCACTCAAGCATACACAAACACACAAACACTTCACCCATAAATCATCCACCTGCATTCATGGCTGCCTCCGCATTTACAACGAAAGCACACCGACCCGCAATCCCTCGCGGCTCTCTCTCTCTTTAACCCGTAGCCTCTCATACCTATGTTTCCCCTCTAACCCGCGATCCCACGCATCGACTTCTATTACCCTGTACACAGCCTCACAAAAAGAAAAACACACATAATGCACACCCAGTTGTGCACAAACATACACATGCTGCCTTCTTCCATGTACCAACATTCACAACACACCCATTCTCATAGTGCACACTCTCATCCAAACTCATGAGATCTCATCCCCGCATACACAAAAAACACTAATTTCTGTGAATTAAATTGAAAGGAAAGGATTATGGGTTACCAAAAAATTACACCCAAACCGCTGGAGTCTCTTTTTTTCGATGATCTCAGCCCCTCCTTCTCTGTAATGCCCCCAGAAATTCGGAGCTCTGCCGCCCTGAACTCCCGGATCGTTAACCTACCGGATCACATCAAACCTGTCAGATCTGTTCACTAACACATACTTTAAAACATTTAATCCGATACTATCTCAACATTCTTCAAATGCAAGCTTACAAGGCTGCTCAAACTCAAACTGTTAAAATCTAAGTTCTTTACAACTCGAGTGCTTATGAACGAATCGACAGTACCGACCCGCGCAGGGGCCTCATTACCTAGTAGTGATGGGCTCACCGAAAATTCATGCAGACTCTAACCCATTCCCGAACCTGCTACAGCTTATCATTACCTGTAGAAGGGAGCCAAAAGGAGGGTGAGCTTTTGAGAGCTCAGTAAGGTCGCACAAGGACTACCAACAGGATTACAAAGCGATTTCAAAGAATCCAACCGACGAAAATTTCCAGAGTACTTCAGATGGTCAAAAACTCAATGACTTCCGAAATGATCAAAAACTCATCAGAAATAGATACCAAAATAAACCAGAACAGACATGACCGATTCCAAAAAAACAATCGATAATAGATCATTTCTAGAGTCATCATTTCCAAAATTAAATAAAGGTTTTTCAAAGGATTCCAACATAAGCACATATCATTTCAGATAATACTTTTCAGACATTTCCGTAATAGTCACGGCAGTATACAGAGCAGATAAAATAAAAAATCAACGTTGATACTGGGCGGTCGCGATGCCATTCCGGCAAAGCACAGAAGTGTACACATGCATGATGTACTAAAATACTAGTCCACTTGGGTACTAGCCTACTTTTTCCTGCAGGATTCAGACCAGCCTTATTACGCCCTCCCACAGAACAGAAACCCAGGTCAACACAAAAAATTCAACAATATCAGTGAGCTTTAACATAAGCTCAATCACCAAAATCAATTTGGATTCCAATAACGATACTCATACTGGCGTAAGTCAGCGTTTAGAATTTTCAGAAGAAATCAGAAATAAATGGCAAAAAGATTGCGAATAATTATCGAATTTAAGCACAATAATTCAGAAGAACGGATACAAACAATTATCAACTTTGCTCGGCATGCAATACATGCGAGCATCACAAGACTTCCAAATAAGCGATTCAGGTTTAATATTAGGATTTTCTGGGCAATAATAGACAGACAGTAATACAGAGTTCAGAGTTTGGCATTAGCCATAATTAGATCAAATGAGTACTTACGAGTACGAGTTATCAAAATAAGGGTTCGGATGAAAGTCCTTACCCAAGGTTCAGATAGAATCTCTTACCTGGATCCGCAGCTAAATTATTCTAACCAAAGTCTTTAGCTTTAACCCTTAAACTTCTCTTCAATCTCTCTCTTTCTCTTTCTCGAATTTTTTGCCCAAAATCCCTGTTTTCCCTCTGTTTCCTTCTTTCTCTTGCTCTGTTTTTGCTTCTTCTCTTGTTCTTTTTCTTTCCCGAAAGGGAAAGGTTTCCCTTTTTGTTTTCTTTTATTTCCTCCCTTTTTTTCCCTTATCAAATCTATTATTAAATAGTTTAATTTAGCTTAGTCATAAACCTAGTAGGAGGTGGCCAACTTAAATAAAAAGTTCCTAAATTACTTTTATAAAATTGCACAAATGCCCCCAAACTTTCTATAATTATATTTTTGTCCCAAATTTCTTTTAAGCTTCAATACGCTAATAATACCAGGGCATTACCCAAAATTAACGCCCTTCTGTTTTTCGGAGCACCAATGGTTATTTTAACTGGCTCCTGAAGTTCGGGATATTACATTCTCTCTCTACTGTATATGTGTATCAGAAGAATAAAAAGGGTGCTTGGACGGTTGCCTCAATAAAGTTATAATTATATGTATCATTAAACCCTAGATGGAAAAATTACCACAAGCCCCCTAGACTTTCATTAGGTATTCTAATTTTTCCCGTAACTTTTTATCATTACAAATAGGTCCAAAATAAATTATTTACTATAGTTTATATGCTAGAAAAATTTTAATGGTTTTGTTAGATAACCTTGCTACATTAATCGTCACTAAAAATTGCTAAATAAAAATATCGATGCTAACTAAAGAAAAAATAGTCGCTAACAGTTTACATATACATTTTCGCTCATAGAATTGACGCTAAATCTTGCATATAAAAGTCATTGCTTAAATTAAACTAATTGACTAGCATTATCAAGGTTCGTGGTGTTTTGATAATCTCTCCCGTTGGCCCGCCTCGGGCCAGCCCGGTTCCCATGACCGGAAGCCTGATTTGGCTCGAACCCTCCTCGGGCCCGCTGGGCTAGCCCATTGACACAACTAAGAATAAGAGAAGGAGTAGAGAGAGAGAGAGAGAGAGAGAATAATAATAATTTTAGAAAGTGAAGAGAGAATGCTCAGGGAAGATGCCATGTGCCTTAAGCTGATGTCTTAAAGTCACATGGATCTGTTTAGGGCCATTTTGTTTCATAATGACAGTCTTAACCTTTGAGTTTTTAATGTCTGTTAGCCGTTTGACTAGTTTGAGTTAAAAAAAATTAGAGTTACTAAAATTGTAATTGATCTGTGCTGAGTTGATATTTTAGAATATAGATTTGACATTAATCCTTTACTTTTTATTTTTTTTATTCAATTTTAGAAACGAATATCTCAAAGACCTCCCTTGGTGCTATTATTCTTTTCTTGTCACAGTTAAGATGTTAAGTTTCCCTGCTCGATATAAATGGAGTACTCCAAACAATAGATTAAAAAGCACTGTTAGAATTACATAGAAAGTTCAACATTACTATTTTTTTAGCATGACATATTGAGCCGATGTATGTGCTTAATGAGTAAACGTTTGAAAATCAACTTTTTCGGGACAACAACCTACCCCTTAAGAAAACGCAGCACAAGACTATTTTTTTGAGAGAGCAACTTTTGAAACTAAAGCTAGAATTTTCATCTTTTCTTTCTTTATTTTTTTTCTTTTTTTCTTTCTAAGCAAGTCATCATGTTATAACAAGAACAACGGGAATTACAGGGATCTAGTACCCTACTTCTTCCATAGACAAAAAGGGGGGGCGATGGACGAAGGGGGAGATGAATGAAGGGGGAACTAGGCAGAAAAGGTTGTTTACATCTGTCCATCTAGCCAGGTTATGAGCCCTCCTATTCTCAATTCTACTGACTTTAACAAAAGTCCAGCAATTGAAGAATTTCAGCTTCTCTTTGGTTTCCTCAATAGCGGCAAAAGCTGGTCCAGCTCAGAATTGATTTTGTGATGTTCATCCATTCAATAATCACTGATACATCTCCTTCAAATAGTACATTGGAGAATTTCATTATGATAGTCAATTTAACAGCTAGGAGAGCTGCTGCAGTTTCTGCCATTTCCAAGTTCATAGGTGGAGATGCTTGTGCCTGTGAGCAACAATCATTCGGTCATGGTCTCGAATAGTTGCCACTTGGATGGACTTCTCTATTATTCTGATTGCTGCATCAAAGTTGACTTGGTGCCAATTGAGTGGTACCGGAGGCCTAAGGGATAGGAGGCTTCTTGATGGTTGGTTTGGGATGAGGAAGGTCAGATTATGTTGAAATGCCAGATGCACTTATTTTTTAACTTGGTTCGCACAAGGGCAGTCTTCCGGAAGATCACTTGGTGATGACTAAGACTCGGCCTTAGGAAACAACATCCTTTCTCACATTTATGCCTGATCAAATGTAGTTTTGACTTCGATGAAAACTACATTACCCATTGAATCGGACGAATCAAATGAATATCTTCATGTTAATCTTTCAGCTACGAGTATCAGATAAGGCTTGCATGACAGTGACTGTAAAAAATCACCTGAGATCCAAGTTAATTGAGTTCATAAATATCGGAAGGCAAGGCCAACATCGTGTATGATGATACATCACCTTCTCAAGTTTCCATTCAAAAGGACTGCAAAAACTAAAACTGCATGACGGTTGATGTTTATTTGAGAAAAGTACAGCCTAGAAACAAGAAGATAAATGCCACCAGCGAAGTCAGGAGTTCAAGTGTCCACGTTGGTTGTAATAGAGCTGCAGGGATCATGGGTACCAACAAAGAACCACAAATCCAACCGGCCACGAGAGACCCGAGCCTGCAACAAAAGATGATAAAACCTTCGTTCAAAAGAGGATAACGAACAAGAGAATAAGAAGTGCGGCGAGGTATGGGGATAACAAACTCACCCAATTATGGATGCTCTAGCTAAGCTCTTAGTCTTGTCATTCAGGAAATAGATGCAAGCACCTAAAGAGAGGGCCACCTGTTTAAAGAAAAAATTACCCCATAACTCAGAAAAATCAATATCAGCTGGGTATCAAATACTTCATGGATACTCTTGAGAACATGTCTGAAATTTCTTCAATCTGTCTCTATCACAATTACCAAAATTTTCATTTTGGAAGCATATGCAGTAAGTACCAACAAATTTGGATGTCAAATACTTTCTTCTTTTAACGTGGAAAGAAAAGAACAATACATAGTGCTTGTCTACATGACATCTATAGTTATTGAGTGGCATTCATAACTTACAATTTCACATTACAACTTTTAATCATAATTATAAAAGGAAATTATTACTGAAACTATTTTGCAATTACAGCCAAACAAAACTTGAAAGAAAATGAAAAACAACTACATACATGCACAATTCAACTGATCGTTCCTTATTTATTCCACAGCGTGCTCATGCTCTACTTTTTAAGATATGTCATGACTATCGTGTCATTTTACGTACAAGACTGGACCATAAGAATGGTCAGTTTTGTGAGATTGGACCAATAGATCAGTCGGTTTCTGTTACAAGCTTAGGTAAACGATTGAACCAGCCAACTTTAGGTTGAACAGATAGCATCGCTGCTAGTTACCTAATGCACCAGTTTTGAACCGACCAGGAGAGAAGGAAAAAAAAAGGTGTTTTTGAGTTATTGCGTGTACCAGGTCAAAACCCAAGGCATATAAGATGTCTCAGCCTTAGTTGCACAAAGCGGGGGCGGGGGCGGGGGAGCGTAAGCACCAAGAAGAATCTGAGGTTGGGAGCAGCTTGAATAAATAAATGCGTAAAGAGTATTATCATTTGTTTAGTATGGTTTACATAGCCAGCAACAATAGACAAGGAGGCTTTAAGAACTTGAAGGAGAAGAGAAACAAGGAATTGAATTGAAAAGGGCTTGATTTTTAGGTATTCTCTCACTTGTTCCATGCGTCTCTATCCAGCTAACAGGATTGAGTTCCCATAATAGCTTGGGACGAGATCTCATAGAGCTCCTAACTTGGGATCGCAAAAGTGAGTTTCCGAAAGAGAAACGTCACCTTATTAGGAGTTTCCTGCAACTAAGGTCTCAGCTACCATTGACCTATGCCCATTCTGTATTTACTTCGTAGAAAATGTTGTTTCAAAATTTATCAGGAATTATTATTGCACTAATTATTTAGCATGCGTTCTAGTTTGACAATGCATCTTTCCTGTTTTTATCTATTTTGACAAGCACCGTTATAGATGGGAAGCAGGGGGATCATGCATAATGCAAAGCCAAACAACAAGGGCCATGGCACCCAAATGTGATCTGCCAAAGTAAAAGCCACTATAAGCAACACCTCTTCCAGATAGCATAGAGTGCACCGAGTTTGCCTTACTGGATCTGAGTTGGGCTTCGACAAAATCCTACAGCAAACCATACCTCATCTGTATCTCTAAACTGTGTAGTCAAATCCAGGAAGTCCTCCTTGGGCCAGAGGTTAAGAAAAACAGAGATGCACAAGTATAGCATGTGCAATGCAACAGAAGTTGAACCAGTAAAGGTGCAGTTGTTTCTTTCTCATCAAATGGACCACACAAGGCATAACGAAGCCATCCTTCATCTCCGAAGTGCCCTCGTAGGCACCTTTCGCCCACTTCATCCTTGCAACAGATTCTAATTTGAGCCACTGAACATTAAACCGCCCAAGCAAAGTGAATAAGTAAAGGGTCCACCGACTCCCCATTTCTTACACAACACACAAGCCAACCAAAGTCAGCCTCATCCCAGATAATTGCTAATAGTGTTTCTCACAGCTATTTAAAGAATCTAGAGTTCCCCCACCAAAAGCTTTCTTCCGAGGAGAAGACAACTTTGGTGAATCCCACGAAAAGAATCAGGCTAAAACAATCCCCCACCTATATAACTGAAGGGAGTGCACAGACTGAAGCTCCCAACATTGAACGTTTCACATAACTGTCGGTTTCAACTTCCATGCATGACTACGAGCTTAAGTCATCACAAACTTCGACACAAGTGCCACGATCCAAAGACGATTTATCCCTTAAGAAATACTTTTTATGTTCACTCTAAGTTGATATCTTAACCATTATAATCAGATTAACCAAACTAGAGTCAATTAACCTTACCAGTCCGTTCATAGGTTCTGGAAAATATGCTTAATATCGACTTGACAAAGGACAAAATGGAAGGAAGATGAATGTGCAATCAATAAACTTTCCATTTTGAATCTCTCCATTAGGTGCCAAGGTTCAAATGGATATTGATTTCTAACAAAAGCAATGTTGTCTACAATTCATCGAAGGCATATGGAAAAGTTGGATATGAATTAGCATAAAGCAGCATCCTTTTCAAATGACAATGAAAAATAGATCAAAAGAATATAGAAAACTCAAAGGCAGCATCTTTAAGGAAAAGTATGCAATGAGCTATTGCACAAGGCAGCATCTTTCAACTTTGCAGAACAAATAAATGCGAAGTAAAGAAGACTAAACAGATAAAAGAACCATGCGGGAAGTGACAGGGATACACTTGCAAAGCATAAGTGTCGCTACCAAGATGTGTGTCCCCAAAACAAGTTGTGTCCCCGAAACAAAAGTGGCGGACATGTTTGGTTGGGTATCAAAGAACTCAAAAATTCAGTTGTAAACAAGAAGATTCGGGACAAACCTGGAAAGCGGGTCCACTTTCAGCAGAATTCATTATACTCCAGACAGCCATGAATGTGAAAAGGAATAATCGTCTAAGAATAATGACTGTAGGAGGAGCTTCGACAAAACTTAGCAGGTTCTTAACCCAAGGTGGAGACTCCTCCACTTTCTTTTTCAGCCTGCTTTTCAGGTTTATTTTCGTTCTCTTCCGATTTTGAAAGCTGGCCATTAGTATTTTCTCAAAAGCAGCTTCTATCGATTCTGCACTTCTCTCATGACCAGCGTATTGATTCAACAAAAAGTTGCGAGAACTCCATACTTCTTCTTCAGATGCATCAGTAGTTATACCAAGGCGCTTATAAGGATCCCAAACACTAACTCGAGGAAATTTCAAAACATTGCCTAGAAAAGAAAATTTTAAATGGAGAATTAGAATAATTTGGTAGAACAAGATTTTGCAAAAGCATACACAGTGTGAGAAACACATGGCAAAGGAAGGTGAGAATATATTTTCTTGGTGAACACAATAAACAAACCTACATAATACCCCACTATAAGAAGAACAACAGTATCAGGTCAAACATGCAGCCACTACCAAAAACCTGACTTTTCCGTCCTCCCAAGAACTAGTGTAATCTGCAAATTTGAGCCCGAACCATCGGCAAAAGAAATCCATCCTCTCGAGGTGATACCTATGAGGACGTAGGTGCAATGCATGAGAAAAAAAGGAGATTAGAGACGTTTCTCCTGAACCCGAACATCAAAGAAAGGAGGGTCCTCCTAAGGAGCCCATAGTCTTCAGAATGGAACACCACTTGAGAACCCAGACGTAATAGAAGGCTAGTAGGCTAAGAAAAGACTTGACCTAAAGCTGCCATTTGGGGAGGTTGTTATGTTCATACATCCTCACAGTGGAGAAGGTAAGGCTCTGGAAGGCAACTCAAGAATCCGAAATACCGTGTCAAAAGCCCCTCCATACAAAGGGAATCATAAGTTGCCATTCCCAATGATCATGACGGTTCCTTATCTAAACTTGAGAGAGGAACTAATTCTTCAAAGTATAACAAAAAGATAAAGGTAAAACCAACATACTTATGAAGGTGTCCTACCTTACCTCATATTGCTCGAAGATGTGCTCAAAGACCTGACCACCTTAAAGGAACCCAAACTTTACTGGAAGTTACCAATCTCCAGAAGTCCTTTTTATCTAGCACAGACCTCCGCACTAATACCCCAAGATAACCTTGTAAGAACGTCCCAAGTTTCAAATAGCCAACTCCCACCATGTATGGGGTGGGGCCCTCCTCAATATGATAAGATGACACTCAACAGTGTGTCCCTATCTTTCCCCTAAAATAAGCCTTTTGAAGCCTTCTCAGCCATTATTCAAAGGATGCTGGTATATAATCGTGACAAAAAACATGAAGTCTTACACTAATAATAGCAGGCCTTCGTGCATAATAAAGATACAACTCTTATGTTAACAGTAACACGTGAGTACTAGCTTTGTCACAACTCAACAACCGACCCACCAACACCCCTCTCCTTCCCCTGCCTTGCTACAAAGCCTCATGACCAAATCTTCTATCCAAGCATGAGAGAGTCGAGCATTTATCTCCAAGTTAACTATAGACTAGGGATTCTTATCAGCTTTTTCTTATTGAAGAAGAAAATAAAGCCAATTTATTCACAAAAAGGGCAGCAAAAAATAAAAGGAATCAGGTTAGCAACCTATTTACGCAATTGACGTAAGCATCATAAAGTGTTACACCAGCCTTGTAAACAACCTCAAAATTGTTTCCTTGGTCTACTGAAAGTGTTAAGTCTTAATTCTAGATTTGGTCAATAAAAAGGCTTTTACCACCAGTTCAAGACAAGTCCATACTCCATAGTGATCAGCTACATCAAAAGATGCAACATCTCATTACATTTTTTGCAGGTCCAACATATCAGATATTTAGATCCACACAAAGGCATGCAAAACTTCACAAAGCAGATAAAGAGATGCACATTACAACATCTGTATACCTTCAATGTCTACACAATCCAACAAGAAAGAGCATTAAAAAGTAACCTTAGGTAACTTATAATATACATAGGATACAATCAAGCGAACACCGCACCAGTCATATTGTTCCAGCATAGTTCCCATTTAAATATCCAGCTAAGCGAATAACTTTATGCTCCCTCTGTATCATCGGATTTTTGCTATTTTGACTTCGATAGATTAAGTATCTTTAATTACTCAGTGTTTTTATCCTAGCTTGACAATGATACTTCATTAATCTATGATTGGTATTTAAGTTCCATTCGACGTTTACATGGCACTAAATCAATTCTAGGAAATCAAGAACAGCCAAAGGGGAACGTCCAATCAAACGAAGGAAGTACTTTTAATAAGCATTTCATAAGTTACACTGTAATGTTTTAATTGTCATTACGTAGCAAAAGATTCCTTACCGCCATAAGATGCATCCAATGCACATCTAGGGCTTCTTAATACTACAATGCAAGGCGTCAACCTCTTCCAATTCCCATGCATAGAACTGCAGAACAAACGTCAACAAAACACAAATTCACGAAGAATTATTAACATGTGCATGTAGCGAGAATCGTCGTGAAATTAGAAATTGGATATTGCAAAAACAAAAGCAACAGAAGAGAAATCCGAAATTGAGCTGGATTTCCCAACTCAAAGCCACAATCTGAGAAATATCAACATCAATCTGAACTAGGTTTTTGGGTATCTACTTTCTATAAAAGAAGACACACGGTGACAAACACACACAGACGGGTGCTTACAGTTTATTGCCGAAGAAAGGTGAGGGAAGGCGAGGGTTTGAAAGCGTAAGGGTAGCCATTATACTGTATGGGTTAATTTTGGAGATGGCAATAGAGGGAGGAATGAAGCACAACGCGTTATGGGTATTCTGGTATAATATTTAGGATGAACACGACGCCATAGACGCCCAAAACATCCTGCCGCGGCCTGCAGACGAGAAAGAACCGGATACAGATTACCTTTCTACTAACTAAAACAGGGTCGTTTATTTCTTGTTTTTATTTTCATTATTTTTTAATTAATTACATCTATGTCCGTAAAGTTTGGATCAAATTACACGCATGTTCATAAGTTTAGAAAATAAACATTTATGTCATTTGACCGAATAGAATACTCAAATATATAATGGAATGGTCAAAATGACTATATTGTCCATGGCTTAAAAGGTTAATTATTTATCATGTCATTCTTTTTATCTCCCTAATTTTTAAATTAGGGTTTTAAAAAGAATTGAAACCCTAATTTTCAAATTCGGGTTTCAATTCTTTTTCAATTTCAACATTTATTATCTAACTTTTTAAGAAACACAAAAGCACCGGGGTAGGGGAAGGGAGGGGGACGGCACAGGGTAGGGGCGGGGGAAGGTAGAGGGGGTATGGGAAGGGCGAAGGCAGTGGGGCGGGGTAGGGAAAGAAGGGCAGGGATGACGAGGTGGGGAAAGGGAAGGCTGCAGGGTAGGGGAAGGGAGGTCGGGGGACAACGGGGTGGGGTGAAGGGAAGGGGAAGGCGGCGAGGTAGGGGAAAGGAAGCGGACGGCACCGGATGGGGGAGCAGCGGCTTTATGGTGGGCGGTGGGAACAACAGACGTGGTAGTGGGCGGTGGGGGCACCGGCCTGGTGGTGGAACGGTAGGTGGGGGGCAACGGCTTAGTGGTGGGACAGTAGGGATAGCAGCTTGATGGTGAAACGGTGGGGGCGGCGGAGTGGTGGCTGGAGAAGAATAGAGAAATTCACCTATATCTGATGGAAGATAGAGATAAGGGGAAGAGAGAGAAGGCTCATGAAAGAGAAAAGCAGAAAAGAGAGGTAACAGTAATCTAGGGGTAGGATTGTCATATTTTGAAAATACGAATTGATGACATCACAAAAAATACACCTTTTGGATGGAAACCTAACGGATGGACACAAGTGTTACCTTTTTAATGTTTGTTGTCACGGTCTGTTACCTTTTGAAATTTAGTATTTTAACTGTAATTTTACTCTAACCTTAAGGACATGAGTGTAATTAACCCATTATTTTTTTATCCATATAGTAAAAACATAATTGTGTATTTTTATTCATAAGAACGTTTACCATGTTATCCTTGTTTTTTCTTCCAAAGTGTCATGATCGTGTGTGAAGGTGTATTTTAATGTGAGAAGGAAGCGCGCGGGGGGGGGGGGGGGAGTAAGGGTTTATGTAATGATGATACGACATTAAGGCGAGAAAAGGTGAATAATGACGTGATGAAGACTTCTTTTTTTTTCGTGACATTGAGTAAGAAATAGTTTGAAAGAGGTGAAAACAACTATAAGGTGTTTTCATTTTTTCTCATTGTTGGAGTGAAATTAATTTTAAAGAAAGGATAAAAGGTTGATAAAAGTACACAACAAATAGAATATATTTGGTCATCATTACAAAAATGAGATTAAAGATGGTAAACAACAAACCTAAGTACATAAACTATAGTCCCTGAGAAAAAATACGGAAAAAAGAATCTATATGCGGGTCTAGGATACACACGATTAGATTTGCAAGATATGTTCATCGGGTTGCAAAGCATGTAGTTCATTGTTTATTGGAGGATGTGAGCATAATTTGTGATCTCACACGACTTTGACCGATCAAAATCGTAAAAATGATCAAGTCAAGAGTGGGAGCTTTAAGATTTGTTGGTGAAGCCTTTAATTTGGACATATAAAATGATCTTAAAAAAATAGTCAACTATTCGGTTGACCGTCCTACTATTAGGAAAATTCAACTTTAGTTACTGAATATTAATTTGTGTCAAGTGACTACTAACATATCAGTCAGTTCAATCTGTTAATTTGTGCTTGTCGATGCCTCATTAAGTCCCTTTACAGAGGGGTAAAGTGGTCTTTTCAGCCTCTTATTCCCTTCTTTTTTCCTTCCTTCTTCCCCTTCTCTTTCCCACCTTTCTCCTCTCTTCTTTCCCTCTTCCTTCTTCTTCCCCACAATTGCTTTCTCCATTCTTCCTCCCTACCCCCCCACACACAACACCCACTCTCTCTCTCTCTCTCTCACACACACACACACACACACAAAATGCTCACTTATCAGAAACACTGTAATATCTGATACTTTTAGAGCTATTTCAAATAACTATCAAAATTTTGAAAAATAAACAGGTGATAATTTTGAGCAATGCTCGGAGATTACTAGAGAATGAAATGATTTTGGGATCAAAATATAATTTTAAAAACTTTTGGGCCCATTTTGTAAATATGAAAACATTGGAAGCTATTTTTCCAGATGATGAAAAAAGGCATGTATGTGACACATTTTGAGAAAGTTGGTCATGACATGATGCCACCTCCTACTTTTTTCTATAGTGACTAATCTAATTTTATTATAAAATATGAGATAAGTCCTTAAAGAAAATAAAAGAAAAGAGAAAAGAGAAAAGAAAACAAGAAAAAAGAAGAACAGAGAAGAGCACAGTGGCTCGGCTAAAAACAGAGGAAACTAGGGAAGAAGGAGAAAGAGGGAGAGAGAAATTGGAGAAAAGCCGAGGCATTTTTTTCAAAAGGGTAATTTATTTTCCTCTTTGGCGATTTTTAGTGGGTTAAAATTGTGGGTGTCTATGTAAGTAAATCGGATGCAAAGTGTGTGTATTCACAGCCATGAACACGTCTGTGTATTGCGCCCGCACGTGCATGTGTGTGTGTGTGTGAGAGAGAGAGAGAGAGAGAGAGAGAGAGAGAGAGAGAGTGTGTGTGTGTGTGTGTGTAGGGGTAGCATGTAGGTGTTAGTGTGGTTTCAGTGTGTGAAATCATGGGACTTATGTGTGTTTTGTTGTGTATGTGTGTGTGTGTGTGCGCGTGCGTGAGTGTGTGTGTGTGTGTGTGTGTGTGTGTGTGCGTGCGTGAGTGTGTGTGTGTGTGTGTGTCAGTGAGAGAGAGAGAGAGAAAGAGAGAGAGAGTGTGTGTGTGTGTGTGTGTGTGTGTCAGTGAGAGAGAGAGAGAGAGAGTGAGTGTGTGTGTGTAGGGGTAGCTAGCAGGTAGGTGTTAGTGTGTGGCTTCAGTCTACAAAACCGTGGGACTTATGTATATTTTGTTGTGTGTCCTTTGCAAAGTGTGTGTGTGTGTGTGTGCACGCGAGACATTGGCTTAGTGTGTGAGGCTGTGTATGTGTGTGCGTGCAAAAAAGTGTATGTGTACGCGAGTGCGCACATGCGTGCGTGTAGCGGGAGCGTGTGTTCAGTGAGTAAGGTAGGTGTTGTGCAGTGATATAGTATGTGTGTGTGTGTGTGTGTGTTTTAATCGTGAATAGTGACTGTAATTGTCACTAAAGAGGCTAGGGTTTAGGCAATGTATTGAGCCAATTTTTAAAAATGGAAAAAGGCAGAATCTGCCAAATTACAAAAAAAAAAAGACTTATATTATTTTCACAAGATCTATGTTGTGGAAAGTTTTAAGATTTTTTCGTGTCCGAAAAGGACTCTAAATTAGGGTATCGATTAAAAGCATTCTCGATTTATTTAATATAGCAAACCAAATTATTTTAATTTGAAAAATTTAGGAAAACTCTATTTTACTGAGATGTTTCATTTTCTAAATTTTCATGATATCCAAGATAAATAATTATTTTTAACAGAACTGGTTTCTGAATACCGCTTCGGGCTTTTTGGGCAAAATTTTCATGAAGTACTTTTTAGCCCAAAAATAACTTCAAGATACTTAAAATAGTGTTTTAAAGTGTTTTTGAGATTTTTTCGGTGCGAGGAGCACCAGAGGTATTTTGGTAATTTTTTACCCCGAGGGGGATGTCTTGGTAAGTTTACTTATAAAAGATACATTGAATAAATTTACATACGATAGGGATATTTTAGTGATTTTATTTATGGGAAAGCTGTTTTGGTGATTTAAGGATGAGATGAGTGCTTTTGTTAATTTTACACATAAGGGGCATTTAGATAATTTTACCTACCCGGTGAGGGGGTTCATTCTAGGAGTCTGGTGAGTCAGTATTGAGTTTATAATTTTGTAGTGTAGGCTATATTCTGATCATTTGATTGTTCCATTTAGGTTAAAAGAAAAGACTTTTCAGTTAGAAGAATTTAGCTTCGGATCCAGGTAATTCCAACCTCTTGTAAAGATCTCTATCTAAACCCTAATTTCGATAACTTGTATTTGTAAGTATTGTTTCAATTTGCTTATGGCTATTGTCGAACACTGAGATATGTATTGATATCAGCATGTTATTACCAATTAAACCCTAACATTGAACCTGAATCAGTTATTTGGAAATCTTGTTGATGCTCGCCTTCTATTACATGCTGAGCAAATTGATAATTGTTTGCATTCATTCTTTTGAATGGCATGCTGAGCAAATTTGATAATTGTTTGCATTCATTCTTCTGAATGGTCGTGCCTAAATTCGATAATTAATCGTATTTGTTATTGCTATTTGTTTATGGCTATTCTTAAATTATGAGTAACAAACTAATATCATCATGTTAATTGTCATTGAAACCCTAATTGATATCGGCTACTTGAATTAATGTTGATGCTCATTTTCATTGCAAATCAAGCATTGAATTTCGTGTTAATTTTATGATTGTTGTCTTCTTTACCTGGGGAATGTTTCGATGGAGGCGTTATAAGGATGGTCCTTTCCTGCATCCTACGGGGAGTGCAAGCTAGTCCCTTGAACGATGGAAAAGGGCTAGTTATCGTACATCATGCATATGTTCACTTTATGTGCATTGCCTGAGTGGCATTGCCTCTGCCAGGATCAATATCTCCTGAATTTATTTACATTGTATCTTACAATTATTGTTTTGAAAATGATTGGAAATTAATGTCTTGATATCTGATTGAAGGAGGCTGAATTGAAACTTTTTCCTCTATTGTGGTTAAACTGTTTGTGGTCAACAGAAAGCCTTCCCCATATTGTCCTTGAAGTATTTGTGTTTGTTTCGAAACCCTTTGAAAAATCATCATTATATTTAAAATGATTGCTTTGAAAATGATCTTCATATAATCGTTCTGGTATCCGTTTATGATTGTTAATGATCGTTTTGGAATCTATTACGATTGTTAAGATTTGTTTTAGAATCTACTTATGATTGTTTATGATTATTTTGGTATCTGTTTATGATTGATTATGATCGTTTTGGATTGTTTTACGTCAAGCAATACGTGGAGTAACTCCCGTTATAGCAGAATCATCAAACTATTTATAATTGTTTAAAATATATTGAAAAATTATCGTTGGGGATGATTTTTAAATGCTTAGAGAATGGAAGCTTGGACTCTTGGGTCATTTTATAATTCCTTCAGTTGATCCTTGAAAGACACCCTACGTTTGAATCCATTCTGCACGTAATTATCAACTGTAGCATGCTCGGGAATGCGTTTAGAGTATGTGTTAGATTCTGGAGAACCCACCACTATTGTGTAGTAAGACTCCTGCATGGGTTGGTATTGTTAACTTGTTCAATAAAAAACTTGAGTTTGGAAAGAATATAATTTTTAGTAGTTTAAGTTTAAGCAATTTTTTTTTAGTAGGATTGTATTTTGAAAATTTTGAGTTAATGTCTAGTTATAAACTCTAAGGTATGTGTCAGTTAACAGGTCTGATATGATTTGATGTGATGTGATAGGTTAACACTCCCGGAGTTTAAGTCGATGGAGATCCTAATTTTTGGGTCATCACACACCCACACACACCCACACATTGTTCACACCCCCCCCCCCAAACACACATGCACAAAGCACACTGTCGTGGCAACCCCCCCCCCCCCCAAACACAGCACAGACAACTCATACTATCACCCATGTCATACATTTTCCCCCCTTCCCAACACACACAACACCCAATGTGACAAACGTGTGCGCACACACCGCAGATGTGCACACATGTACACTGTATGTGTGCCCTCCACCACACACAGGTACGTGCATGCACGCGCACTTGCAAACATGCACACACATACAGAGTGTCTGCGCGCACGCATGTGTATGTGACACCCCAATTTTTTTAATTTTTTGGGGGTCTTTTTGTAATATTATAAGGTTTTGGGGTGAACTAGAGAAAAAAAACTAGAAGTTGGGGGGGTTGATAATTTTCCTTTTAGGGTAAATGCATATAAGATGGCGTATGGGATTAACTGTCCCACATTTTCTTCCCCTTTTATTATACGACTTAAAGGAGCAGAGCAAGAGATTGAAATACCTTGCTGGCGATTGCTTGGTTTTTCCAGTAAAAACTTTTACCTTTTCTCAAGTTAATTTACTATTTTAATGTGTGTAAGGGCTGAGTTGTGTTAGCTGAGTGTGAAGGGGCCAAGGGAGAAGGGGGTTGTCGTGGTGTTTGGTGAGTAGCAGGAACGGTTTGTTCCGTTTTTGCCATGGTAATGGGGTTATTAGATTGTCAATATCTCATTGGTTACTCATCCATGTTATGCATTTTTGTACTTTTTGAAAATGATGTGTCTCCACTTGAATCTTTCATTTTTAAATTATCTTAGAATCTCACGTTCACATAACGAATAACAACCTTAAAGTCAATGCCGCGTATAAGTCCAGAAGTTTTTGGCAGCCACTTCGATTTTCTATAGAAAATTCATTACTCATTGGTTATTTGTAGAAAATTCATTACTCATTGGTTATTTGTGATTCTTATATATCTAGAAACCTAAGAAGTACTTTAACTTTGTAGTTTTAAGTTTTCTGAGATTCGTTATATTTTTGCTTCAAAATAACCATTGAACAAAATTGGTGTGCGCAGAGATGTGATGTTTCTGTCAGCCACTTTGATTTGCTTGAGAATATTCATTATTCATTGGTTTTTATCATTTCTTGTCTTTCTGAAAACCTCAGCAAGTCTTTTTCAACTTTGTAATTTAGAGTTTTCAGAGATTCTTCATAATTCGGCTTCAAAATGGTTAGTGTACATAACTAGTTTTTCCTGAAAAATGTTGTTTTTAGAATTATATATCAGTCCATTTCGATTTGCTCTAAATTAATTATTTCTAATTTTTTTAAAAGAACTTGTGCATTTTGAAGTCCTTAGGGAGCCTTCTATAATTCTCCAGTTTTTTATTTGATTGGAACCTTTTTATATCTTGGTCGAAATTGTCCTTGAATAATGTTGGTCAGTGTTGAAAGATAGTTAGTTTCTAAGCTGTCCAAATTTTTTCTTTAAAAAGTAGTTTTTGCTCTGACTTTGGCTTAGTGCAAAACAAAAACCCCTCTTATTTTTGCGAAATCAACACCATGGAATTTTTTGCTATTTGTTGGGGCACGCAAAGGGCATTTAATGACTTCAGTTCAAAAAAGAGTTAACGATTTTTTTAATACAGAAAATTAACTTATTTTTATCTAAAAATTTTATAGTATCCTTATTTTATTGGGACTCCAGAAGCTAGGGTAAAACCCTAGTGTCGGATTGAGATAGTCAGTCGTAGCAAGGGGTTGTGATTAGATAAGTGGTAAGGGTAGAATTCGAGATATTCCTTACGTTATAAGTTAGTATTTATACGCTTCAGGAATTAACTTCGCCGATTCATTTTCATATCCGGTAGGAGGTAATCAAGGTCAGATAGGAAAGTTCCCAAATCCGATTAAGTAGTTTTGGAAGTGACTTTTGATTAAACTAGTATTTTTGTATCGAAATGCATCTGTTTATCTACTTTTGAAATGCAGTGTTTATTGGCATTGAATTGTTTAAATTACGTTTAGCTGATCTTGCTTTGAAGAAATAGTTTAACCAAAGAATTTTAATGACCTGTTTCTTGTTTAAACCGGACCAAATGTAATAACCCCAAAATCTGAGACTGGAGTTATGGTAAATATTCCAACTAATCATTGATTGGACCTTTAGTGACAAATTGGTGAGCATTATACACTATGATGCTTAGAGACAAATTTTTGAGAACCATAAGTTATAACTTTGCAGTAGCTAGAATAAGTGACATTTATTGAGATCTTTAGTGATGATTAGAGTAAACAACATTTTTGAAAAATAATTTAGCGATAGATAAGTAATTATTTGGGTCTTTAGTGACGATTGACGTGAGGAAAAATAAATATATATTAGCAACCTTTAGCAACAAATTTTTGAAAAAAAAAATAGACTGTGTGATTTAACGATAGCAGCTATAGGTTATGTTAATTATGGTCTTTAGTGATGATTAGCGTGAGGTACTTTTTTGTCAAGCTTAAGCGATATTTTTATCAAACAACCATAATTGTAAATAAAATTGGGTGCAAAGGTCAATTAATGAAAATGAAGGGGCCAACTTAGGAAAACAAAATTTCGGCGGGTGTTATTACATAAAAGAAATTTTCCAAGGATTATGTGTTTCCTTTAATTGGTTACTACATCTAAACATATGCATAAATTATATACACAAAAGGTCAATAGAGAGAGGGAGCAGAGGAGAAAAATGTGGGCATTTTGGTTTCCCCATTTTCGGTTACTGCCAGAGAAATATAGAGAGATTTCAGTTAGAGTGTGTGTGTGTGTGTGTGTGTATATATATATATATATATATATATATATATATATAGAGAGAGAGAGAGAGCTGATCCGTTGAAAGCGCTAGCAAAATAACGCGATCTGGCCGTCCATCCCGGACGGCCCAGATCTTTTTTTTTTCAAAAGCTATCAATCGTCCACTACATAGTGTAGCGGACGGACTTTTTTACCATATTACCCCTCCTTCCTCGTCCGCTACACTGTATGGAGGATAACTTTTTTGGCCTGACATTGTCAGTCAAAAAGTCATCTGCTACACTGTGTAGCGGACGACTTTTTGACTGACAGTGGTCAAGTCATTCACAACCCCCTGATAGTTGTCACACCGGTCCTGGGGTGACAGGACTATTGGTTTGTCCTTATCCCACTGCCGCAATACTGTGTAACGGATAACTTGATGGTTTTTTCTGTCCACTATACTATGTAGCGGACCTGACCCCACTACAAACCTATTCCGAAACTCTTATTCATTCTTTCTTCGAAACTCATTCATTTTTTCTTCTCACAATTTTTCTAAAGGCGTTGGCAAGTCGATTCAATTTCTTCCAAAGAAATCCTTTAATCGTCTCATCAATCACGTAAGTTCACAAACCAATCCTTTATTCATTCATAATCTAGAGTTGTTCTGAGTATTGCGGCTTATGCATGGTTTTGAATATGTATGCACTGGATTGTGCTAGCGTTTGTCAATATATGTGTATTGCTTATTGTGTATTGCTTATTATTTGTTTATGTGATTTCACTTGAAAAATCCGATTCCATGTCTGTTTGTATGTATGTACGTACATACATATATACAGCATGTCAACTTATGTGAGCACATGCTAGCTAGCGTTGTATGTTTGAGAATTTTTACGCTTCCAACCTTGCCCTTTTTCCATAATTTCAGTTGCAAAAAATGGATTTTAACCCTGGACCAGAAGATCCCTCCGTATTATACGACCAAGCAAACCATGTCAGTACGCTCTTATGGGATGGTGGGGTAAGATACTTATTTTATCAACTTTTTTATTCTTAAGAACATTGTATACCGTTTGTTTTGGTTAAATTGTATTTATTAATTCGTAGGAAAGAGCACTTCTCAACACAGTAGAAGTGTCCGATAATTTCAAAGCCTGGAAGTTGAACAAATACCAGAAAAGGTTACTGCGTGGGATTGGGTTTGGAATTTTCACGCATGGGCAAATCTTTCAACACCTTGACCGGCACTTAATAGGTGCCCTTGTTGAAAGGTGGAGAAGTGAAACGAATACGTTTCACTTCCCTCTCGGAGAGATGACAATTACCCTAGAAGATGTAGGGTTCATCTTGCTCCTCCGTCGGAAGTAACGAATAAGAGAACCGCTAGGGACTTCTTTACTTCGATACCCCAGGATCAATTTAGCACTGGTGGTATCAAGTTGAAGTGGTTGGTAGATACCTACAAGGTTCTGCCGAAAAACTACACGGACGAGATGCTTGTGCTGTACACACAAGCTTTCCTCTTGTGGGTGATGGGGGCAATTCTGTTCCCAACAACGTCGAAGAATACGGTCAGCGTCAAATATTTACCGTTGTTGGGTAACCTGCTGGAGGTTGGGGATTATGCCTGGGGTGCAGCAACTCTTGCGTACCTGTACCGAGCATTGCACAAGGCAACGAGGCCCGACTCCAAAGCTATATGTGCGTGTCTCTCGCTATTGCAGGTATATCATACAAATCTTGATTACGTGCTCGATTTTTTTTATTGAATCGACAATAAATTTTGACGATACTTTATTTAATTTGTCTTTGCTCTCAGGTGTGGTCTTATGAACACCTTGCTACCGGCGCACCCAGGCGTAGGGACGGAACAGATAATGTGTGGCCTCGGTTGTGCGCCTGGGAGTACAGCCGGAAGGACAGCCACTACCCAAAGAGAGACGATTCCCATCATCACATTACGTACTATCGGGGGGAGCTCGACTCGCTATCTCCGGGCCAGATGCGATGGGCACCGTACAAACGTTTGGCGCGACGGGTGGGGGAGTCGTTCGTCTTCACGCTCTCGGGTTGCAACGCACACCCCTGATCCACTTCGAGGTCGCAGAGTGGCAGCTACCAGATCGTGCTATGCACCATTTTGAGTGCCTGCAGGGGTTGCCAGCCGATGCGCCGGATATGAGGGGTAACAGGAACCCACCGGGTGTCGGACGGTTTGGCAAGGCAAATGTGCACGAGAACTTGAGGTTTGGGATTCCTGGCAGGACACGCTGGCGGCCATTGTGTCAGAGCCTGACCCCGTGATCAGCATCGAACAGTACAATGAGTGGTACTACCGCATCACCCGGAGGAGAGTAGCTCCAGTAAGGTTTGAACGCGGGGAGAAGTACCACCCTAGGGGTCAGATCGATGAGCAGATGGCATACAATCTGGTAAGTTGCCCAACCAGTGCTTTTAATTGAACTTGATGATTCTAAGTGTGTATGAAGTTACTTATTTATTATCTCTTTGGATGTAGGTTAATGCCTCGTTCGCCTTCTTCCAGAAGTTGAGCGAGCGGAAGGATCTGGTGGATGCAATGGGCGAGGAGCTTCGCCAACAGGCTGAAGCGTTGGCGTTTGGCTATGAGAATTTTTTGCGCCAAGCATCGGGACAGCCTTCGGGCATCAAGCCGAGAATGGGTTATCCGGGGTGGCAGCCCCCTTATGTGAGCGAGGGATACGGTGATCCCTCGGGATACAGTGATCCCTCAGGACAGACTTCGGGGGTGAGCCAGGGATACGGTGGTCCCTCTGTACGGGAATGGGTGGTGATTGGGGACTGCCAAGCACCATGGGCCAGGCTCAAGCACCGTGGGAAGAGTACAGTGCGCCCTCCTTCTCTTTGTTTCTGGACTCGGAACCCCAACCCCTCTCTCAGAGTCAAGTCACGCAGGACTGGGGTTTCGGAAACATCAGTCTGTTCGAGACACTGCCCATTGTCCTGTGGGCGGGACCATCTGTTGCCGAAGGAGGGCAATATCCCCCGGTCAACCCCCCCGAAGGAGTGCAAGATCCGCCGGTCGACCCCCGAGGGCAATATCGCAAAGGGCATCCATTGAAGCCCCTAAAGCCGCATAAATGCCAAATTATCAGAGAGCGGTATTTTAGCGGGTTCCCCAGTGACAAAGCGTTATATAGTGTGAATCACCCGGAGGGCATGGATTACTGTTGCTCGTGGGGAGAAATGTCCTCCCTGGCTCCGGGGAGTTGGTTAGACAACGGCGTCATCTCTACCTACGTGGAGATTCTGAAGGAAAGGGGCTGGGAGTGGCTGAACAAGTATCCGGGCGTATTTTTGGTGGATGCCTTTTTTCATAGCCTCCTAGTGGCTGAATGGCATGAGTGGGTCGAATGAAGGGGGAAGAAAAAGTTGAGCCAGTGGAGACCGTCGGATAACCTACGAGCATATCTGAATAGGGATAGTCCAGTGAGCGCAATGGTTGCCCACGTGTTTCTAATCCCATTTCTAGGGGAAAGCCACTGGTACTTGGTTTGCTATGAACCAACGAAAAAAGTCATATCGGTGATCGACAGTCTCCACGACGATACCCTCCACATGCCTGTGCTGCGGATGTATAAAGCCCAGTTGGACTCAATGGTAATCTTACGATTGTTGTTTAATGCTTATTGTAACTTGCCAATTGTAAATGTTAACTCGTGTCTTACGCCATTTTCTGTTTCTCGCAGAATATATTTTGTGCCATGGTCAATGCTATCCGTGGTCTACCTGTACCGGCGCGGCCAAAGCTCCATTTCTGATTGAAGAAGAGGAGGCCCAAGCAACATAATACTTCGGACTGCGGCGTCTTCCTTTGCATGTACATGGATTACATATGTCGGTCTGAGAGCCTCAGGGCGGCCGCATGGAGTCAAGAATACGTAGAACGCTTTAGATATAGGATAGCTTGGCAAATTTTGAAAGGCCGGCCTAGAGCGGTTAGGTTTATTGAAAATCCGTCTAAGGACGAGAATCCGGCTCAACATGAGGACCCCTAGTTGACATTGTACCATTACAATAATTTTTTTTAATAAATCATGATTATTTAGAAAGCTGTCATTGGTGTGATTTTATTTGTGTTGAGATCAGTTGATTTGTGTTAAAGATGTTGATTGATTGATTTGACTGATTTGTGTCCATATCAGCAGACATTTGATTTGGGTTGATTTGATTAGAGTTGGTTTTTTTGTTCTCATTGAGAATGACTGAATGGTGGGAAACAAAATGGGGGAAATTTTTTTAGCTGTTGATGTACAGGTTACTACTTCTTCGTCCGCTACACAGAGTAGCGGACGTCCAAAACAGGAAAATTTCCTAAGTGTTGAGGTTGAGGGTTTCTGCTTCCCCGTCCGCTACACTGTGTAGCGGACGTCCAAAGACTAAAATTTTCTAAGTGTAGAATTTGAGAGTTTCTGCTTCTTCGTCCGCTACACAGTGTAGTGGACGTCCAAATACACAAAAATTTTCTAAGTGTTTTAGTTTAGAGTTTCTGCTTCCCCGTCCGCTACACAGTGTAGCGGACGTAGAGGGAACAAAATTTTTTTAAGTGGGGGAACAAAGAGGGGGAACAAAATGAGAGAAAATTTTCTAAGTGTTGAAGTTGAGAGTTTCTGCTTTTCCGTCCGCTACACAGTGTAGCGGACGTCCAAATACACAAAAATTTTCTAAGTATTTTAGTTGAGAGTTTCTGCTTCCCCGTCCGCTACACAGTGTAGCAGACGTAGAGGGAACAAAAAATTTTTAAGTGGGGGAACAAAATGGGAGAAAATTTTCTAAGTGTTGATGTTGAGAGTCTCTGCTTCTTCGTCCGCTACACAGTGTAGCAGACGTCCAAATACACAAAAAATTTCTAAGTGTTGAAGTTGAGAGTTTTTGCTTCCCTGTTCGCTACACGGTGTAATGGACGTAGAGGGAACAAATTTTCTTTAAGTGTTGGTGATCAGAGTTTCTGTACTTGGACGTCCAAATGACCAACCATGACAACCTCAATATCTCAAATGCACGATTAACAATAAAAAATCATCAATTAACAACCTAAAATCAACAATCAAATTACACAAAATTTTACAAATTACACAAAATTAGGGCTCAGAGTTCAACATTGGGGGGAGGAAAGCTTTTTCACAAGTGCTATGGTCAAACACCGTCACTTGAAAATGCTTATGCCCCTTGTGTTCAAAGATTACAAAGTCCCCTTCATTGAGGTCGTGCTGCTAGCAGAAATTGCTCCAACCCTCTTCGAAACAAATTTGCTCTTGGTCGCGCTTCTTCTTGATTTTAACAAGCCATGACCCCTTGTGGCTAGTTAAAGTTGCTTCGAACCAAAGTGTGGTAAGCAATCTGTAAAAGGTTACCGGTATGGCCTATCACATTCAATATAAGACAGGTAAGTTTTTAACCAAAGATAAAACTTTTAACACACACGAAAACACATAGAAAGAGGGATGGCCTACAAGTTCTGTATGAAACTCAGGCATCATGACCTTGAAGAAGTGTCTGCCGACTGAAATGTCCCCGTTCACCTAAGCAGAAGCCATCAGGACGGTCGCCGAAGAGGGGGTCGCGGGTGGGTGAGATGTTCGAGACAGAGAAGTTTGACGGGAGAAATAAGAAAGGCCGAGCTAATTAGTATTTAAAGAAGTATGACACGTCCGCTACATTATGTAGTGGAGATAAGGCATACCAAAAGTTTTGTTGTCCGCTATATTGTGCCGCGGACTGTCCGCTATATTGTGCCGCAGACACTCTAGAAAACTAAAAATTTGGGTGTCTGTTGCGCCGTCCGCTACATAGTATAGCGGACGGGCCAAATAAAAAAAAACTAAAGTTAGATTTGATGGCGGCTCTAATATGTCCATCAAAAATAACCTTCCAGTCTTCGGTCGAAAGATAATCTCATCAAAAAAATATTACGCATTATTACAAATGTCAAACAGACTTGATGGCTTATACAAAAAACTAAAGGTCCACTGCAGCTGCTTCTTCCTCATCTTCGGCGTCATCTTCTTCCTCGTCTTGCAAACCCCCTGGACTTATCCCCAGTGCCTTGTAATGGTTCCGCTTGTCATGGTCGGTCATTTTGTTGCACAATGCACACCTTCTTAGCTTTTTAGGTTGAGTTGCCTGTTCAATAGAGCTCTTCATCCGCGTAGATCTCTTGCGGCCTTTCGTTTGCGATATAATTGGGTCCAAAGGCCGGATATCATTGTCGTCTTCCTCCCCCGGCTCGTCATCTTCTGATCCCGTTGTAGGCTCAGTGTCAACCGCATTGCTGACTGAAGCTGCTTCCAACTGGTCGACGATGGGCTCTTGCTGCTGAGCTACCTCGAGGAGATGTTTATATCCGGCCATTGTAGCAGCACCTTTTACGGACAAACGGGTGAACATTGTCACCAGATGATTATACCGCAACGTCTCTGATTCTTCAAAGTCAGTATACGGGTGCTCCGGAAAGGCAATGGTACCGTGCAACCTGTTTGCACCTTTCGTCCACCGTGGCAGGACATATTTATCGGGGATTGTCCTGATATTCTTCTGGGTGAAAAACCGCAGAATGTGTCTACACAGGATGCCATGGAACTCAAACTTCTTGCAAACACATGTCACCGAATCTGTCAATGTGTCATGGCTCACCGTATAAATTCTGCGCAGCTTCTCAGGGACGAGGTCATTCACGAGCGAATAAACCTTGTACTCACGCGTAGACATTTCTGCCACCTTGTTTATACTGTATCGTCCCGATTTTTGCAGCTCTACTTGGTATAGCAAGAAGATCTCCTTCGTATAGACTTTGGCACCGTTCAGCTCCAGCGGGGTCTCAAGCAACCTTCTCCTTTGTTTGTACGTTGTTGCAAAGTCTGCAGCCCTTTCTTTTACGAACAACGAAGCAACCGCTTTTTGTGCGGATGCAACGAAACTCTTCAAATTGGTAGTTGTACCCACATAACTATCGAACGTGGCATTCATAGATTCACTCCTGCCCGTCGTTTTCATGCCCGCTGAAAAATACCTCCTCGTGTAAACGCCAATCCATTGCTCTTTGCACTCGTACAAGTGCTGGAGCCACTCGTTGTCTTGCAATGAGTAATCCCGAACAAGCTTTTCCCACCTCTCCTCGAATTCCTCAATCGTTAACGACTTGTTAACGCACTTGTCAAAATCCTGTTTAAAGTCTGGATACTTTGCGTACACGTGATGCAGACGTTCAGGGTATTTGTTGCTTATGTGCCAAGTGCACAAGTTGTGCCGGGTGTCTGGGAAGACGGTAGCAATAGCCTTCTTCATTGCCAAATCTTGATCGGTGATGATCACTTTGGGTGCTTTGAAGTTCATTGCTTCCAGCCACGTCCTAAACAACCATACAAAAGAACCCTCGCTCTCGTCCCTTAACAAGGCGAACCCGAACAGGATGGAGTGATAATGATGATTGACGCCTGTGAAAGGAGCGAACGGCATCGAGTACTTGTTGGTACGGTATGTGGTGTCGAAAGTCACGACATCCCCAAAATGCTTATAAGCTAGCCTCGAACGACCGTCGACCCAAAAAATTGTACTAACTCGATGCTCGTCGTCAAGTTTATAATCGAAGGTAAACTGCGGGTCCTCCATCTGCATCCGTTTCAATAGGCTCATTGTAGATTGAGCATCATTGAGGTCATACGCGGCTCGTCTATGGGTTCGGACCGCGTTACGAACGTCTGTCGTGTTAAAGTTTAAATTTTGAATTCCCCCAGCCTGTTCAGCAAGAACATTAACATCCCAGGTCCAATTCGCGCATTGCTCATTGTGTGAATTAGGCTCCTCGCGACCTTACCCATCTTCTTGTGTTGATGCATCTGACTCACCTTAGAAGGAGTTACTAACGGGTGATTGTGTGCCAGTTCCAGGCTGGTAATAAGCCAATGATCTTGCTTGGGTTTGTAGCTTACGAACATCTTGACCTGGCAATTTGTGCGCTCAAAGCAGTCCCGTCTTCTACGCGAATATCCTATTTCGTCATCACTGTCATCATTGCCTACGCGTGTCTCATTTTGCTGTGGGTTTCTGCCCCTATGACACTCGTATAAGCGAGAGCATATCTTTTTTGTTACGTTGCTTGTTCTTGTAGTCTTTATTCTAATGCCAAAACCAACCCTCAATGAATACGCTCGAAAACATTCTTCAGCTTCTTCCAATGTTTGAAACGTTCGTCCTAGATACGGATCACTAGCATCTACGGGGACGTTGGAGCTCGACACGAAATCAAACATTGTGAAACTAGACATGGCATTTCTAACTGAAAATATTACCTAAAAATTACCTTGGCGAATAGACCAATTTAGGATGACAAACATACCATATACATAATCTCAAAAGTGTCTCCAAATTAATAATTATTAATTTATTGAACATAACAAATTAAAATTACTAAGATAAATAGACAAATTCATCATGCCAAAATATAACAAACATATCTAAAAAAATTCGAGTTTAAATAGGATAAATTTTCCGAAGTTATCGAACCTCAAAAAAATTGAATTAAACTATAATGATTTATTTAAAGTTAACAAATTACACCTTTTTTATGAACATCATGTCTAGAATATCACAAAAAATCTAGAGTAGAACATCACAAATTGATGAATAGAGTGACAAATTTCTAGAACATAAAAAAATCTATACTTTTTTGTCCAAACAAATAAATTATACTTTACCAGTCAATCCATAAAGAAAACTTCACAATTCACAAACTGACCTTGCTTGAGTGAAGCTTGAAGTAAGTGTTACTCGAAGCTTGAAGGGAGCTGAAAATGGAAGCGAGTCTGAAGGAGAAGAAAATTGTGCTGAAGGAGCTGAGTAGCTTAAGGCAATACTGTCCGCGACACGGTGCAGCGGACGTGTGCAGAATTAATGGTACAGACAAGTCTGGATATGTGTCAGTCGTATCAGTCAAAGTTGTCGGAAGTCGTCCGCTACACAGTGTAGCGGACGAATTTTTGACTGACAGTGTTAGGCCAAAAAAGTTGTCCGCCATACAGTGTAACGGACAAGGGAGGAGGGGCAATATGGTAAAAAAGTCGTCCGCTACACTATGTAGTGGACGACTGACATCGTTTGAAAAAAAAAAGATCTGAGCCATCCATCCCTTCGGGATGGACGGCCAGATCGCTCTAGAAAAATCTTCTATTTTGTTAGCGCTCTCAACGGATCAGCTCCTATATATATATATATATATATATATATATATATATATATATATATATATATATATATATATATAGGGGATCGTGATCCATTGCTAGCGCTAGCAAGTTGCCAGCGCAATTTGGCCGGTCTACTACATTATGTAGCAGACGGTGAAAAAAATGGTAGTCGTGACTTGCGATCTGGCCGTCCATTCTCGTGGGCGGATGACCAGATCGCGCTAGCAACTTGGGTCAAGTTACTAGTATTAGCAATGGATCACGACGAGAGTGATATAGATCTGAACCAGAGGAACTGGGTGCCAGAATCCGGCGATTTTGGATTTTGATTTCAGTAAGCTTCAATCCCATTTTTTTGCATTTTAATTTTATGTTTTAGTGTAGAGTATTGATAATGTGTGTAAAATGGTAAAGGCGAAAGGAAAAGGGTATCATGAATGTTGGTGCGTAACAGTGTATAGCTGTGAATTGTGTAAATATAGACAACCATGGCACATGAAACATTGGAGGAAAAGGTTTATAAGTATCAGGTTACAAAGGAGAGTCTCTCAGTAAGGGTAGTTGATAGGCAACAAATGCATAGGACAATATCTAAAGAAGAGATGCTTCATCTCTTTGACCTTGGTGAAGATGGAAACCCAATGCATTCACTGAACTGGGTCAAGAGAGTAGAGAAAATGACTGGTGGAGTAAGGAATTGTACAAAGCAGTGTAGTGTGTATATGAATTGTGTCTTAATGTGTGTGACTAGGTGTGTGTATGAGTGGGTTTGTGTGTTTGAGTGTGTAATGGAGAGGGTAGCAATTGCAAAACAGTCGTGAGTGGACCTGTGTGTATGAGCATGAGCTTCTGGTCTGTGGGCAGAGAATGGAAAGGAAGAAGAAGAAAAAGTGGGTAAGTGGGTTGTGAAGTGGAGTGGTACACTATGTTTGCACACTTGTACCACATGGCTGTTGGGTATTGTTGGATAATTGAAAATTTCTAAGACCTTACAGAGAGGTTCTGATGCGGATAAAAGAATTATTGTTAAAATTTCAGCTTTTTTATTTTTTAATATTTTATGAATCTTCAATTTCTGTAAAATTAGTTTGGAGCCTTTAAAATTCTTAATAAATTTTGAAAATATTACGGTAATGAGTTTTTGAAACAAATAAGTTTAATTTTAAGTTTCATAATTTTTAAAGTTGATTTTTACTAAATCCATATCATATTTTATTTAGCAAAACAAATGATTTTAAGATGGTTTCGGTACTTTTTAAATCCTAATTTAGTTACAATATTTTTCCTATATATTATGAAACTATCATAAAAATTATGGGACTTTGATTTGAGCTAGAAGTATTAATTGTTATTTTGGGCTTTTTCTTGTATTTAAGAAAATTATTTTTAATTTAAAAATATTTTAAAATTCAAAAAATTTATATTGTAACTTGTTATGCTGTTTTAAGATATAAAAGTATTTTATTAACATTTATTATCTTTTCAGAGTGTCTTAATACGTTATAGAGTGTGTATGGTTATTGGTTAGCTTTAGCCGTTCGAGGAGTCCGATTCGTTTTCATTTACGTTAAGAGTGTCGGAGTGAGAAACGATTAAGATTTAGCATTAATAGTTTGTGAGGCTAGGTTGAATTCTAATAATTTATTTGCCATTTAGGTTAATTCGAGGTTTGAACAAGGTTGAATAGCAGCGAGCGCATAGCTTGGATCGAAGTAAGGAATTTCTATCCGAAACCCAAATTTGTCCACTTGTCCTCATGATTATTCATTGTTATCGAATTTTCTTTGAACTATGTTATAATTGTTATGAATCGCATTGTTTGTCATTAATACCCTACTTTGAGCCTTATATGTTCATTGAATATTCCTTTTCGATGCAGCGTATTTATTTCTCATTTTGCATCAATTTAATCATTACATCATCAATTATTGCACTCTGCATATTGACAAGAGTTAGTGTGTTGAGGAGTTATAAGGATGGTCTGTATTGGGGGTGATATAAGGATAGTCTGTTATTGTTAGGAGATGCTAATACCTTAAGTGTCTAGCTAGTGTTCATATGCATATGTAACCATACTGTTAGTGAGTATTGCCCGTGTAGCTTTGCTAAGTGTAACCCTACACTGCCTGTGCGGCTTTGCATTATACTCATGTTCAATATCATTGGCATTACTTTAGTGTAATATCGAAAGTATATCCGTTGAATCTTGAATTGAGAAATTATGATTATGTTTTTCCATATTGTCATTGGTATAATTTTTTTTTCAAATCGTTTCTACTCTCTATTGAATTCTGAGTGACCTTACTGAGCTCTCGAAAGCTCACTCCCTTTCTATGTTCCTTTCTACAGGAAATAATCATCAGTAAGATTATGGAACAATGAGTTTGATTATGGATTAGATTAGCATTTTCATTATTTGTTATTTAAGCCCCTACGAGAGAACCAATGCATAACATATTAAATTAAGTATTTTACAATGGTTTTATGATGAAAACAACCTATTAAGACAGTTGATGAAATTTAGAGCTCGAATATGAATGTTGTTGGGTTATCATTAGTGGTATTGAATTAATTGGACATTTAAGGATTTGATGGATTGATCGATTAATGCTCCGAAGAATTTTGGGGTGTTACACAGCATGTAAATAATATTGTAATGAAATTCTAATTCAAATGCTTGCTACAAATGAGATGTTTTGGTTATTGGTATTATTGTGGATATCAACAGCTTAAAAACTACCAAAAGAGTTGTGAGATGGTTTGACTATCAAACATTTAAGGATGAGATTTGTGATAAGTGAAAAAGGGTGATTTTTGCTTACTCGATTGTTGTGCCCCAAACTTAACGAGGGAAAGTTGGGTTTCTAGCCCTTGTCAATAGGGCTATGTATGTTGACTTAATGCATATTACTTTTGTAAGTGGTGGCCCCCGCTTCCATGATAATGTTTATCTCCGATGTGGGATTCTGGGCTCAAGTTAATGGGGCTATATACGCTGATCATAGCATATCATTTGAGCTGGTGTTGGGAAGAAACTATTTTTGTGATGAGGTTTTGTGCTAATGATTTTATGCCCTTAGTTTTGTTCCATGTACTTTATTTCATTTTACCTGATGATTACTTAATGATTTTAGATTTCTTAATGTTGTTATATTATAAAGTGAGTTATTTGCTTCCATGATGTAGTCTACCTAGTCGAATCATTGTTACTTACTGAGCACATGTAAGTTCATCCTTTACATATCATCTCAGGTTTGGAAGTAAGGTGATGGTGACGCGCATAGGATTAAAATTTTAGCGTGGAGCTCCAAAGACTACATTAGATGAGTTGATTTTAGCATAAGTTCTTTTGCAAAAAGATTGTAATGATATTCAAAAAGTAGATTTTAATATGGAGTGGCAAAGGTTTTGGTCTCCGCTATAGTTTGTATTGATTTTAGCATGTAAGGGCTGGCGCAGCCCTTGGTGGGAGTCCAATGGGCCTGTGGCCAGTCATAGACGGGCCCAGCTATGTGTTTGCGTAAGTGACAAAAGTGGTATCAGAGCGTAGGACTTAGAGTGTAATATCCCACATCGGATGTGGAATAGTATAAGATGACCCTTATAAGACCTTGCCAAGGAACTCATAAGTACCTACTTGGCTAGCCCTTTGAGGGAGGCAATGTCCTGTGGTGGGGCCGTGGACCGGGTCGTTATAGTTGGTATCAGAGCCGACTCTCGAAAGCACGGGCTGGGATATCCAGTCGGGTTGCCGATGGTTGGGGAAACGAAGGCAAGCCCGGGTATATCCCACATCAAGAGGATGGTTAGGGCAACGAAGGGTGAGTCTGGTATATCCCACATTGGCTAGAGAGGAAGACTCAGAACTATGTGTGATTGAGCCTTAGCGAGGACGCTAAGGTATAAGGAAGGGAGATTGTAATATCCCACATCGGATGTGGAGTATTATGAGATGACCCTTATAAGACCTTGCCAAGGAACTCATAAGTACCTACTTGGCTAGCCCTTTTGAGGGAGGCAACGCCCTATGGTGGGGCCGTGGATCGGGTCGTTACAGATGGTATCAGAGCCGACTCTCGAAAGCTCGAGCTGGGCTATCCAGTCGGGTTGTCGATGGTTGGGGAAACGAAGGCAAGCTCGGGTATATCCCACATCAAGAGGATGGTTGGGGCAACGAAGGGTGAGCCCAGTATATCCCACATTGGCTAGAGAGGAAGATTCTAGGCTATGTGTGATCGAGCCTTAGTGAAGACGCTAAGGTATAAGGAGGGGAGATTGTAATATCCCACATCGGATGTGAAATAGTATAAGATGACCCTTATAAGACCTTGCCAAGGAACTCATAAGTACCTACTTGGCTAGCCCTTTTGAGGGAGGCAATGCCCTGTGGTGGGGCCGTGGACTGGGTCATTACATAGAGAGTCTTGGAGAGTTATGTGATCTCTTGAAGTTCTGAAAGTGGGAGAGCATAAGTAATGACTTAAGTTTGAGCTTAGCATTACGATTAGAATAGGAATTGTAACGTCATAATATTTGTGGGTAATAAATTTTGGTGCGGAATTTAGGCAGTCCACTGCTATTGTGTTGGTTACTATCAGAGTTACACAACAGAAGCTTAATGCTTAGACATTGTCAATGTTATGAAATTTGAGGACAAATTTCCTTTTTAAGAAGAGGAGAATCTAATATTCCGGTCTCACCTTAAGATTGCAGTTAATTATGATAAATTTACTTAGACTATTAGCGATCATTGCTCGCTTGGTGAGCCTTCACTGTTCAGCAATGATTTAGTGATATAAATAGAGATTACGTAATAATTTGAGATATTCTTGTGTGATGAAGCCTGTGATTTAAGAGTATTGATATTTGAGGTAGCTTTCCTCGGTGGATTAAAGAGACAAAGTGAGGTGTCATAATGCGAGATGAGTTCAGGCATAATTAAGAGAAGCAATTTGACGAACACAAACTTTGAGGATGAAATTTCTTTAAGGGGAAGATACTGTAACACCGCAAATTTTTTTATTCTTGTCGGCAATTAATATTTTGGCTTTGATCTAATTAGCTTTGGGGTCTTCTTGTAATATTATGAAGTTTTGGGGTGAACTGATCACTTTAATTGTTAAAAGTAGGTAACCCATTCCCCGAGGTTTTTCAAACCAGAAGCGGTCTTTGAAAAATAACTCAAGTTTGGGGGGATTTTGGTAAATTTTCCTTTAGGGTAAATAATTATAAGATGGCTATGGGATCAGCCGTCGAAGATTTTCTTCCCCTCTATTACACGATTTAGAGAGAGAGAGAAAGAGAGACTGAAATACCTTGCCAGCGATTGCTTGATTTTTCAGAGAAAAGCTTCTACCTTTCCTTAAGTTAATTCACTATTTTAATGTGTGTAAGGGTTGGGTGTTGTTTTGTGGGCTGCATGTGAAGGGGTAAAGGAGAAGGGAGTCGATGTAGTGTTTGGTGAGTGGCAGTAAGGATTTGTTCCCTTTTTGTTGCGGTAATGGAGTTAGTAGCTTGCTAATATCTCATTCATTACTCATTTGTTTTATGTGTTTTTGTACTTTTTGAAAACTTTGTACTCATTAGTAGCTTGTTCATCTTTAACTTTGTACTTTTAAGTTTTCTGAGATTCGTTATATTTCTACTTCAAAATAACCATTGAACAAAATTGGTCTATGCAAAGATGTGTTGTTTCTTTCAGCCTCTTCAATTTCCTATAGAATATTCATTATTCATTGATTTTTAGTGATTCTTATCTTTCTGAAAACGTCAGCAAGTCTATTTCAACTTTTAAGTTTTGTGTTTTCAGAGATTCTTCATAATTTGGCCTTAAAATGGCCAGTGTATAAAACTAATTTTTGCTGAAAAATGTTGTTTATAGAATTACTTATCAGTCCATTTCGATTTGCTTTAAATTAATCGTTTTGCTTTTTTCAAAAGAACTTGTACATTCTAAATCCTTAAAGAGTTCTCTATAACTCTTTAGTTTTGTGTTTCATTAGAATCTTTTTATTTCTTGGTTGAAATTGTCCTTGAATAATGTTGGTCATGCTGAAAGATAGTTACTTTCCAAACTATCCAAACTTTTTCCTTAAAAGCAGTTTTTCCTCTAATTTTGGTCAACGCCGACGTGAGCACCATGGCTGCCATAAACCGGTGTTTTTTAATTGTAGTGCCGCCATGCTTCGGACAGGCAGTAGCTGTAATGGGTTTTGTCTTGTGTATTTGTCGTGTGCACGGGTGTAAGCTACAATAAAGGAGGGGCCATTTGTAGTGGTGAAAGTGTGGTTTATGTGTGAGTGTGTGGGTGAGGGACTAGAGGAGGGGCTGCCAACAGAGCCCCATGTACACAGATGTGTGTTTGTGGAGCTTCTGAGATGTGGTTGTTATATAAGAGGAGCTACCGGATGCTTTAGAGATCAACTCTTTGCTGTCTTTTTGTTGTATTTTGGGAGAGAAAGAGAGGACTGACGTTAAGGCAGCCTGCGTTGCGGGTGGGTGTGTGGTGGAGTGATGTGTGCATATGTCGTGAATATGGGAGGATTATAACTTAACGCAGAATCAATTGAAGAGGAGAGTATGTTTAGGTTGTGAATACCAATCCGTCCTTTTCTCGATTCTTTATGGCTTGGAGCTTTCTTATTTCTGAATCTTTGGCCATCTCTCTTTTTGGTAAAAGATTGGGATTTTATTACAGTTTGAACAAGGTTCTGCAAACTATACAGGGGCATTTGGAGGCTACGTCATATTTATTCTAAAGAGTATAGGCACCCGATGGTTAGCAGCAATACTTTTAACTCTAAAGGCATAAAGCTTGAAATTGAGCACTATCATTTGTAATCTGGCCACTGCCTTATGCATGTGTATGCTGATATGTTTGTGGGTGTGTGTGTTTTACATGTGAAGGGGACTGTGAGAGGGGTGTTTGTGTGTGCAGAAATGGAGTGTTTTTGTGTGAGTTTGTGGTCCACGTGGGATGGGAAAAGGGGCTGCCAAACAGCCCCATGAATATGTGTGGGTATGGTGCATGCTACTATGTGTAGTAATGTGTGTTCGCGTGGGTTAGAGAGGGAGAATAACTGTGAGGGGGCTGATTTCAGCGATGCACCTTGTGGTTTTGTACATGAAAGATTGGGTGAATCACGTAGTGTTTGCATGTGGAAAGAGAAGTATTTTGTCATAAATTAGTTTCTATGTAATGGGTTATGTAGAGTATGCATATCAGTGAAGGAAATGAGGGAGTAATAGTGTGTGATTGAGTTGTGTATGATTTGTGTAGAGGAGTAGGTTGAAAGTGGCAGATTATATATAGATGTGTGCATGTGTGTGTATGTGTATAATGGGTTTGGACAGCACTGGAAGTGTGCTTGTATTGCGTGCGTGTGTATGAGTGTCTAAGGGGTTGGTGTCAAAGTATGTGTGTGTCTAAGCAAGTGGGTTGAATGAAATGGTGGCGCATGTGTGTGGGTACGGATTAACGTTAGTATGACATGAGCATAGGATATTGTACGGTAACTTTTATCACATGAAAATTTAAATTACAATACCTTAGTCTATAATAGAATTTTCGGTAAATTTTTACAAATTTCTGAAATCATACGTATTTTTAATATTTTCTATAAACTTAGACACGTAAAATTCTTTTAGAGCCTTTAAACCCTGAAACTGTTCTGGGGAAAATTATACTAATGTCCTTATGGTATAGACAAGACTCAGTAAGAATGTATGATTTTTGGAGTTGATTTGCAATAGTTTCCGTATTGCTTTGGGTTTAGCAAAATGAATAATTTAAAAATAGTTTTAGTGCCTTTTAATTTATGATTTAAATTTATATAATTTTAATACATATTTTAAAGCAGCCACAAAAATTTTGGGATTTTATTTTCAGCTAAAAGTAATTTTGGCAATTTATGGGTTTTTATTGTATTTAAAGAAATTAATTTTAATTAAAAAATATTCAAAATTTCAGAACATTCATATTTTGACTTTTTATAATTTTTTAAGCTATAAAAGTGCTTATTTGAAATTTATTATGAATTTTGAGATATCGTTATGCATTAAAGAACGTACAGGATTCTCAGTTAGGTTAGGCGTGTGCGAGACCGCTTTGAGTTAAGCGATTTTGGAGTTAAAAGTAAGCGTCGTTTGGGTAGTGGTATTAGGTTTATAGTATGTTAGTGTAGATTGCATTCTAACCAATGGATTGTCAATCTAAGTTTATTCAGAAAATATTGATCGAGGTTGGTAGCATCGCTTAGCTTGGACCGAGGTAAGGAATTTTATCCGAACCCTATTCCATTATTCTGATTTCAAATGCTTATAACAACAGTTTTACAAACTAGATTGAATGTTGATTTTTATTGGTTGATATAAAAAATGTTTTTAAATTGCCCATGAAACCCTAAATTGAGCCTTATAGCGATCGTTTGGAATTCTGTTTCATCTCATCTTGGAATGCATTGTTCATTTGATATGTTTATTGATTGCTCATCGTAAAGCATTTTGTAAGTCTATTTATTGCTTCTCAATGTTGACATGAGTTAGTAACTTGGGAGCCATAAGGATGGTCTGTATTGTTGGCGTTATAAGGATGGTCTATTGGATGGGTTTAACATACCTAGATGGACTAGTTAGTGTACATATACATATGTAAGCGTATCGAGCACTGCCGGGGTGGCTTTGCTTCTATACTGCTCATGTTCAATGTTTTCTATTTATGTTTATTGCACTTTAAGTGTTTTAAAAATGGTTATTGATTTACGGGAAATGAGTTGATACTCCTCCCTATGTCTACATTGAAATGCTATGGGTTTCTTTAAAAACCCTTTTAAAATTGTCATTTGATTGTATATAGAAAAATCATTTTTAATCGTTCTGTTCTCCATTTAAAAGTTGTTATTTGGTTTGAATGTAAAATCGTCCGAATCGTTTTTATTGTTTTTAAGTCTTTGATCAACCTTACTGGGCTCTCGAAACCTCACTCTTCCTTGATTTCCTTTTCGCAAGTGATAACCAACCGTTTACCTGAACATAGATTAGAGCGAGCGAAAGAAAATGAATTTAATTTTTGGTATTATTTGTTAGAACCCCTGTGCGGATAGTGATTGTTATCTAAGAATTTTTAGACTCAGTTGATGTATCATTTATGACAGTCCACGGAGAATATTGTTTGATTTAAGGTTTAGTTGCTCTGATGATGACTTATCATCTGGTTATGAGGTTATCATTGTCTTAGTGTCATTAATTGATTGAGCACTAACGTTCTGCAAAATAATGAGATATTACACTATCGCCGATTCACTGTTCAAATCCAATAGAAAGTAATCGAGGTCCGATAGGAAAGTTCCTAGATCCGGTTAAGCGGTTTTGTAAGTGACTTTTGATTCAACTACTATTTTTATATAGAAAGGCATATGTTTATCTACTTTTGAAATGTAGTGTTTATTGGTATTGAACTATTTAAATTATGTTTAGTCCTCTTGCTTTGAAGAAAGAGTTTTTACCCAAAAGTTTTACTGACTTGTTTCTCGTTTAAACTGAACCAACATGTAAATAATATTGTCATGGAATTCCAATTTAAATGCTTGATGCAAATGTGATGTTTTGGTTATTGGTATTAATGTGGATGTCAACTGCTTGGAAACTACTGAAAGAGTTGTGAGATGGTTTGACCATCAGTGGCTTAAGGATGAGATTTGTGATAAGTGAAAAGGCTGGTTTTTTTGCTTATTCGGATGATATGCCCCATACCTAATAGGGGAAAGTTGGGTTTCGGTTCCTTGTCAACGGGGCTATGTACTTTAATGTAATGCGCATTACTTTTGTAAGTGGTCACCCCTGCTCCCACAATGATGTTTATCCCGAGGTGGGATTCTGGGCTCAAGTCAGTGGAGCTATGTACGCTGATCGTAGCATATCATTTGAGCTGGTGTTGGAATGGAACTGTGTTTGTGATGAAGTTTTGTGCTAATGATTTTATGCCCTCAATTTTAGTCCATGTACTCTATTTCGTTTTATGGAATGATTATTTATTCAACGAATTCAAATTTCTTAATTATGGTATATTTTAAGGTGAGTTATTTTCTAGCATGTTATGGTCCATCTAGTTGAGAATCATTGGTTACTTACTGAGCACGTGTAAGCTCGCTTCTTACTTATCATTTCAGGTTTGGAAGTAAGATGATGGTGACGTGAATAGGATTGACATTTTAGCGTGAAGCTCGAAAGACTACATTAGATGAGGTGAGTTTTAGCATAAGTGTTTTTGTAAGAAAGATTGTAATGATATTCGAAAAGTTGATTTTTATATGGAGTTATAAAGGTTTTGGTTTCCGCTAAAGTTTGTTGATTTTAGTAAGTAAGGCCTGACACAGTCCTTGTGCGAGTCCAATGTGCCTGCGGCCGATCACAGGCCTAGCTGTGGGTTCGGGTTGTGACACAGTGTGTGTGTGTGTGGCAGTGTATGCTTTGTGGCTGGTGGTAGTGTTAGACGTGGGGGGAGAAGAAGAAAGAAGAAATCTATGAAGAAGAAAGAAGAAGGGGATATGGAAATGACAAATTTCCCCTAAATTAACAGACTTTGATTGAAAGAAGCTAACGGAATGATCTGATTAGAATGAATTTAAAAATTTAGTGGTCACTTGACACAAATCGATGTCCAGTGACTAAAGTTTCATTTTCCGAATGGCACAATGATCAACCAAGTAGTTAGCTTTAAAAAAACTTTGATCATCCATATTAGCTAAAAGAAATGGTCGGAATGTGCCTTTTCCATGTATATTGTCTACATCAAGTTGTGGCGCTTTCTGATTCTTTGAACAAATACAATGATTTGTTGTTGCAATGTTAAATGACCTTTTTTCACATTAGCGTGTTGATGTGTAGGAAATTTATATTCAACAAGTCACTAAACCACATATTATTTAATGATGTGAGGCTCCTCGATTAGCACTTGAAAGTTAATAAATTTGACCTTAATTTACTTTTAGATTTATCACCGGTGAAAGGGACTCATGTTACCAAATGCAATGTTCAATGTAATTTCTAATATGCTTTTTTCTTGTGGTTGAAGTTTGACAAGTGAATCGACAAACACATAATTTGAAGGAGAATCTGGTTATTTAAGTTCATATGCATTAGTTTTAGTGATTTATTTTTGCTTTCAAGTTTGTTCGAGATGTTTTCTCACTAAACACTTTGGTAGTTGGTATTACTGCAACTTGCATTTGTGGTTCTCTACTTATATATCCACATAAGGTAAGGCCAAACATGCAGGCACACCTAAGGTGCAAAAGGTCCCTATAGCCTAGGTGCAAGGCTCAAGGCATAGGCTCACCTTTTCGAACTGAGGTGCAAAATAAAAATAAGCATATATTAGTGCACTTAACCAATAAAATCACATAAAATTTTTCAAAACGTGGCAATTCAACAATTTTTAACACTAGAAAAAGATTCAAATCCAATGAGAAGTAGTTAATCCTAAGGGAATATGATAGTGCCATCCTCATCATCAGTGAGGGTTAAGGCAATAATGCTTTCTTCAAAAGGGAATCATAGGCTTCAAGTTAGGTAGAGATTTCTCCTCGATTTCATCTTCTTTATCTACAAGGCAAAGTGAAGGAGTAGATTTACCTGAAAAAGAGCAACAACTAGCGATGGGAGCTAGCACAGTGAACAACAAGAGGATAATCGATTGATTGGGGATTTTCGGTTTTAGGTTCTTTTGTGGTTTAGATATTGATTTATTATGTTCTGAAACATAAAATCAAAGACAATGAATGATTGATATGATGACTCAGCTAAAAACTCAAACACTAGGATTTTTTAGCTTCCTTTTGCGCCTCCACTACTGCGTAGGCGCAGAAGGCGCGCGCCTTTTTGAAGAGGTTGTGCCTTTGATTACACTGGATAGGACTATGTGGGTTAAAAAAAATTTACATATACAGAGATGAATATAAAATTTATGATTGAATGTTAACATGACAAAAAATAGTTAGATGGTTTCTTAACGCCAACAACCCCCCTTTGGAATGACTTCAGCTTCCACAATAGCTGACCCTCTTATTCTTAATAGCGGCATGTGCAATACTAGAATGCATATTTATAATATTTATTGACAATTTGGTCATTTAGAGAAAGATAATATTCTTTGGCTTTTTTTTAGAGTATCGAATGGGATTAGCAGTTTCAAGTCTTTTTTGTCTCAAACCACCAAGGATCGGATTGGATCATAGAATTAGCCTTCGAATTGAGGTTTCTTTTGGAGGTGAACCTTAAGAATTATAATTTTTCTATTTGGATAGCTTATTTAGAATTAAAATTGCATCATGCCTAATGACTTTTGGAGTCACCTTGGAAGCTTTAGCATTATGGTATCAAGAAAATATACTGAGAAACAACCTACAAATGACTAAGAGATGTTAAGGGAGCAAAATATCAAAAGCGTTTATATAATGAAATGGATAACAATTGCTATGAAAATTTATATGTAACCAAAAAGTCACTTGCTAAACTTTGTGATATCTTATATAAGAGAGGAGGGTTATGTGATTGCCGACGTGTATAGCTAAAGAAGTGGTAGCCATATTTTGACATGTTCTTGCTTACAATATTAAATTTTGGGGTAATAAAAGGATTTTAATTTGTTATGAAGAAACTATTAGTAGGTAGTTTGGTAAAATGTTAAGATCAATTGTTAAGTTGACTAACAATTATAACAATGTTCTGGATGCAAATTTTAAGATTGTGGAAGATGACAAATGAACATAGTCTAAGGTGAGAAAGTCAACATATATGATTCTTTGCATTCCTGTATTGCTTTTTGTTAGCCTTATGGTTAGATAACTTAGGCTTACATCTTCTTTTAATGATAACTATACATTGATTATGTTCTAGAGTGTGCTTTGAGTAGATTCCTAGTAGGCATATACATAAACACTTATGAAGACATATTTGGGAAGTTAGATATATGGATTAAAGAAGCTTAAAGTTATAGTGGACATGCTCTAGAAGCTTTATCAAGTTCAATATCGAAAAATGCATAGGGTAAGTTACTATGACTTACCATTGATCTTCACTGTTATGTAACTAGTCTTGGTTTGATGCTTGGATTCATGACTATGACCTTAGGAAACCTTGTGCATTGCATGTAAGTTCATAACCTTTAACACAAGTATGTTTCTTGAAAATGAGTTAACTTTGGAACTTACTTAGATTTTTGTAAAAATATTTTTGGTGGTCATATTTTTTAATATTTTGATAAACCTTTTCAGTAGCTTTCAACACAAAAAACGGCACTTCAATCTAATTTTTCTAGATAAAGTTATGCCCAAAACATGAAGGGAGTTCTGTGAGGCAGCCGATTGGTACTAGAGCAATACAGTTAACTGCACTCCAATCCAGTTGACTGCATTGGTGAAAATTCAGTTCCAATGGCTATTTTTGAGCAATAAGGTCCAACGGCTAGTTTAGAAGAACCCATTCGACTATATTGGGAATACAGTCAACATTATGAGCCGTTTTGGCACATTTAATGTCTATAACGGCTATATTTCATATCATCCCTATATAAATGATTTAGAGCTTTATCATATACTAGGAAATTACATTCTAAGTCTTCATTCATTAGAGAAATATCAAGGCTAATATATTTAACTTTTCTCTCTTCATCTTCATGATTTACATCATTAAAGAGAGCATCTTTGTGAGTAATGCTTTGATTAAGACTGAGCATTCTTTGAATCATCAATTCTATCATCTCTCTATTGTACTAGAGCTTCATTTGTTCTCATTTCCTTCCAAGAGGTTTCTATGTACATATTTGTCTTTGTAAAAGGATTATGATCAAGGCTTGGATTTGTCAAGTCTTGGGTGAAATTTTTGGATTAAAGGCTTGTGCTTGGTATGCGGACATCACCAAATCTTATAAGGGTTTTGATTTGACCCAAAAGAAGATTGTTGCCTAGTGGATTCTAGTGCTCTTATAAGAGACTTCCTTAAAGAGGTAGATGTAAGCTTAAGAGTAGTTCAAGCTGAACCATTTAAATCTCCTTGTCAAGTTTCTCTAACTCAATCTTTTTACCTATTACTCTACAATGGCTTGACATTATTTAGTTTGCATCCTTATTGATATATTGCTTGCTTCAATTGAAATTCATAATTTTGTTTAGCTTAAATTTTCCTTTATATTCAAAAAGCCTATTCATCCCCCCTCCCCCGTGGGGATTGTTTTATTGGTTTCAAGTAACATCAGAGCCTTGACTCTTGATTTTTTGGGAAACACCTAGAGCGTTAAAAGATCATGGGGTTTTGTAGTCTAGAGGAAGTTTTATTACTAGACCTCCACTTTTTGATGGGTCTTCGTATAGTACATGTAAAATTAAGATGAGAGTATTTTTAGAATCTTTATACTTTGAAATGTGAGAAATCATTGAAGATGGCCCTTCTGTTCCCGCCAAGTTGATTAGGAATAAGCTTTTGCCAAAGGAGAATCCAAGTTTAATGTCTATGATAAAAATATGCTTTCCATATATTCCAGATCCAAGAATTGTTTTATTTGTGCTCTAAACACAAATGAACTCAGTCGAGTTATTATGTATGATTTGGCTAAGAATATGTGGGATACACTTCAAGTCATTCATGAATGGACTTCTCTTCTAAGAGATCCGAAGATGAATTTATGGCATAAAGAATATGAATTGTTTCAAATGTTTTCTCATGAATATATTAAGGAAACGAATTTTCGTTTCACTAAAATTGTTATTTTTTTACAACAATTGGGAAAAGATTTCCCGAACGATGATCTTGTGATAAAGGTGATTACGTCATTACTTAGAGAATGAGATACAAAAATCACCCCACTACAAGAATCAGAGGATCTTAATACCTTCATGTTTGATGATTTAATTTGCTTCTCATCACCTATGAAATGCAACTCGACTCTTTAGGGCAAAAAGGTCCAAAGAAGAAGGAGAAGTGCATTACTCTTAAAGCTTCATGAATAATGGATTAATCTTCAAGTGAAGAGGAGGAAGACTTTCATAACAAAGAGATGGACATAGAATAAGAAGAAAAAGGGGTCAAGAAAGAAGCACTCCATGAAGACATCAATTAAAGCCATTATTTCTAGTGATAATGACTCAAATGGAGATGAATGTGGTGACTTCCATGATAGAGATGCAAATCTATGTTTCATGGTTCAAAAAGAAGATGAGGTAAATTATTCGCATAGTGATAGTGATAGCAATTACTTCGATGATAATATTTATGATGCTTATGTTCTTTTATATAAGGAATCCATGAAATTAGCCAAGTAAAATTGTGCGATGAAAAAACAAGAGTATGCAATTTCAAAAGAGCCAGATAACTTAAAAGTAAAAATAATAAGTTGCATGACAAGAATGAATGCAAAAACAGATCTCTTGTAATACTTTCATTTTAGAAAAGCAAAATGAAAATTTAAAACATGAGATTTGTGATTTGAAGAAATGTCTTGAAAAGTTTGTTGATGGTCAAAACAACTTGTATATCATGCTTGGATACCAAAGAGTTGACCTAAACAAAGACAGTGTTGGATTAGATCTATTTATTTTGCCCTCTAAAGTTTTCAAATAACAATCTAGGTTCGATTATCGTCCGAGACAACTAAAGAACTATTGCACACCTTTTTACACATTGTGGTTGGTACAACAAGAAATGACATACGACTAATTATTGTCCTTGTAAAATTATTTATATTGAAGGTGTAAAGGAAATATGGGTCGTTAAAGAACTTCTAGATGTTGCTAGGACTAACACTTATGGACCCAAGAAAGTATGGGTACCAAAAACTAGACCCAAATTGTGATTGTAGGTTGTCCAAAGTAACGGCCAATAGGTACAAGGAGAAGAATCCAAGAAAATTTTAAAAAAGAGGAGCAACAAGCTAATTTTTAAGCGGGAGTAAGCATTTCAAGATTAGAGATGCTACTTCAAATAAGGAGAGTCTAAATGCTTACTAAAGAAAATGAACTTCAAGAATGATCTCTCGTGACCTTAATTCTTTGGTAATTCACTAGTAGGGTAAAACTTAATGATCTTCTCAACATTGTGATATGTACTAAACTTACATTTTATCAAGTATGCTATATATATATATATATATATATATATAGAGCTGATCCGTTCACAGTGCTGGCAAAATGGGACAAGTTGCCAGCGCGATCTGGCCGTCCAAACCTTAAAGAATGGACCGCCCATATCGTTTTTAAAAAAAATAAATAAATAAGACCGTCCGCTACATAGTGTAGCCTTTTTTACCACAATGCCCCTTGCATGTCTTCCGCTACACAGTGTAGTGGACGACTTGTTGACCCTGACAATTGTCAGTCAAAAAGTGGTCCGCCACACAGTGTGGCGGACAACTTTTGCCAGACACATGTCACATCTTGTCCCCCACTTTGTCCGCCAGATTGTGCGGCTGACGATGTGGCAGCTATACCCAAAAGTGTCCTAATTCACAGCTCTTTTTTCATTTTCATCTCCTTGAGATCCACTTGCTTCCATTCAGCTCCCTTCAAGTTCCAAGCTTCAAGTAACACTTACTTCAAGCTTCACTCAAGCAAGGTAAGTTTGTGAATGGTGAAGTTTTCTTTATGGGTTGAATGATGAAATTTCTTTTTTTGGATGAATATACAAATTTTTTTGGGATTAGGTTTGTTGTATTTATCAGTCTATTTATCAAAGTAATTTTAATTTGTGATGTTTACGAAATTAATTTGTTAACTTCAAAAAATTTATTATAGACAAATTCAAATTTTTTGAGATGATGTTTGTTATATTTTGGCATGCTGAATTTATTAGATCCTGCTAATTTGTTATGCTCAAAAAATTAATAATTGTTAAATTAGGGATACTTTTGAGATTATGTCCAAGAAACGTCATTTAGTAGTTGAGCATAATCTATTTCTACATAGGTCTTGTTTCACAATGTCTGATTTCGTGTCGAGCTCCAACACCCCTATAGATGCTAGTGATCCGTATCTAGGACGAACATTTCAAACATTGGAAGAAGTCGAAGAATGTTTTCGAGCGTATTCATTGAGGGTTGGTTTTGGCATTAGAATAAAAACTACAAGAACAAGCAACGTAACAAAAAAGATATGCTCTCGCTTATACGAGTGTCATAGGGGCAGAAACCCATTGCAAAATGAGACACACGTAGTAATGATGACAGTGATGATGAAATAGGATATGCGCAGAGAAGACGGACTGCTTTGCGCGCACGAATTGCCAGGTCAAGATGTTCGTAAGCTATAAACCCAAGCAAGATCATTGGCTTATTACCAGCCTGGAACTGGCACACAATCACCCGTTAGTAACCCCTTCTAAGGTGAGTCAGATGCATCAACACAAGAAGATGGGTAAGGTCGCAAGGAGCCTAATTCACACAATGAGCAATGCGCGGATAGGACCTACTGACATTGTTAATGTTCTTGCTGAACAGGCTGGGGGAATTCAAAATTTAAACTTTAACACGACAGACGTTCGTAACGCGGTCCGAACCCATAGACGAGCCGCGTATGACCTCAATGATGCTCAATCCACAATGAGCCTATTGAAACGGATGCAGATGGAGGACCCGCAGTTTACCTTCGATTATAAACTTGACGACGAGCATCGAGTTAGCACAATTTTTTGGGTCGACGGTCGTTCGAGGCTAGCTTATAAGCATTTTGGGGATGTCGTGACTTTCGACACCACATACCGTACCAACAAGTACTCGATGCCGTTCGCTCCTTTCACGGGCGTCAATCATCATTATCACTCCATCCTGTTCGGGTTCGCCTTGTTAAGGGACGAGAGCGAGGGTTCTTTTGTATGGTTGTTTAGGAAGTGGCTGGAAGCAATGAACTTCAAAGCACCCAAAGTTATCATCACCGATCAAGATTTGGCAATGAAGAAGGCTATTGCTACCGTCTTCCCAGATACTCGACACAACTTGTGCACTTGGCACATAAGCAACAAATACCCTGAACGTCTGCATCACGTGTATGCAAAGTATCCAGACTTTAAACAGGATTTTGACAAGTGCGTTAACAAGTCGTTAACGATTGAGGAATTTGAGGAGAGGTGGGAAAAGCTTGTTCGGGATTACTCATTGCAAGACAACGAGTGGCTCCAGCACTTGTACGAGCTCAAAGAGCAATGGATTGGCGTTTACACGAGAAGGTATTTTTCTGCGGGCATGAAAACGACGGGCAGGAGTGAATCTATGAATGCCACGTTCGATAGTTATGTGGGTACAACTACCAATTTGAAGAGTTTCGTCACATCCGCACAAAAAGCGGTTGCCTCGTTATTCGTGAAAGAAAGGGCTGCAGACTTTGCAACCACGTACAAACAAAGGAGAAGGTTGCTTGAGACCCCGCTGGAGCTGAACGGTGCCAAAGTCTATACGAAGGAGATCTTCATGCTATACCAAGTAGAGCTGCGAAAATCGGGACGATACAGTATAAACAAGTTGGAAGAAAAGTCTACACGTGAACGACCTCGTCCCTGAGAAGCTGCGTAGAATTTATACGGTGAGCCATGACACATTGACGGATTCGGTGACATGTGTTTGCAAGAAGTTTGAGTTCCATGGCATCCTGTGTAGACACATTCTGCGGTTTTTCACCCAGAAGAATATCAGGACAATCCCCGATAAATACGTCCTGCCACAGTGGACGAAGGTGCAAACAGGTTGCACGGTACCATTGCCTTTCCGGAGCATCCGTATACTGACTTTGAAGAATCAGAGACTGTAACACCCCAAACCTAAGGTTAGGTTTGATCTCATAAATTTGCTTTCTACTTTAGTAGTAGTTTTTGTGATTATTTTTTTTAGGATATTTAGCGACATTTATTATGAAGGGTATCATTAAGGACCTTTAGCGTATTTGTTTATGATTATAAGTTAAAATGATGAAGTTGGTTGTACATGAATTGTAGCAATATGTTTGTTCCTTTAGCGACGTAAAACATACAATGCAAAATTTTATTTCTCGGAGTCCTTAGCAAAGATATGGTGAGCATTAATTTATATGATCTTCAGCGACAATTTTAGAATTCATAATTTATAATTTAACAATAACAATTATAAGTGATATTAATCGGGGCCTTTAGTGATGATTTGTGTGAGCGATATTTTATCGACGGTCTTTAGTAACAATTTTTGTTGAAGCAAGTTACGTGAAAATTTAAAATTTAATGGATTTATTAAATAATTAAAGAGATAATAATCTGATTTTGTCAATTCTTTATTTTTGGAAAAGTAAAAAATATGAGTGAACATGGGAGAAGAATGTGGAGAGAATTGTATCTTTGATTTTATATCTAATTTATGTTACACTTACTAGAAAGAGAGAAGGAAAGATTTCAAGGCAGTTAGAGAGAGAGAGTTTTGTAGAGAAATACAAACAAAAAAGAAGGAGAGAGAGAGAGAGAGAGAGAGAGAGAGAAAAAAAAAAGGAGCCAGGCAAAGGACTTGCCGGAATTGGACAAAGCAAATCAATCTTCGGTAAGCCCTCTTGTATACATGTACATAGTTATATGTGTAAAATTAGTTGTGTTTGTGGCGTGTTTGTACTGTGTTGATAGGTGTTTGTAAGTGTTTGTAAAGGGAAGAGGCAGTCATGAGAGACTACGGAATTTAGAGAGATAAAATGGCTGTGAGGGGATGTGGGTGGTAGAGACAGAGACCGAGAGAGAGAGAGAGACGGTCGCTATCGGGGGGTGCAGTGTCGTTGGGAAAACAAGATAATCCCACTGCCGTAGGGCAGTGGGTGTAGATTATGCTGTGTGATCGTGTCTGAGTGTGAAAATTGATAGGTGTTGTGTGTAACTCTGTGCATAAACAAAAAGAAGAAGAAACCCACTGCCACACACAGGGAAAAAACTAAATTTATGAATGGAATCAAATATGCCGTATGGTTCGATCCTTGCTACTGTTGGCTCTGTGGTGGTGGGTAAGGTAACCCACTTGCAGCTGGTACATGATAAGAATGTGGTGGCTGCTAAGTGGCATAAAAAGGAGGGCCTTGAGAATCAACTAGGCTGTTAAGCGGGCTACTGGTACTAAGGTATTTGGGGAAAAGTATTGGGTACATTTCCATGGTATGCTTGCTGTTGTGAAAAGTTTCTTTCTACTTGAGGAGGTTGTCGTGCTGGAGGGTAAATGTAAGCACAAAGAAAGATGGCAAGCCTAGGATATATGTGTGTATGTGTCTGTGTGACTGTGACTGAAGAGGGGGACAGGAAGCAAACCTGTCAGTGAAAGAGTGTGGGTTTGTGGGTTTAGACAGGAAGAAGCCACTGCCTGTGCTAGTGCTTAGGGAAAAAATAGTGAAGGTGATTCTTGAAGGTGTAATGGATATATATACGTCGTGATCTATTGATAGCGCTAGCAAGTTATTAGCGCTATTTGGCCGTCCGCTACATAATGTAGTGAACGATAATTTACCGTCCGCTACATTATGCAGCGGACGGTGAAAAAAATCGCTGTGTGGCGCGCGATCTGGCCGTCCATTCTCGCCCGTGGACGGCCAGATCGCGCTAGCAACTTGGGTTAAGTTGCTAGCGCTATCATTTTATCATCTCCCTATATATATATATATGTATATATGTATATGTATATATGTATATATATATATATATGTATATATGTATATATATATACATATATATATATATATGTATATATATATATATATACATATATATATATATATATATATACATATATATATATATATATGTATATATATATATATATACATATATATATGTATATATATATATATATATATGTATATATATATATATATGTATATATATATGTATATATATATATATATACATATATACATATATATATATATATATATATATGGGAGCTGATCCGTTGAGAGTGCTAACAAAATAGGATAAGTTACTAGCGTGATCTGACCGTTCACACGCGATTTGTGGACAGTCCAGATCTTCTTTTTTTTTGCATTTTTTAAGTACGTATGTAGCGGACAATTTTTTGACAAAAATACCCTCCAGCTCCATCCGCTACATTGTGTAGCGGACGAGTTGACATTACTTTTTTCCCTCATTCTCTCTCCTTTCATGTTTCTCTCTCTCTCTCTTTCTCTCTCTCCGCCCCCTTTCTGTCATCAATGCTCATGTCCTTCTCTCTCATTTCTCTTTCTCTCAAGAATCGCCAAGATCAAATTCTGGAGCTCAACCTTCACCATCAAAATGGAACTGGACGACGTCGTCGTTTGCTGTTGCTGATATAACTGAAAAGTCTCTGACTGCCTCTGTTGATTAGCCTGTGACCGCTTTATCGCCTCCATGAAGGAATTTAGAATCGGTGGCTCGTCCACGCGCTGTGGCAAGGAAGGCAGCCGGTCCAGTGACACGCCCAAACACAGCTCGAGGGCCTTGAACTGGACGCGCGACGGGTACTTGTTGTTCCTCGCGCGGCCGTATGTTTCGCGCAACAGCGAGATGGGAAGCAAAAATAGAACCGAAATTGGGTGGAGCGACGTTGTTTGAGCATGACACCGGTGGCGCGCCACGACGACGGCTTCTTCCAAGGCTCGTTCGGCCTCCTGCGTCAGGCATTGCCTCGCCGTGCTGATCGACGTCGGCATCTACATAACTTGTACAAAAAAACTGGAATAGGAGGCGTTTGTAGTCCATGAAGGGGGTATAAATTAGTTAATGGGGAAAGGAATGAAGGGCATCTGGTATTCTTGTTCACTGACTTGCTTGGGAGTGGCGCAACAAAGAGGATGTTTTGGTGTCAGTCTGCTCACCTCTGAGGAGATAACAGTTGCCAACAATTTGCTTTGAGTTGACTCAGTAGGGCCTGAGACTATTGTTTTGCTCTTCGTCAGAACTTTGCAAGGATTTTAGTTTACTTCCTAAACTTGATCGTTCGAGGAAATCAAGTGTCCGGGGCACTTACCTTCGTACCTACAAAGGGTTCGGCTTTAATGCATTGATGAGAGAAAAGAAATGAGAGAAAAGGACATGAGCATTGATGACAGAAAAGGGGGAAAGAGAGAGACAAACATGTCAGAAAAATAATGACTGGAAGGAGAGAGAATGAGAGAAAAAGTAATGCCAACTCATCCGCTACACAATGTAGCAGATGGAGCTGGAGGGTATTTTTGTCCAAAAATTATCCACTACATAATGTAGCGGACGTGCTTTAAAAAAATGCAAAAAAAAAAGATCTGGACAGTCCACAGATCGCTGGTGAACGGTCAGATCGTGCTAGTAACTTATCTTATTTTACTAGCGCTCTCAATGGATCAGCTCCATATATATATATATATATATATATATATATATATATATATATATATATATGTGTGTGTGTGTGTGTGTGTGTGTGTGTGTAATTGGAATGCTAAAGTGTTACATAAACAAAAAAGAAGGAGACCCACTGCCACAAGGCAGTGGGTGTGGAAGGTGTGTGCACTACAATGTGTTGTGTATATGGATATATGATGTGTATAAGTATGTGTGCATAAATGAATTGATGAGTGGGTTTATGAGGTGAGTGAGGGGGGCAGGTATGGCTATCCGTGAGTGTGTGTGTGTGTGTGTGTGTGTGTGTGTTCTTGGTTCAAGGGGTAGTGGTAGGTGAATTAGGTGATAAATTATTTATGTAGTGCGTTTATGTGAGTTTGGGTATAGTTTAGTTATGGTTATGTTTTTTAGACTGTATTTTGGGTGTGTAGAAACTTGTGTTAGATGAGAAAAAAAAATTTTGGATGCTTCGGCAGTGGTGGAGAAGAGAGGTGTGTGTTATTAGGTGAATCAGTATGTGTGTGGTTCATGAATAGTGCTTATAAGCGTTGCTAAAGATTAAATCCAAGCTACCAGCCCCCTGTTGTGATTTAAAAGCCATTTAAGGACTGATTTAGGCAAAGTGCAAAGAAGAGACCCTTATTATTATTATGAGATCTACTTTGTCAAAAATTTTGAGATTTTTCTGTGGCTCCAAATAGTGTTATATAATTTATCAATACTAAGAAGTTTTTGATTTAATTAGGGTATCAAATCAGATTATTTTTATCCAAAATTTTTATTTAAACCTTAATTACTAAAACGGTTCAGTGTACAAAAGTTTGTAGTGTTTTGAGGCTGCTAGCTATTCTTACCAAAAACGGCGTCCAAATGCTCGATTCGGTTAGCGATTATGAATTTTTGAACATAAATTTTCTAAAATGCTGTTTTAAAGTATTTTTTTTGAAAATTTTTGGAGCGAGGCCAACCGAGGGGTGTTTTGGGAAATTTCTCGTGTGAGAGGTACTTTGAAAATTTTGCATAACTGACGAGCGGGTCATTCTAAGAGTAGGAATGAGTTGGTGCTAGGTTTACAATATCGTAAAATAAGTTATATTTTGATAATATGATTGTTTCGTTTAGGTCAACACTGGGGAGTATCCAGTTAAGACTAGCATAGCTTGGACCAAGGTAAGAGATTTCTATTGAAAATCCAATTTTATCCATTTGTCCTCGTGAATATTTTTTAACTCTGTTAGCATTGTTATGAATTGCATCGATTGCCATTAATACCTTGTTTTGAGTCTTACACGTTTATTGGAAATCCTATTCATTGCTCTGTGTTTATTTCTCGTTGTGCATCGATTTAATCATTGTACTATATATTATTGCATTCTGCATAGTGACACGAGTTAGTGTATTGAGGAGTTATAAAGATGGTCTGTATCGGGAGTGATATAAGGATGGTCTATTATTTTCGGGAAATGCTAGTACCTTAAAGGTCTAGCTAGTGTTCATATGCGTATGTAACTACAATGTTATTGAGCATCGCCTTTGTGGCTTTGCTAAGTGATTACCTTGCACTGCCTGTGTGACTTTGCTAAGTGTTTCCCTACACTGCCTGTGTGGCTCTGCAAATTTCCTCATATTCAATATTATCTGCATCGTTTTAGTGTAATTGGAATTGTTGCTAATTGTATCTGGTTTGGTTCAAGGGATTGAGTTGAATCTCTTCCCTATCATTTGAAGTGAATCTGATAATTATTGTATTTCCATTCTCTCTTATGGATTTTGAGCGACCTTTCTGAGCTCTCGAAAGCTCAATTTTCCTTTTATGTTCCCATATGCGTGTAATAATCCCCAGTAGATTACTTGGGAAGTTAGAGCTTGGATTTGGAATAGATGTAGTTTCTTTTATTTTGTTAGTTATTCCCCTGCGAGGGAAAACATTTTGAAATTTTGTTTCGTATACCTAAACCTTTAGATTAATAATTCGGGAATTGTAGAGCTCTTATATGAATATTATTGGAGTTTCCTCAGTGGAATTGAGATGAGTATGAATTAGATCTAAGCTAGGAAAAGAGAATTGCAATTTTGGTCCTGATCATTAGAACTTCTGCATGGATTAGTAATACTGTTTAAAATTTTGACTTAGAACTGATGTTTCAATTGTGACAGTAAATTTTGACTTAAAATTCGATGTTTTAGTTGCTCTGACGGACTGATGGTACTATACTGATAGAGATTGAGTGTATTATTGTCTTAGTGTTATTAATCGAGTGAGTGTTAATGCTCCGAAAATTCCGGGATGTTACAGAGACATGGAGGTATAATCATCTGGTGACAATGTTTACCCGTTTGTCTGTAAAGTGTGCTACTACAATTGCCGGATAGAAACATCTCCGCGAGATAGCGAAGCAGCAAGTGCCCATCGTCGACCAGTTTGAAGTAGCTTCAATCAGCAATGCGGTTGACACTAAGCCTACACAGGGATCAAAAGATGATGAGCCGGTTGAGGAAGAGGACAATGATATCCGACTTTTGGATCCAATTATATCACAAACTAAAGGTTGCAAGAGATCTACACAGATGAAGAGCTCTATTGAACAAGCAACTCAACCTAAAAAGCTAAGAAGGTGTGCACTGTTCAACAAAATGACCAACCATGATAAGAGGAACCACTACAAGGCAGTGGAAATAAGTCCAGGGGGTTTGCAAGATGAGGAAAAAGATGATGCCGAAGACGAGGAAGAAGAAGATGCAGTCGACCTTTAATCTAAATTTTGTTTAATGATCTTTTATGAGCCATCAAGTCTGTTGGACTTTTTTTAATAATCTTTTTGTATATTTTTTTGCAATACTAATCTTTTATGAGCCAGAAACATCACAATATAATACTTTTTTTTTCTTCCATCCGCTACTTAGTTTTGTTATTTTTTTTGGAGTGTTTTTGGCCATGTTTTAGAGTTTTTGACCATCTTGAATTACACTTCAACACTTGGCTTTTTTTGGCATTTTAGGCCGTCCGCTACATAGTGTAGCAGACCGCCTAACAGAAATATTGGACTTCAATACTTTGTTTTTTTTAATGGTGTTTTAGACCGTCCACTGCACTATGTGTAGAGATGTCAAAAGAGCTGGACGGCCCTCGGGCTGGCCCGTCCCTCCACGTGAACTGTGACGGCCCAGCACATTAGGGCTCTGGACCAGAGCTTGGACCAGGCCGTACAATTCCAAGATTTAATCCGTACAATTGTGAATAATAACAACAATTCCAAGATTTGTTGTTATTATTTAAGCAAATTGTACTCTAGGCATCTCCAATATTCACAATTTAACGAACCTAATCTTTATCCTTTTATTTCATTATAAATCATATACATTGAAGATAAATGTGTTTATAGGCCCTCCTCCTTTTATCCGGGCTTGTGACCGGCTGCTTGTAAACAAACAGGCGAAATTACCTATTTTTTTATATATATACGGAAAAATATCTATCTTGCTTATAAAAACTTATTATATATATATATATATATATATATATATATATGAAAAAAAACTATATTTTGTGAGAAATTTTATTCTTAAAACTTAAGAGAAGGAAAATAAAAAGAAATTACCTAATCATCCGGAAGTACTTCAATATCCGAGTCACTGCTCTTCCTATCATCAATCGGTTTATCTTGCTCGCGGTATTTCGCATCAAGATAATCCTTCCAACATACACATAGCTCGAGCGACTCGGGGTTAAGACGACTCCTCCTGTCATCCAAAACCCTCCCGCTAGCTGAAAATGCCGACTCTGAAGCAACCGTGGAGGCTTGCACTGGCAGTACATCATGTGCAATTTGAGCTAAAGTTTTATACATGTTTTGATTTTGTTTCCAAAAATTTAACAAATTAAAATTAACATGTTCTTGCATTGATAAATCAGCATAATGATCAGTATTTGAATATACACCAATCTCATTAAAAGAGGAAAAAGTAGACGAACCTGTCGAATTAGAAGTACCTTCACCTGGTAGTTGTCTTGCTACTAGATGTTCAAAGCCCTTAAGGTATGGCGCATAATACCTCTCAGCAGTCGATGATGAAGCTCGTCCGCGCACGTCAGCAGAATTACGATAGAGGTTGAACAGTTCCTCAAATGTCTTGCTCACTTTCGCTGTGAGTGCGGTTGTATCCTCTACTGGGTGGCACATTAATATCGATATCTCTTGTATCGAGACGTTCACGCCATGCAACTTTAACCTAGGATCTAAACAAGTAGCAACAGCAAAAACAACAGGCAGTTCACTCTAATATTTATTAAACTTTTTATCCATCACTTTTACTATTTCCTCAAAGGGTCCTATATATCTCCATTTCGATAACATTGTAGCCATCTTGAGAATTTCTATTACAGCGAGGGAGAGGTGGGATAGTACGTACCAGACAATAAATTGGTAGACGTGTAAAATACCTCTAAAAATTCAGCTAGGTATGTGGCCATCTGCCATTCCTCTTGAGTTGGCAAGCCGGCTGGGAACAAGGTTAGTAGAAAATGCGTATAGACTTCTCTGTATGCTAGAATGTGTAAAAGCATATGATATGTAGAGTTCCACCTGTGGACCACATCTGTAACTGCTCCCCTGCGAGGCATATTATATTCAACACACAATATTTTAAATTGTTGTGTTCTCGGACTCGAACTATTAACATACGCCGTCATACCCCTTATTTTGACAAGAATATCTCCTGCAGCAGCTAAACCATCTTGAACAATTAAATTAATTATATGACAAACACAACGAACATGAAATAATTTACCAGAAAGTACAAGTTTGAGGCTCTCCTGTAAAGCATCAACAGCAGCTGTATCGGCAAAAGAAAAGGCTTGTTCATCGTGAATAACAAATTCAGTAAGACCATCTCTTTGCTCTCGCTGATTATAAATAAATAACTTACCGTCAAAAGATAACTGTGTTTGGGTAGGTTCGACGTGGCCTTGTCGAGGTGCACACTGAGGGTAATGACTGTTAAGATGTCCATTACCACTACCAGACAAATATAATTTAGCACAGTACTTACATCGAACTTTTTGGATGCCTTCCACCATAACTTCATCAAAATGATTCCAACACTCGGCTTTTTTTTTTTTTCCCTTTTGGACTTCTGGCTCATTACCAGAGGCATTGCTCGGCCCTTCTTCATCATGACCAGGCATAGGGTTAAGATTATGCCACGGAGTAGTAGCTTCGCCAACCGAGTTGCATCCTTGACTATAATGCGGGGGGTCTTAATCAGGCGTGTATTCAAAATCTGGAATGTTTTGATTGAACTCCCAATTGGCTTGGGTATCTATCATACAGCCTGTACTCATTCGTCTAAAAACGAATGGTTGTGGTGGTGCTTGGATTGGTGTTTGTGATGGCCGTGGTGCTGGCGCTCGTGCTGGTGGTGGTGTTTGTGATGATGATGATGTTTTTTGTGATAATGATCCACGCTTCAGTTTCTTCAGTAATCCAGCCATATTTGACGCTAAACTTTTTTACTAGATTAAAAAATAAAATTAGTAAGAGTAACTAAATATACAAGTATAAGAGCAGTAGTTAGTAATTAGAAATAACAATTAAAAGAAATTAAAGAGTAACAAATGAATCACTGAGGGTAATTCAAAATTGGAGAGAGTTAGTAATTAAAAAAAACTAGTAATAGTAATTGATAAATATATAAATTCACTAATTACTAATTACTAGACAAAAGAATTAGAGACTAACAAATTAATAAGATGAGTGGTTAGTAATTAAAATTTAGCAAGAGTAGTAATTAGTAAACAAGAGTAATAATTAGCAAGAGTACTAATTAGTAAATAAGAGTAGTAATTAGCAATAATAGTAATTAGCAAGAGTAGCAAAGGTTGTAGAAATGTAGAATGTTTATATAAGAGAGAGTAAGAAGATTGGTGTGAAAAATTAGAGAGAAATTGTGTGAATTTATAGATTTTTGAAATTTCAAAAAGACCAAAATACCCCTAAAAACTATCCGTTTATAATTGTTGGGGAGGGTAAGAGTGTAAAAACCTTAAAAGAGTTGAAAAAATTAACTTGGACCAAAATACCCCCCAAACTAGCCGTTATTTTGCTGTTGGGGGTAAAAGTGGAATTTAGGGGGAAAAGGGGAATGAAACTGTTGGGGGGAAAGTTGAATTTGAAAAGTAAATAAACGGGCCTGAATCAGGCCAGAGCCGGGCCGGGCCGGGCCAAACCTGGGTCAGGCTAAACCCGGGCCAATTCCGGGCCACGGTTCGGGTTGGGCCAAACCCGGGCTTTTTCAGGCCGTGCCTGATCCTGGCTTTTTTCTTGGAAATTCTGGCCTAGTCCAAGCCCAGGCGCTAAGCCCTAAAAGTACGGGCCTTTACTGTTCATTAACAGGGCCGGGCCAGCTCGGGCCAGAAAGGGGCCTAGTCGGGCCAGCCCGCGGGCCGCCCGGCTCGTTTGACAACTTTAGGTGACGGTGGTGCTAGCGAACGGTGCTTGCTGCTATTTTGGAAGAGGATAAAGGAAATTGCTGCCGATTGTTTGCACAAGTCAGCTTCCGTGAAAGCTTCAGTTCTTGAGGTTGTTTGCAGCTTATTTCGGCTACTGTAATCCGGTGGCAATGCAGATGATATCTCTAGATACGGGTATTAAGCAAGCGGCGGCAGCGACGATGCTCACGAGGTGGTGACGACGGTCGGCATCGACACTGTCTCGTTGTTTGAACAGCGACGGCCGGCAGTGAAAGCTTTTGCGGTCAGATCCCACCGCCACCATCGCCTGACGCCTACCATTTGATTTAGTAGATTTACATTGGGTTTTTTTTGGAGATCTGAGCAACACAAAACTAGAATAGGACAAAAAAAACATAGGCCCAGGCCCGGCCCTAAAGTTAGGACCTAGGGCTTGGGCCTGGACAGGGCCTTCATTTCCTAACTTTGGGCCCAGCCCAGGCCCTGCCCGGTTTTCAAGGCCCGAAGCCATTAATGGCCCGGCCCATTTTCTGGCCCTTTGGGCCCAGGCTGGGCCAGCCCAAGTCCAGCCCATTGACACCTCTAACTATGTGGCAGATGGCGTAGCAGAAACATTAGACTTCAACACTTAGAATTTTTTAGTGTTTTTGGCCGTCTTGAATTACACTTCAACACTTAGTTTTTTTTTTTGTATTTTAGACTGTCGGCTACACTATGTAGCGGACGGCGTAGCAGAAACTTTAGATTTCAACACTTAGAATATTTTTTGGTGTTTTAGACCATCCGTTACATAGTGTAGCGGATGACCTGGTAGAAACATTAGACTTCAACACTTAATTTTTTTTGTGGTGTTTAAGACTGTCCGCTACACTATGTAGCAGACAGCGTAGCAGTAACATTAGACTTCAACACTTATTTTCAACACAATTGAGACCAAATGTGTTTTCAACATAACACTTCAAAATTTTGATATAGAGAAGTAAATAATCAAGGACCCACAGTTTAGACCATAGTTCGCATAAATTCTTAACAAGCAAACTATTCTAAATTGTGGGTCCTTGATTATTTACTTCACTATATTAAAATTTTGAATACTTATAGGATCCAGATGATGATGAATGGTCCTCTTACACTTATATTGTAAACATTGATTGTTCATGACTGTTATTCACTTTGTTTAGAAATTCTATGTTGAACTTATGTCGTCTTAATGCTTCACATTGTGATTCCTACACAAATTCGCCTTTTGGTAATGCATTTTGAACGGTACCTAAACGTCCATCCGTTTTTATGCGTTGTTAACTCCGACTTTGGACAGCACCTCTGAATTGCGTTGGTTTAATTCTCTTGAGAGCGTACTGTTCCGCAATTTTTATTATGGAGGCTAACTTTAGAAGTAACGCCACGCAGACTTGCAAGGACGCTTACGGGGCGATGAATGGGCAAGGTCTCCAGAATGTTCTATACTCTTCTTGTACATAAGATATAGTTCTAGAGAGGATTCTAGAATAGTAGAGAACCTTGTACATATCTAGAAAATTCTAGAAGCGGAATAGGATCCGTAGGATGGAATGTATCTCCACCGTCCGTTGAAGAGGTGGACTAGTATAAATAGCCGAGGCCTCACTTGGCCAAAGCAATCAAGTATTCTTGTACACAAGCAACACAAGCATACATTCTCCCAAACTCTCTTGTGTCCTTCTTTGTTCTTTAGCTTCTAGTCTCGCCCAGCCCGAGTGAAAGGCTGACTTAGCACGAGCAAGAGGGCTCAACAGCTAAGTGCCGCATGGTTTGATGTAGCGAGAAAGTTTGGTCCGTGACAGGTGGTATCAGAGCTTGGTTGCGAGAGATCATGCCAAGCAAGGAGCAACAATGGCAGGTAAGGATACTAATGCTGGAACATCCGAAGTGACTGAGGAGAATGTAGTTGTGGAACGTGGGCGAGATCCACTTCCACCCACCGGTGGGAAGAAGGGTGGTCGTGGCCATAGCAAGTCAAGAGATGCAATCGCTTCTTTGGACGGTCACACTTGTCTCTTGGAGGAAGCCATGGGTGATGTGAAAGACCTCTTGGGCTTCGTCAAGCAAAACCTCCAAACCTTAGAGGATCATGTGTTGGAGGAGCTCGAGTCGCTCAAGAAAGCCGTGACGGGTCAAGATGAACTGCGCACTCGATTCATGGAGTTGTTCACAAATATTCAAGAACAACTCAACATGGTTAAAGTTAATGTGGAGGGACGAGGCAAGAGACGGCCTTGTGCAAGAGGGCCATTGCGGGTGGAGCCGTCGTCACTCCTAGTTCAAGGGTGGACGCACCAAAGCCGAAGGAATTTGGCGCCAAGTGGGATGCGAAGGAGCTAGACAACTTCATATGGCATATGGAACGCTACTTCGAAGGTGCTAGCATCACGGATGAAAAGGCTAAGGTAAGGACTGCCACCTTCTATCTCACCGACACGGCTACTCTATGGTGGCGTAAAAAACACAATGTTATTGAGAAGGGTCTATGCACCATAGACACTTAGGATGTGTTTAAGAAAGAGATAAAGAGGCAGTTCTATCCCGAGAATGTTACCTACAAAGCTAGAAAGAAATTGAGGGAATTAAAGCATAAGAGTAGCATCAGTGATTACGTAAAGGAGTTCACTACTCTCATGCTTTATATTCCTAACATAACGGAGGAAGATCTTCTCTTCAACTTCATTGATGGCCTCCAAAATTGGGCTAAGCAAGAACTTCAACGCCGAGGCGTGAAGGACATTGACGAGGCTATAGCGGTAGCGGGGTCGCTAATGGAGTATGCAAGAGTGGGTGACTCTTTAAAGGGGAAGAACGCACAAGTGGTTTCGAAGGGTAACCACGCCAAAGGTGGGGAAGACAAACCCAAGGCATGAAACAAAGGGAACAACCAAGTTGTCACCAGCAAGTCCGAGGGCCATGGCAAGCTAGAGGTGAAGCGAGCCAAGAAAAAGCCTAAGGACGGATACTTCTTTTGTGGAGGGCCGCATTGGGCAAGGGATTGCCCACGACAAGGCATGCTAAATGTCTTGGTTGAGGAGAATGTGGAGTCTGAGAATCAAGCTGTGCACAGAGGCTTGCTCCAAATCCTCAATGCTCTTCATGCCAAAGTCGTGGCGAAGGTCCTGAAGGGAGAGGAACAAGCTTCTATGGCAAGGGGTTGCTCTATGTGGAGGCTAAGTTGAATGGGAAGCCCACGCAAGTGATGGTTGATACGGGGGCAACCCAAAACTTCATCACAATGAAAGAGGCCAAGAGGCTAGGTCTCAAAGTGGTTGGCGACAGAGGATGGCTAAAGTCCGTCAACACCAACGCAAAGCCTTTACAAGGCACAGCACGTCAAGTGGAGATGTGCCTTGGTTTGTGGAAGGGCTTAGTAGATTTCTCGATGGCCCCGATGGATGACTTCAAGGTTGTGATAGGCCTTGAATTCTTACGGCAAGTGAATGCCTTCGTGTCGCCATACAGCAATGCAGTGCATATCATGGAGAAGGGAGCGTCGTGTGTGGTGCCTATGTCAGCGGGGACGTCTAGTGCCAAGGCCCTATCGTCCATGCAGCTGTAGGCGATGCAAACTTGTGAAGGGAGTCAAGAAAGGGGAGGCAACCTACTTGGCAGCCTTAAAGATGGAAGACAACATGGGGGAATCAACCGGGCCACTACCGGGGGAAATTGAAGAAGTCTTGAGGCAAACAAGAACGTGATGCCACCTGAGTTACCAAAGTGGCTTCCACCTAGGAGGGAGGTGGATCATCAAATTGAGCTTGAGCCGGGGTCAAGCCATCATCGATGACACCGTATTGGATGACATCACCAGAGTTAGAGGAGTTGCGGAGACAACTAACTGAGCTAAAGGAGGTGGGATATATCCAACCTTCCAAAGCACCCTATGGAGCGCCAGTCTTGTTTCAAAAGAAGCACGATGGATCGTTATGGATGTGCATCGATTATCGGGCACTTAAGAAGGTGATGGTCAAGAACAAGTACCCGATTCCATTGATCGCGGATCTCTTCGATCAGCTTGGGAGGGCCAAGTTCTTCACTAAATTGGATCTTCGGTCGGGATATTATCAAGTTTGCATTGCCGAAGGAGATGAGCCGAATACCACATGTGTAACAAGATATGGAGCGTTCGAGTTCTTGGTCATGTCGTTTGGCTTGACCAACTCCCCAGCCACATTTTGCACGCCTATGAACGAGATATTCCTTCCTTACCTTAATCGGTTCGTGGTGGTATATCTTGACGACATCGTGGTGTATAGCAACACATTGGAATAGCACGTGGAGCATCTCAAGATGGTCTTCAAGGTGTTGCGAGAGAACGAGTTCTATGTCAAAAAGAGAAGTGCTCGTTCGCCAAGGAAGAAGTGCACTTCCTTGGTCACAACATCAAGGGCGGAACGCTTCAGATGGATGAAGAAAAGGTGAAGGCGATCAAGGAGTGGGAGGCACCCACAAAGGTCTCTGAGCTACAGTCATTTCTTGGCCTAGCTAACTATTATCGGCGGTTTACCAAGGGCTACTCAACAAGGCAGCCTCATTAACGGAAGAGCCCGTTCTAGCTCTTCCAGACTATGCGAAGGTGTTTGAGGTACAAACAAATGCATCCGACTTTGCTATTGGGGGTGTGTTAATTGCAAGAAGGGCATCCAATAGTGTTTGAGAGCCGCAGGCTAAATGACACCGAGTGGAAGTACACGGTGCAAGAGAAGGAGATGACCGCGGTGGTCCATTGCCTACGCACTTGGAGGCACTACCTGTTGAGGAGTCGGTTCCTGATCAAGACCGACAACATAGCTACTAGCTACTTCCAATCTCAAAAGAAGTTGAGTCTGAAGCAAGCTAGATGGCAAGATTTCTTGGCCGAGTTCGACTATGTGATGGAGTACAAGCCGGGCAAGGTCAACTTGGTAGTGGATGCCTTAAGTCAGAAGGAGAAATTGGCAGCGATGTCTAAGGTGAAGGGGGATATCTTAGAAGAAATCAAGGAGGGAATGGAGCATGACCCCTTAGCCAAGGACCTACTCAAGCTTGTAAAGAGTGGGCAAACTCAACGGTTTTGGGTGGAGGACGGCCTACTCTACACAAAAGGGCAACGGATATACGTTCCTAAATGGAACAACTTAAGGAAGATGATCATTCGAGAGTCCCATGACACCCCATGGGCAGGCCATCCGGGGCAACGACGGACATACGCCTTGGTGGAGGCATCGTATTATTGGCCTCAAATGAAGGACGAAGTAGAGGCCTATGTGAGGACTTGTCTTGTGTGCCAACAAGACAAGGGTGGAGAACCAACTACCGATGGGGTTACCCGAGTCGTTGCCAATCCCCGCACATCCGTGGGAGAGTGTAAGCATGAACTTCATCACATGCTTGCCAAGATCGGAGGGATGCGGCTCGATTATGGTGGTTGTTGACCGATTCTCCAAGTATGCGACATTCGTAGCATCCCTAGCCGACTGCACAGCGAAAGAAGCGGCTCGACTGTCCTTAAGGCATGTGGTGAAGTATTGGGGATTATCGAAGATTATAGTGAGCAACCGAGATCCAAGGTTTACGGGTAAATTTTGGATGGAGTTCTTCAAACTCCTTGGCTCGGAGCTGCACTTCTCAACGAGCTTTTACCCTCAAACTGATGGACAGACAAAATAGGTGAACACTCTACTTGAGTGTTACTTGCGGCACTTTGTTATTGCCAACTAGACGAATTGGGCGAGACTCTTGGACATGGCACAATTTTTGTACAACTTGATGAGAAGCGAAGCCACAAACCAAAGTCCGTTCGAGATTGCCATAGGGCAACAGCCGCTCACGCCCCTCGCATTGGCCGAGGACTACAAGAGGAGAAGCCTGTTGGCAGCGCAAGTGGCTAAATCATGGAATGAGCAAGCAAATGTGGTGCACTCTTACCTTGACAAAGCTACGCGCAAGATGAAGAAATGGGTGGATAAGAGATGGCTGCCGAAGGAGTACAACCTTGGGGACATGGTGATGTTAAAGCTGCTTCGGCAACAGTTTAAGTCTCTAAGGAAAGTACACAAAGGGTTAATCCAAAAGTACGAGGGACCCTTTCCCATCATGGCGATAGTTAGGAAAGTATCCTATCTGTTGGAGTTGCCGCCAAGGCTAAAGATTCACCCGGTCTTCCATGTCAGTTTGTTAAAGCCTCATTACGTTGACAAGGAAGACCCAAGCCACGGAGAAAGTCATAGAGCACCAACAGCTGTGGTGAAGTCCTATGACAAAGAAGCTGAGTACGTGCTTAGCGAAAGGCTCAAACGAAGACGAGGAGTTCCATCAACGCAGCACTACTTGGTGACATGGAAGGGATTGCCGGAGAGGGTAGCTACATGGGAACGAGCAGATGATCTTCGGCAGTTCCAAGATATCGTGGACCGATACTGCGAGAAGGTTATAATGAAGGCATCGTGAGATTAGGTGGGGGAGAATGTCCCGCAATTTTTATTATGGAGCTAACTTTAGAAGTAATGCCACGCAGGCTTCTAATGGACGCTTACGAGGCGATGAATGGGCAAGGTCTCCAGAATGTTCTATACTCTTCTTGTACATAAGAGATAGTTCTAGAGAGGATTCTAGAATAGTAGAGAACCTTGTACATATCTAGAGAATTCTAGAAGCGGAATAGGATTCGTAGGATGGAATGTATCTTCACCGTTCGTTGAGGATGTGGACTAGTATAAATAGCCAAGGCCTCACTTGGCCAAAGCACTCAAGTATTCTTGTACACAAGAAATACAAGCATACATTCTCCCAAACTCTCTTGTGTCCTTTTTAGCTTCTAGTCTTGCCCAGCCCGAGTGAAAGGCTGACGAGCAAGGGGGCTCAACAGCTAAGTGCCGCACGGTTCGGCGTAGCGAGAAAGTTTGGTCTGTGACAATACATAGGAAACCTTGCAAAAGTCTGACCTCATAACTGTGTGGATCTTTAATTCTGTCTTTGAGTCATATGGTCTTTTTCCGTGTTTCACTACAAAAAAGTGTTGCCCTTCTTTTTAAGTGATGTTCGCCCGCTAGCACGTTCTATCCCCGAGGGACTCTATAGAAACCCCATTTTTGTAAGCATTTCTAATTAATTAAATAAAGGACTTCATTATTAATTAAAAGGCATTATTGAGTTTGGACTTGGTAATGTATTTTAAGTAAATGGTTAAGTTCAGTTTATTTAATTAATGTGGTCCGCCTCTTTTGTTACCATTAGAGGTGTCAATGGGCCGTGCTTGGGCTGGCCCAGCCCGGGCCCAGGGGGCTAAGAGTGAAAAAGGGCTGAGGCCGGGCCATTGTGGTAGAGAAATGGGCCGAGCCAGAGAAGATGGGTAACTAGGCCTAGTCCAAGCCCTGGCCCTAGGCCCAATATTTAGGGCAGGGCTTGGGCTGGGCCAGGGCTCAATTTGTGGTTTTTTTTTTCCTTGTTATTCAAAGTAAGGACTTTAATTGCGGTATTTTCTTGTTATTATAAAAGACAATTTTCATGTAATAATGTGTATACATATTACCACATATATGTGTGTGTGCAAGCAACTTATTGACAAATCTAACACAGAAACTAAGCTGAAAACAACATAAGCAATTAGCAATAAATCAGATAAAACTTCTGTAAACTATGTAGTAATATGTGTGTATACAATAATATTTCTAGCATTCAAATATTCAAATTGATAGAGTTAAATTCAAGATAAATGTGTTCATAGGCCCTGCTCCTTTTATCCAGACTTGGGACCGGCTGCTCATAAACAAACAGGCGAAGTTACCTATTTTTATATATATATATGAAAAAATATCTATCTTGCTTGTAAAAACTTATTATATATATATATGAAAAAACTATATTTTGTGAAAATTTTTATTCTTAAAACTTGAGAAAAGAAAAATAAAAAGAAATTACCTGATCATCAAGAAGTACTTCAATATCCGAGTTATTGCTCTTCCTATCATCAATCGGTTTATCTTGCTCGCGGTATTTCGCATCAAGATAATCCTTCCAACATACACGTAGCTCGAGCGACTCGGGGTTAAGACGACTCCTCCTGTCATCCAAAACTCTCCCGCTCGCTGAAAATGCCGACTCTAAAGCAATTGTGGAGGCTTGCACCGACAGTACATCCCGTGCAATTTGGAATAAAGTTTTATACATGTTTTGATTTTGTTTCCAAAAATTTAACAAATTAAAATTAACATGTTCTTGCATTGATAAATCAGAATAATGATCAGTATTTGAATATACACCAATCTCATTAAAAGAGAAAAAAAGTAGACGAACCTGCCGAATTAGAAGTACCTTCACCTGGTAGTTGTCTTGCTACTAGATGTTCAAAGCCCTTAAGGTATGGCGCATAATACCTCTCAGCAGTCAATGATGAAGCTCGCCCGCGCACGTCAGCAGAATTACGATAGAGGTTGAACAGTTCCTCAAATGTCTTGCTCACTTTCGCTGTGAGTTGAGTTGTGTCCGCTACTGGGTAGCACATTAATTTCGATATCTCTTGTATCGAGACGTTCACGCCATGCAACTTTAACCTAGGATCTAAACAAGTAGCCACAGCAAAAACAACAGGCATTCACTCCAATATTTATTAAACTTTTTATCCATCACTTTTACTATTTCCTGAAAGGGTCCTATATATCTCCATTTTGTTAACATTGTAGCCATCTTAAGAATTTCTATTACAGCGAGAGGAGAGGTGGGATAGTACGTACCAGACAATAAATTGGTAGACGTGTAAAATACCTCCAAAAATTCAGCTAGGTATGTGGCCATCTGCCATTCCTCTTGAGTTGGCAAGCCGGCTGGGAATGAGTTTAGTAGAAAATGCGTATAGACTTCTTTGTATGCCAGAATGTGTAAAAGCATATGGTATGTAGAGTTCCACCTATGGACCACATCTGTAACTGCTCTCCTGCGAGGCATATTATATTAAACACACAACGTTTTAAATTGTTGTGTTCTCGGACTCGAGCTATTAACATACGCTGTCATACCCCTCATTTTGAGAAGAATATCTCCTGCAGCAGCTAAACCATCTTGAACAATTAAATTAATTATATGACAAACACAACGAACATGAAATAATTTACCAGAAAGTACAGGTTTGAGGCTCTCCTCTAAAGCAACAACAGCAGCTGTATTTTTAGAAGCATTATCAAAACTAATACTCATAATCTTATCCTTTAATTTAAACGTGGTACATGCTTTAATATAATAGTAGCAATGTTCATTCCATCATGCGGAGAAGGAAAGAGTTCGAAAGCGATGATTCTCTTGTGCATAATCCAATCTGCATCAATCCAATGGGTCGCCACACAAGCATAACTAACAAAAGTAAACAGAGATTGTCAAATATCAGAAGTAAGACTAACTTTACCGTCAACATAATCGAAATAATCGATTAGGCGTGCTTTAGCAGCATTATACTGCCGGAGTGCATCGGATCTAATTGTGTTTCTATGAACCTTTTTGTACAAAGGTTGCACGTAGGTGTTCATATATCTAGAGTGCTTAGCATTATCGGCAAAACTAAGGCTTGTTCATCGTGAATAACAAATTCAGCGAAACCGTCTCTTTGCTCTCGCTGATTATAAATAAATAACTTACCGTCAAAAGATAACTGCGTTTGGCTAGGTTCGACGTGGCCTTTCGAGGTGCACACCGAAGGTAATGCCTGTTAAGATGTCCATTACCACTACCAGTGAAAAATAATTTAGCACAGTACTTACATCGAGCTTTTCGGACGTTGTCCACCGTAATTTCATCAAAATGATTCCAACACTCGGCTTTTTTTTTTCACCTTTTGGACTTCTAGCGGACTACCGGAAGGATTGCTCAGCCCTTCTCCATCACGACCGCTCATCGGGTTAACATTATGCCACGGAGTAGTAGCTTCGCCAACCGAGCTGCGTCCTTGACTAAAATGCGAGCTATCTTGTAAATGCGTGTATTCAATATCTGGAATGTTTTGATTGAACTCTCAATTGGCTTGGGTATCTATCATACAGCATGTACTCATTCGTCCAGGAACGAATGGTTGTGGTGGTGCTTGGATTGGTGTTTGTGATGGCCGTGGTGGTGGTGCTTGTGCTGGTGGTGGTGCTTGAGATGGTGGTGGCGGTGGTGGTGGTGTTTTTCGTGATGATGATCTTGGCTTCAATTTCTTCAGTATTCCAGCCATATTTGAAAAATAAAACTAGAGTAGTAATGAGTAATTAGAAATAACAATTAAAAAGAATTAAAGAGTAACAAATGAATAAGAGTAATTAGTAATTCAAAATTAGAGAGAATTAGTAATTAAAAAGAATTTGGTAATAGTAATTAATAAATAAGAATTCACTAATTACTAATTAGTAAAACAAAATAATTAGAGAGTAACAAATGAATAAGAGGAGTAGCTAGTAATTAAAATTTAGTAAGAGTGGTAATTAGTAAACAAGAGTACTAATTAGTAAACAAAAGTAGTAATTGGAGAGAAAAATAGTAGCAAAACTTGTAGAAATGTAGAATGTTTAGATAAGAGAGAGTAAGAAGATTGATGTAAAAAATTTAAAAAAAAAGAGTGTGAATTTATAGATTTTTGAAAGTCCATAAAAGACCAAAATGCCCCTTAAAACTAGCCGTTTATAGTTGTTGGGAGGGTAAAAGTGTAAAAAACCTTAAAAGAGTTGTAAAATTTTAAGTTGGACCAAAATCCCCCCCCCCCCCCCAAACTAGCCGTTATATTGGTGTTGAGGGGTAAAAAAGGAATTTAGAGAAATAATGGGGAAAATGGCCGTTGGGGGAGAAAAGGGGGAAAATTCAATTTGAAAAACCGTGGGGCCTGCCAGAAAAGGACCACAAAACCGGGCCAAAAGAGGGCCGTAGCCCAGGCCAATTTCAGGCCATTTCAGGCTCGCCAGGGCTTTTTCGGACAGGGCTTGACCCGGGATTTTTTTGACAATTCTTCGGCCTAGTCCAAACACAAGTCCAAAGCCCTAAATAAATGGGCTGTTACTGTTCATCACAAGGCCGGCCCAAAAATAGGTCGGGTCAGGCCAGCCCGCGGGCAGGCCGCCGGGCCCTTTTGACAACTCTAGTTACCATGCCCAACCACCCAAAAAGTAAAAAGTCGAATGCCTCCTACCTCGAACTCCGATCTCTTCGATGACCACATTCATCTCCTATGACCACATGTTTAGAAATCAAAGAACGGGACAACATCCAATTTTGGTGAAAGAGTGAAAGACCTTACCCTACATAAAATCAACTAATGCCAAACCTAACACCACCATCATGCGTCACCTCATAGCTACCACCACCATAATCAAACCAAGCCTAAATACTCAAATCTCAATTTTCATATGTCTGAATAAATATGGCTTCAACTCAAATAGAAAGGAGATCGCTGTTAAAAATTGCCAAAACCAAAAATGGCAATCTGCTGAATTATGGTGATGGTAGAAGCATTGTCTTGGTCTTTTGGATTAGTTGCAGTGATGAGTTTTGGGTGAGGATGGTCGTCTTAGAAGTGGGTGGTGGATTCCAATCTAAGTATGGTAATATTCATAGCGGCATCTGTTGGAAAGTTGCCATGGGACTGGATTTACTTGTCTAAAACGATATGAGCTTAGGTGAGTGTCGATGAGGGTAGAGGATGGATTGGTATGTTGAGGAAGGTTAGTGATCGAGAGAGAATGAATTGAGAGAGAGGGGCGGGGGTAAAAAGTAAGTTCGGTTGCTAACTGCAGTTTGTGGAAGGAAACAGACTGCTTTAACCCAGCCATGAGGCTCAATAACGTGGATAAACTAATGGAGAGAGAGAAAAAAAAGCATGACTTGTGCTACTAATCTTGTATACTACTTCCCTCAAGTCAATACAACAAACGAAGCATGATGTTTCTGTGCAAGGCTTCAATGGTTTTGCGCTGATTAGATGACATGACTGGTTGTATGCTTTGGAGCCGCCATAAATAAGGTACTGCGGATTTTTTTGGACACGAATGTTGTGGATACGGAGGATATGGGACATGAAATGCAAGAATCTAATGATCCGGAAGCAATTTTGGTAAACATCTAAAATGTACCGAGTTTATATATAGATTGCTTAGCATGTCTAGATTGAAAATGAGCATGGGATCAACGTCTTGACTATTGCTGACCTACTACAGCTGCCAGAGGCACTACTAATGAGTTGGTTCAGCACGTCGATGGTTTAAACCACACTTGTCCCCGCATCATTAGAGTAGAATGGAGCTGTGTTCTGTCCAGCAGGTTCTGCTGCTTACATGTAATTTGGTTCGTGTTGGCTACAACATGGTGCCCTGTAGGGTGTCTGTACTCTATTTCCCTCGTAATCCAACCAATCTACTGAAAAAGAAGACGTGTCTCTTTAAGCCAGCCGCCTTCACTAGGAATAACAAACAATCATAACTTAGAGTGGTCAAGTTGGGCAATCTGCTGCCGCAAGACCCTTCTCATAACTTTATTTGTGGCTGTCCTTGGAAGAGATGAGAGGGGCACGACATAAGAAACCTGCAAATCAAAGTATTATCATGTAAACTTGTGTACATTGGATGTAAAATGTTGCATGCAACTTCTTGTATAGCTCTACTTCTTTTCCTTTGACAACGAGCCTTCTTTCCTTTCTGGTATGTCCCAAAACAAACCCACTAGCTAAAGATAACTTGTATGAATTCATAATGCTCCATTGTTTACCTCTAATTATGTTGACCCAAGAAAAAGTTGAAAAAAAAGTAACAAATTTATGAAAAGTCAAACAAAGAATAAAAATTCCCCATGAATTTTTATATTTTGTTAGAAAAGAGGGCCCATTTTTAGGGAGGGAGGTAGGGAGTAGCACACAATACCTTAAACAGAGGATTCAGTTTCTTCTGAAGTGCTGAATTTAGAGATGCCTTCAACTTATCCAAGTCGGGTATCAACACATTTGAACCTTGGAAAACAACAGCTATAACCAACTTCTCCGGCCCACCTCCGGGAGGTGGCACCCCAATAGCAGCTGTTTCAAGTATAGTGTTATCAACCAAATTACAGATGCGCTCTATCTCAACCGAACTTACCTGCAAAAAGGAAGATACCTTTGAGATAAGCTAGGACATGATTTGCTTAAGCCGATACAAATACAAATCTCCTTGTTAATGACACTTAAAATGGCGCCTATGCACATCATTACTTGGACTTTTGACACCAGCATTTGCAACAACAATCAGAGAAAGAAAGTTCTACGACATCTATCTAATGCAGTAGCGTTTCTTTGGTCACAATTGCTTAAAGCCTTAAACTAATACAAATCGAACACACTATCAACCATGCTTCAAAAGACTAGCATACACAATTAATCTGCTTTCTTGATAAAGAGAGTTCCACCACATACAGAGTACGCAGATCGTAGAGGTACCATGCCTCATGTATTGCTATCTCTGTAGTGTTTGCTTTAAGAAACACTTGATTTGTGCACAAAGCTAACACCTACGAAATCAAACATTACAAGTCCTGGCAGAATGACGAGATTGCTTTCAACACCCGTCTAACATGCTAATGAATATTCTTAAAAATGGCGGAGGAAGTAGATCAACTGGTCAAAAATATGAGTGGTCTCATTCCCACGATTCAGATTATACGACGAGCAAGGATATCTGATGCGGTAAGCAATAGCAGAAACTTTAAAAGCATGGACTCCCCCCCCCACCCCCACCACCACCACTCCCGCTTATGGTACATTAAGGATCCTATCATAATTTTCTGTACCAGTACGATTTCTTTCCAAGAAACTTAAAAGCAGGATGATGATATTTTGAGCACCCATTTTACATGGTAATGCATATTAGAATAAAATGTAAGAGGAATTAAATCAACCGGTCAAGAATATTAACGGTCTTAGAATCTTGATTCAGGTAATATAATGGTCAAGGATATCTGACGAAAGAAAATAAGAAAGATCGTTGGAGGAAGTGAATGTCAGTGTCTTTAAGGCAATTGGAAATAAGCAAGGAACTAATTTTGACTTATTACTGAGACAGTTTGGATTGAATTGCAGTTTTAGATAACAAACATAATAAATTCACGTCTCGAAGCCTCTGAGATTTTGACATGTGATTCCCCAACAAGCACATTGCTAGCCATCCTAAGAAGCTTCAACTGTCAAACATCTTCCAATAAACACATTATCTGGGGCTACATTCCACACCTTGATACCCCCGAGATTCATTGTATCATCCGCGCGACCATGCGCATGATAGTATCCTCTAGAAGTGCGTTCAAACACATCACCATGCCTTCTTAGAACCTAAGAAAGGCCATAAGACAAAACAAGCTGGTTAAACTCTACACCCATCAAAAAGTGGAGAAAATTGTTTGCCTACCTTGCCATTCCACACAGGCATTTGTTTGAAGTAGACATCATAATGGTTGGCATTCAGTAGGGTGGTCGACGCTCCAAACATGATAGGACCAAGGGCCAACTCGCCAATTCCAGGGACATTTGATGGCTACATTTGGAGTGATGAAATTCAGTTCGAATGCTTGAGGCAAGATGGAAATCAATTCCAAGGATGGGCACTTAGGATTCATGACAAGTCGGAACTAGTCAAAAGACAAAAGAATGAAGCAAGAGGCATAACTCGATGGAAAATAATTCACACGAGTACATTGTTGATCTATTCAAGCATAGCGGTCATACAAGCAAAAATCATGATATATAGTCCATGAAGAATCTCAATTAATGGGCTACAAATTTTGAGACGATTGAATAACAAAGAGAAAATAACAGTAGGGCTAGATACTTCAGCAAATAAATTAGGATACTGTAAAAACCTGCCTATAATTGTAATTCAAACGGACCAGTTTGGTGGCTAAAAAATCACGCATAGTGCAGAAACAAAATATGATGTGCTCTTGCTATCGCACAAAATAAAGGAAAGCACCATTTTGTCCAATCAAGCCTGTGGAAAGATTAATAGAAACGTGTTCAGTAGTTCCACGTTGCATATGCTAGTTTTAGGTGCAAGTGTTCCGAAAATGCATTTGAAGAATGGTAAACTAGCCAGCTAAATAACCATGCAGAAAACACAACGACTCCGGCTCCATTTAGTCTGCCAACTAGCTTCTTTTTCTGAATGCAAGGTCAAATAGCACTTACAATAGGAAGTCCATCATCGCCAAGGATAAACAAACTACAGCCCATAGCAGGTGTACTGAAAGACGCCAAAGATTGTGGCTGCAACAATGACCCAGAAACAAATCCACCGCCTATCTCTGTGCCACCACAATACTCGATGACGGGCTTGTAATTAGCTCTACCCATAAGCCATAAGTATTCATCCACATTAGATGCTTCACCAGTGGAGCCAAAGCAACTGTTAGAACACAAAAGGTGATTTCAGCTTCAGGACGAAAAAGAGATATAATATCACCAATTCACATATCATCTAGAAGCACATACCAGGCTGTATGATGCACTTAAATTTTGATATTTATCGATATTATTTGCAAATGTATGCTGCTTATACCTAAGAAACAAGCCGAAAGATATTTATCCAGAACTTACACTTACCGGATGGCTGACCAATCATAGCTAGCTGTACAGCTTGTAATTTTCCATGCCCTCACAATACTTGGGATCACACCAAGCATAGTTACTTTAGCATCCTAAACAAATAATATGTAAAATGACAAACATTAGAAAGAAATCTTCAGTATCTAAAGATGAGATACGAGCTGTACTACATACAGCCATTCACCTATGTTCTGTAGAGCTGATAATTGGAGCAGGATTACACTTCAAATGTAAATCTTCAATCAAGAATCTAGGAAAACTGTAAGAAGCTTCTTGAGGGATTAAAGATGCTGAGGCAACAGTGGCGCAAATACAGAAGTGGCAAAGTCTAGAATATCCTCCTCTTCAACTAGCTTATATCTTGTGATTACGTCGTGCATTACCTTTTTCCAAGCATGATCATCTTAAATAACTGCAGTACCATTAACAGTTGCTTGGGTATATACACAAGTATCGTTTTGGCTATCAAAGTGAATAAATTCATATAAGAGTAAAACTGCAAATCCATGAATACTGTGGCAGTGATGCATGTAAGAATGAGCTGAAAAATCAGCACTCCTAAGAAGCTCTTCACATACGAGTTATATCAGCTCGGCAGTGATGCATGTAACAAACAATTATCTGAAAATAAGGTATTCTAAGAACCTCCATCACTTTGCACTGTGTTAGCCTCCACATTTTCTAAGCCAATTAGCTGGCAGCTTGACAACTGGGGATGTCATTGGTTCTTTTAATTTTATAAGGCATTAACTTATCTCCTCCACTTTTTCAAGAGGTAAGGTTTGTATTCTCCCTGGCTTATGACTCGTTTCTAATAACCTAGTATGAGTCCATGCCAAACCGACCATCTTCCAAGAAAAATACACTGGCAAACTGAGTACAACATTCTTCGGTGGTGTTATGTTTCAAATAAATTACAGTTTGCTTTTGCCCCTTCTGAGCATCACTTCCGAAAAAGTGACCCTAATTACTAACTTTCTAACAGTTGTTACGACCCTAATTACTAACTTTCTAACAGTTGTTACGTTCAACATGTATATAACAAATCTAAACAAATTTAATGCTCTGCGTGACTATACCAGGTACAGGGTGGGCCCAACGCAAAAAAGGCAGAGTGTAAAGTCATTGAACAACGGGGCATCAATTTTTATAAAATTGGTGTGTTCTAGCCACAAGATTACTAGTACATCCTTACTTCTGTTATGCTTTTAGTATGAGCTAATGAACACCTATAACTCTAGAGAGTATACAGATGCAGATAATCATAGACAGTGCTCAGCAACATAAAGAACAGAGAATGGACCAGAATGGGGAAGAAGATTCCACCTGAACAAACTTGGCAAAACCAGAGGTGAGGGGAGATCCATTATAAAGAGCTACAGAGGCACCATTCAATAGTGGAGCATAAACAAGCCAAGGACCCATCATCCATCCAAGATTAGTGGGCCAAGCAACAATATCACCTTTGCGAATGTCCATGTGGCACCAAGCATCTGCAGCAGCTTTGAAAGGTGTTGCAAGGGTCCATGGAATTGCCTTTGGCTCCCCTAGTCCATCAAATAAATCAAGCCCAACCCATTAGTTGACTTCACCTGACCGTCACTCTTCACTTTTCTTTCCTTCTTTTCCCTTTTTACTGACAATGCTCTTAAGCTGACTGGTGTCAATTCAGCGGTATACAGGAAAATAAAAGGAAATACACATAATGACTCACTAAAAAGAATCAAAGTAAGCATTTTCAAGACATGTAAGAGAACACTACAATCTTTAATACCTGTAGTTCCAGAAGAAAAAAGGATATTTGTGAAAGCTTCAACAGGCCGTTCTACTGCAATAAACTCCACTTCTCTGCAAATTTTGACAGGAAATTACTAGTAGTGAACGTTTTAAAACTGAACGGTTTACTTGCAACAAATTCTGAGATGATAGCTCTACACAAATGTCAAACTTGGAAAATTGGCAGTTGGCCACAAATGAAGTAGATTTAGAAAGGGTCAGAAGTATCAATGATCGAAGCAAAGCTTAACCTTTTCTGAAAGTATTGCATTGGGAACCAGAAACCTTCTGTATGTTACAGTGAAGAACTTGACAAATCTGTTCGGGTGTGTGCGCGCGCGCTTGTGTGTCCATGTGAGCATATATTTCAAGCTACAGCTTGTGATGCTGAATATACAGTATTTGAAACAAGATTTCTCTGTGGAAAATTTAAAAAGTAGAAATTTTTGAAAATCATTTACAAGCCAGCTGTTCAGAAGAAACTACATCCTTCCATAGGTTCAGTTCATCCTAGACCCTTTGGTGATTGGCGGCGTGGTTTCTAAGTGGTAAATATGGCAGACGTCCTTCTTTAGCATGCTATCATTCCTTGGTAACAATAACGAAACCAATTGACGGACAGAAGCCAGATATAAGAAGCATAATATATGTCAGTTTAGAGCTGATTTTCAGAAGATATGCACAAGGAGGGAGGCACTGACGAGGATTTCCCAATAATATAAGAGCAGGTCGACTAAAGTGGAAGTCGGTTTTTGGTGTGTTGTGAGATGGTAACATCCTCTCAAGTTGAAGGGAAACGTTTATAATAAGGCTCCATGAGGCCAGTGATGTTGTACAATTCAGAATGTTGGGCAACTAAGAAACACCATAAACATAAGATGAGCCTAGCCAAAAATGCGAATGCTTAGGCAGATGTACGGCCACATAAGGAGGGATAGAATAAGACATGACGATGTCTGCAAAAACATGGGGGTTAAGCTTATTGGGGAAAGAGGATTGAGCTTCGCTTGAGAGGGTTTGGCAATTTCCAGCGTAGTCCAATAGATGCCCCTGTAAGAATAAGTGATCTGTCGAAGTTGATGGGGTAACAAGAGGTAGGGATAGAGTGAGGATAACTTGGGAGCAATGGTGAGAAAAGATTTGATTGCTAGGAATTTATCAGAGAACATGCTCTGATGGGGGGAATGGAAAGAAAAGATTGATGTAGCGGACCCAAACTAGTTTAGGACAAAGGCTTGGATGATGATGACAATGATGATGTGACAAGCTCAACCTGCGACCTTTCCAAGAGTTTTAAGGCTGAATTTAAGGAGGGAATATCGTGACACCATGTCCCATGTAAAAAGGAAAGAGAAAAGAAAAGGAACAACGATCATTTGAATTGCCTTACAAGAGCTTGCCAAGGGTTCCAGAACCTACCCTTTGAACCCTGTGAAGGAGGCAAACCCATATCATGCTGGCGTATTTGGTTCGTTACAACAATTTCCTGCACTTCCAACAAACACTTCTTTGTTTGTGAAAACCTTGAAGAATGTCAAACACAACAATGTGGCACGAGGATTGCAAGGCAACTTCTACAAAGTCACAACCCAATCATTGCTTGCTAACTTTGTAGTATGTGCATTAGTCCTCCTGAAAACATTTCTCCAAAAGATGCTTCCTCCAGCTCCCACCAACAAAAATAAGCATGGTAGGGAAGTTTCATATCCAAAAGAAAGTCAAGCCAAGGGTGACAACCTAATACAGCAGAGTTTAATAACCAGAATGTCTCAGAAGCACGGATGAACGTACGGGTATTGCGGGTACGCCGGTACATCGTTTTGCAAAAAAACGGGATATTGCAGGTGGGATATGGAAATTTCACTCATAAATTATTTGATATTAATGATAACAGTTACAGAAATACTAAATATATGCGGCCAAAATACTTGAATAAACAGTTACGTATAGATGGGTTCCTATAAAAATAGTATGAATTTGTGGATTCGTTTGTAATTACAAGAGAATAAGCCAAAATATCAAAAGGCATACAGCTGTAACCAGCCCACTTTAGTACTATACAGGTATATTACCACAGGCCCATAACATGCTAACGATGGTTGTAAAGCTTAGCGAAGTGTAGGATCATCGCCATTGATACCGACTGCGGCCTTCACTGCCATCAGCAGCCGCCCTTGGGAAATGCCACCTCCCAACACCCTGCCGCTACCCCCTCTCGATGCCTTTGCCGCTTGCTTCTTCTTTTCGTCTTCTTCTTCTCAGTTGCCGATGTCTCTGTTGTTTGAGACCAAGCCTTGCCAGTTTTTTGTTTTACAAATCTGATATAAGATTTAATCTGAAAAGTAACTATTAAATTTTCATTTTGAGTCCCGCTATGTGTCCAAGACGCGTCGATAATTTAAGTATTTACAATAGAGTAGGCTAGATTTTCACCCGCGCCCGGAACGCATCTTGCCGCACCGAGGAGCACCTGCTGCCTATTCGCCCTTCACCAGATTGCCATGTCGGGGCCTCATAGACCAGAATCAATAAGTTTGATATAATTGCAGTTGATTATATGTCCTAGAGATTGCAAAGCCAAAAAGAAAAGTAAAAAGGTTCTCATCCAGTATTTATGGATCGTTGCTGTAATTTTGCCAAAAAAAGGGAATTAAAAAATAGAAATTCAGTGCCTTCTAGCCTCTTGCAGTCAAGTTATGACCGAATTAAGCTCCAAAAGTAGGCCGCGGAAGAAAAACTGGAGGTTGGATAGTGGTATCAAGTCAAACTTTCAGTTAAAGTCTCTTCAAAGAGATAAATTTGGACCAAGGCTGTAACATCTTCATCCAAGATACACCAGTTCAGATATCTGATAGCGGTTACAGGGGCTGAGATGAGCATAAGAGCCTACATAGTTTTCAAAAGTAATTTATTTGATTTACTAAGCCTGGAGATTGACACATAAGCCAAGATTACAAGTAAAGTTAAAGACATTCCGAGTATGTATCTTATATCTCTGTACTCCGAGCAGAGAGAGAATGGCACTGAACTACCAATCGTTCTTTGTAATTAAAATTTATCCGCAGTAACTTGAAACAATTTCCTGGAAAGTTTAAAGCATAATCTTAAATATGCCTGTCCTCTTGACAATATAGTCTAATTCAACAACAAACCTAGGATAGCTAGCAAACACTTTCAGGAATCTTATATCAGAAAATACAGTGACAGTGTGGTTATTCATTGTGAAAAAAACATGCTTCTAGACCAAGCCCCACCTTATTGGTATCAGCTATTAGGATGAGGAAGTACCGATCCAAACAAAGAACGTGCCTTAGCAACATGTAAAGAATTCGTACACATTTCCACCAGTAAGTGAAGACTGAGATTAAAAGAAATGAAGGCCAAATAGGAAGGCATACTTGTAGTCTCCAGCACGTTCTAGAAAATCATGCCAAGAAATGTCACCATCGCGTAATTTCGTGTCAAAGCTGGAGCCTCCGGTGTGAATAACAATTGCCACCGGTGATTGAGCAGCAATAACTCTACTGCAGAATTGGACCTATATGTGAGAAATACCGTCGTAACACGGGGAAAAAAAACAAAGACTTTACATGTAGAGAAAAATGAGAGCATCACCTGTACAAGGGCAGCCTTTTGTCACCACGAGTAATAAAATCCTGAAAAACAAGGTTTGTCAGGTATGAAAAATTTAGTGGAACCGAAGTACATATTCTACTGTCTAATGGAAAGGACGACCAGCTTGCGGCTAGACTACCAAGCAACTGACCGAAAGATTATCGTTACGATTTGAAACCAATAAAACAACTTTAGAGGAGGGGCGAATAGAGTTTTTAAGAACTAATAGGAATTTAGACTAAACATAAGCATGTATCTCAATCAAAACAATGAACACTCTCAACCAATATGCAAAACATCTCAAACAATTATGCAGCAATAAGTAAAGAGATTGAGTTCCTTGCAAGAGCACTAGAATCCACTAGAAATAATCAATTTCAAACTTGTCTTTCAGTGATTTCCTTGTTTTTATTTGTCTTTGCTTGAACAACCTAAAATCAAAATTACGTTTAGTTTTTGGTAACGACATTATCTTGGATCCATGAACGTTAGTCTTATCAAGATTAGAATATTTTTTGATAACCCACATTTTTCTATTCGTTTAACATAGAGAATTATACAAGGGCAATGATTCGATGTATGCCCTTTCTTGTTTCACCAACCACAATGTGTAAAGAATGAGCAATGGGTCCTTGGTTGCTTGGAGCAACTTCCTTTTGAGCTTGGTTTTCTACATTCTTTCTAGGCAAGCTTAGAGAATTAATGCCTAATCCAATTTGTTTAAAGCAACGTCTTGGTAGCCAATCAAGATATCCAAATTGTTTATGCCTTCTACAAATTTGGCAAGACACTTTTTCCATTCATGAACCCCAACTATCAATATCTCAATTTACTTATCAAAGTCCAAAAAATGTTGTGAGGTCTCATTTGAAGAGCATTTCTAACTAAGAAAATAAAACTATGTTCCACAAGCTCTATGTAGAGAGGGCTAGATAGACATTCTTTGTTTGGCAGGCAATTTATTGTTTTCACTTTTCAAATCATGTAGCTCTTCTGAGAAAGCATGCACTTATTTTGAAAAAGCATAATTTTTCTTGACTACTTTTATGGATTATTCATATAATAGAGCATAAACATTAGAAATACCATCATTAGAGCTACTGCTATCACTATCACTATGTGAAAAATCAATCTCATTTTCGTTTTGAGCCACGAAGCATAGATTTGCCTCTCTATCAAAAGAGACCACCACCTTCATCTCCACTTAAGTCATTATTAGTCCATATAGTGGCTTTAACAGATGCCCCTTAGCTACTTTATTGACTCTCTTCTTCTTCCTGTCCTCCCTTGAGATGCTCTCCATTTTAAGAAACTCGATGAATTCCTTTCCAAATATGTCCATCTCTTTATTGTTCAAGTCTTTCTCTTCTTTGCTTGAAGATTGATCCCTTCATTGACGAAGCTTTAAGAGATGCACTTCTCCTTCTTTCGACTTTTTTTTGCATCTCGCACGTCATTAAGGAGCAAATTAGTTCACCCAACTTGGTGGGAACATGAGGACCATCCTTGATGATCCCTCACATTTCAAAATCTAAGGATTCTAAAAGTGCTTCCATTCCAATTTTCCATTTACTTCATGAAGACCTGTAAAAAGTTGGCGATCTAGGACAAGAACCACCTCAAAGCTAGTAAACCTCAAGATGTTTTGAGTCTCTAGGTGTTAACCAAAAAAAAAACAAGAAACTCAGGCTCTAATACCACTTGAAATTAGTAAACAACCCTAAAGCCGAGGTGAATAAACCTTTTCAAGAATTAACGGGGAATTTAAACTAAACACAAGCATGTGTCTCAATCAAACCAATGAACAATCTCAACTAATATACTAATTACACAATCTCAAATAATTACATATCAATAAGTAAACAGAGTGAGTTAGAAACACTTGACAAGAAGATTTAAAATAGTTCGGTTTCAACTACCCTTATTCCTATAGCTACCTCTGCAAGGAAGTCCCTCACAAGAGCACTAGAATCAACTAGCAACAATTTTCTTCCGGATCAAGATCAAAACCCTCACAGATACTTGGTGAATCACACCAAGTACAAGCCTTGAATCTACAAAACTCAGCCAAGACTTCACAAACCCAAGCCTTGATCACAATCATTTTACAAAGATCAACTGTATATAAAGAAACCCTGATGAAAGAAAATTATTACAAATGAAGCTCTAGTACGGAGATAAGAGAATTGATGACTTCAAGATTACTCACTCTCAGTCAAATAATTCCTCAAAAGATGCTCTCTTTGAGATGTGAAATCATCAAGATGAAAAAAGACAAATTTAATCCTTCAGCCTTGATGTTTCTCTAGTAAATGGAGGTTTAAAATGTAGTTCCCATGGTATATGATGGCGGCCCAAATCATTTTCAAGGTTGGATATAAAGTATAGCCGCTATTGCGAGATCTAGGCTGGATTTTAACAAAACTAGCCGTTATTTTCAAACCCTGGATATTACAGTAGACCGTAATGTAATGCAATCAATCATGCTCCACTTTTGGAGGCTTGCTACTTTAATACAATCGACTTATTGCCGATACAGTGGAAAACATAGATTCTCTCAACAAAACCACCTCTCTTAAAAAATTCAGAGTTAGCTCCAAAGTTTACTTTACAAGAAGCGCACTTGTTTGAAAGATTATGAACTCGCAAGAAATGCCCGAGACATCCTCATGTCATTCTAGGCCATAGTCATCAATCTAAGCATCAAACCAAGACTAGTTACATAACAGTGAAGATCAGTCATAATTGGAAGTAACTTAGCCTATACATTTTTGTCACTCTTTGACTTTAGACTAGATGACGCATTCTTAGCATCTCCATTATAGCTTTAAGCTCCTTTAATTTCAATCAACATATCCAATTTCTCAAATGTGTTTTCATGAGTGGATACAAATACCTACTAAGAACCCACGCAAAGCACACGTTAGAACAAAATCAATTTGTTGTTGTCATCAAACCAAAGTGTGCGTAAACCATAGTGCTAACATGATCCTTCCACATTAGCAATAAAACTATGCCAGTGGACAGAAATAATAAATGTGATCGTCTTGAAGAGCTGAGCACCGAAATATCCGGTGTCATCCATTTTACCTATTAATTAAGGAAATGTCATTTGACATAAGCTTTTACTCGCAAGGTCTAATAAAATTCATTGATCTCCCCGTGAGCAAATTAGAATTCCTGTTATAGAAACTTTGATGGAAATTTAGCCTTCTCACAAATGTAAAGGTAGCTCCATTGTGACTTAGAGGTGACGGGTTTGAAACATATAAAAGGCCTCTCCGTAACACTGGGGCTAAGGCTGCGTACATCAACTCTCCCTAGACCCCCACAATGGAGGGAGCCTCGCATGTGGCCACATTTTTTCTCTTTTTCCCGATTTACATTTGGAAGAGAGGAAGGAGCTGCATGGTTCTCTAACTGTAAACTACAGATAGGATGATAAAAGAAAATGAGCATGAACAATTGTAATAGGCATTATCCAGGCTTTTAAAGAATGGAACAATTTCAGACTTCCCACGTCCTTCAGGCACGTACAGCACCAATCAAATATCACTATTTCAATCTCCAGAACGCTTTTGGAGAGTAAATATAACTCAGTTAATTCCCAACATGTCCTAATGTGTCAAAATGACGTTTATGTTGGCAGTCTTACGTTACACAACTCCTCTTCCTACAGGGTTGGAAGCAATGTGCCAATAAGCATTACAAGGATGAGGTTACTCATCACTATAGACAGTCAAATGCAGGCAATCGGATGGGAGCATGCTATAGATTACAAGACATCAAAACTTTTTGATAACTTCAGACAAGTAGGATTCAAGAAAGACTAGAGATGAAATCAAAGTGCCATTGTTTGAAAGGAAAGAGAGGACTGACCTGTGTAAAAATCGCTTTCGCTTCTGATAGTACGAGCCTCGTTGAAATTTCATTTGAAGCAAAACTATCAGCAATAGATACAACTACATAGCCTGCCAGAACAATAGCAAGGTAGATCACCACAGAATTGACGTCCATGGGCATATCAATTGCAATTGCAGATCCTTTCTCTAATCCCAGAGTTTCAAGCCCATATGCAACTAACCTACAGATAGAGTTCCAATATAATTCTGCTTCACCGAATACTAGTACCTGACAATAGAATACATAATAGATATAGTACATTTCACAAGACTTATTACACCACAAGTGCCTAGGCTTCCACTCCACGTAGAAATAGTAGCCTATTGAACTGAGTGAAAGTACTTCAGAATGTAACTCAACACCAAAGATAAATGTGTGTGCGCGCGCGTGTGCGTGTGTGAGAGAGAGAGAGAGAGATATTTTATAAGCGCAGGTTCCAGGTGGGAGGCTGGGAGCTTCATAAATATATGATTACTGCAACTGAGATAGAAGTAGAATCTGAGAAAGAACTACTTTTGTTTATGGTTGAATCTCTTAGCTGTTTCTTTGGTACAACTACGACCATATAAGCACTGGATAAGAGGTGGTACAATGGGAGCAGGTGGCAGGCAGCAGAGGGCAGCTCAAATGCAACGACAAAGTGCAATAGAGGTCCAGTCCAGTAGATATACACCGGGTTTCAGTCAACCGCGGTGGCAAGCTAAACTTGTGAAATCAACTCTTTCATCTGTCTGAGATAATATCAAAACACTCGTAACATGCTACTTTATGTCTCTGTTTGGGATTTCTTGAGCCCAACCTAGCTCTATCCCTACGAGTACCCACAATTTCATGAAAAAATACAACAGAAGAAAAAACAGAGAGAAGAACAACCATAGGATAGAAACAAAATTAAACTAATGTCAAACAAGGACGTCTCACAGGCCAATACCTAATTTAACACTAAAATCCAATCGTGAAGCATTTACTGCAGCATACCTATCAGAATGAATTACGTTTGGATTAATACAGACTGTGTGAAGTTGAGACTCTTCAGTACTTTAGGGGAAACTAGTTAGCAGTATAGGCACATTGTGGAAAAAAAAAAAGGTTACAAGAATAACAATGCATGATAATAATCACAGCATAAAATTAGCATGTTTTAAGCATGTTAGGGACTACATTATGCTATAAAGAACAAATATGGGGTACAAAGTAACATACCAAACCTCCGATCGTATTTCCTTGAGTGTCATTTTCTTAACTGGCAATGCATCATCTCCTTCATCACGCCACATTAACATTATATCCTCCAAAGTTCTCTTGGTATTCAAACTCAAGCAATTTCTTGCAGGATTCACATGTGCTCCAGGAATCCATTGACCTCCTGGGTGAGACAACTGGCTTTCACCAGGCAGCTCCTCGCGTAAAATACATTGGGGAGGCACCGAGAATGATACGCACATTTCATCCAGTACAGTTTTCCAATAAACCTAGCAAAAATTACATTCACCTTCACACACACTGTTTCAGAAAAAAGAACACAAAGGAGAGATAGTTTGGCATGTGGTTCACATCAAGATGAACTAACTCTTTAGACAAAAAATGCAATGCCAGGGAAAATTTACTGTACCTCCGGATTTGAGACCGAAAATTCCTGAAAATCAGAGAAGCTTGGAATGGGACCCTTATATCTTGAACCTAAAAACTCTTGCCCACGTCTCTCTAATAGTTGACCAACATTTGTGAAGCTTGCAGCCTCCCTGCATATCATGGAAATCACTGATGCCAATCCAAAACAAACCAGCAACAACCATTCTAATCGAGCATTTGGTCCAAAAATTGTACACTTGCTTCCAATTAATATGATCTAACCTTTCAAAAGATATGCCAGATGGACATTGTATAACATATAGTTCTACTCATTCGTCTCAGACCACATATATATATATATACACACACATATATGTATATATATATATATATTGTACATACTGGTAGCTAGTTCCAGCAGAACTTGGTATATGTAGATGATAATTACTACTACTCAAAAACAGTTCCAGGCCTAAGTGCTCATAACTATTATTGGTATATCCATGGAAATGTTTTTACAGCTAAGTTTACCGTTCTGCCGGACCCGTCCCTGCGAAATCAAGTACTCACCATTTTCTGAGTTTCACCTAACTCTCAATGACAGCCCAAAACGTGCCTATCAAGCATGTCCAAATCAGGAGTTTTAAGGGTGGCCTAGGGTATAAGTCTTCGACCATTGCAAGGTCTGAGGAGGGTTCACAGAAGCAGCCTTAATTACACTCTTACCCTCGCCACCATGAAGAGATTCTTTTCTTGAAATCACAAAATTATCACTCTATTTGGAACCAAATCTTTTAGATTTGGATTTGGAATTCAATTCACTTATTCTTGTTTGGAACAAAAGGAAATTCAAATTTTAAAATTCCGATGTTGTGTTTGGAATACAGAGGAAATAGAAAGGTAATAAATTTTAGACAATTATATCCTTGCCTTATGATAAAAACAAACTACGGTAAGTGGTTTCACATGTGCTGGTGGCTACAATGATGGTGGTGGTGTGTGAATAGCTAATGTCTAAGTGGCGGGTAGCGGCATTGACAAGTGGCTGTGATGTAACAAACTTGACAGGACTATGGTGGTAGTGGTGGAGTTTTGTTGCAACAACACTAGTGTGGCAGTTGTGGTGGGTGTAGCGGTCTATTGGAGGAGGTAGTGATGGTAACATAATGGTGGCCGTAGTGGTGGCAACGGATGTGGTGGTGATAGTAAAGGTGGTGCGCGACAACGGCGATAAAGAGATGCCAGTGGGTTAATTGGTCGTGGAGATTTAGGAGAGGATAGAAAGGAAAATACTTGCTTTTAACTCAAGTAAATCCAAATCCCACGAAATCCGACCAACTTTTCATCAGATTTCGCACGATAGAAGAAAAACTAGTCAAATCTCATGAAATCTAATTCCAATTCCTTTTCAGAACGTTCCAAACAACGAAATTTGAGTATTTGAAATAAAATTCGATCATTTCAATGGTTTTAAACACACTGTAAGCATTTTTTTTTCTTATCACGGCATAAGATGGTACAACATTGTCTAGGAAGTTACACACTCCTAATAACTTTTACCTAAGAAATGATCACTAACTTTAGCATTTCTTTCTTAATTCTCTTCACTCCACCAGATCAACTTTCAATTGCATGAGTAAATCATGGGTAGAATGGTGAGAAATACAACGTTTCTCTTCATTCCAAGGAATAACACTCAGTTGCATTCGAAAAGAATTTCATTATCGTGTCATGTGGTGGGATAGGTGGAGGATCTTACGGGTCGGGTAACCAGGCGGGTGGGTCGGGCCCAAAGTCTTTGTAGCAGCCGTAGTACATCATCTGGTGGAAGGAGAAGGGAAGGTCCGGGTTGAGGACTTGGGTGGAGATTCGCTGCCATGCCTCCTGAGTGGTAGCCCCGTAATTACTGACGATTTCCGTTAGACTTTCGTGAAGTCGGTCGGCGGTGTCGGAGGGTATGCCGAGCGCGGTGATATCGGAGACGGCAATGCAGTCGAGGCCCTTGTAGTTGTAGTACGCCATTTTTGGCCACTTCTTGTGTGTGTGTGTGTGTGTTCTACTTGATTGAAATAAGCATGACTGACGAGGTTTTACCGTCTGGTGGGAGGCATTGTCACGAGGTTGTGCTACTAATCCGTCTAATATTTTAGGTGGCTTTGGTGAGCTACTCCACTCATTGTTTGACTTTTTGGTCATGGATGATCAGATTATATTATAGGGCTAATTACACCTATGTCCCTGAGGTTTGGGGGTAATTACACTCAAGGATACAAAGTTTCAAAATGTAACACTTATATCCATCGACAAACGGAACCCTAAAAATCTTAACGGTTTTAATGAAAAGACTGTATTGCCCCTGAGTTAGAACCTTATTTTTTTTAATGCCATTACTTCATTAAAAAAAAGACTTTATTTCATCTTTACTTTACTCTTAACCCCCCCCCCCCCGCCCCTCATCTGCATCCCCCTTCCCCGTCACCCACCCACACATTCTTCCTCCCCTTCCCCGGCGCCGCACCCCACCTGCCTCCCCCTTCCCCGTCACCCACCAGCCCCTTCTTCCTCCCCTTCCCCGGCGCCGCACCCCATCTGCCTCCCCCTTCCTGGCCACCAAGACTTCCCTTCGCCCACCCATTCGGCAGCCACCTCTGTTAGACCACGCCCCCTCCCTTAACCAACCCCGTCGCAACGCCGTAGAGTCGGAGGTTGGTCTTAACCGTGGTGGTCAAACAGGATGAAACCCGAAGTCGTGGTGGTTGTAAAATTCCAGATCTGCTTGTGTCGTTCTAGAACCATTTTTTCCGATGTGGTCGGCGACGATGGTTGTCCTCCGGCGACCGGTGGATCTGGTCGACGGGTTAGATCTTAATCGTGGCCTCAACCAACCCCGCGCAACGCCACAGCATCGGAGGTTGGTCTTAACCGTGGCCTGGTTTGCTGCGGGTTAGATCTGGTCGACGACGATGGTCGTCCTCCGGCCGTCTTCTTCACTGGACCTGTTGTGCTGTAAACGAAATGGCATGTGTTTCCGACGACCGATTCAGCAAAAATTTACTTTTGTAAATTGTTAGATTTTATAAATGTTACGATCAGTACCTCAGGAAGGTGAAAATTGTTGAATTTTATGGACATGCAACTGAATGTAAGATCATAAATTAGGGATTAATTTGAGAATTAGTGTTTGTAAACTCTAATTTAAAAATCTTAATTTTCAAATTAGAGTTTCAAAATCTTAAAGAATTAAGATTTGTTATCCTAATTTAAAATTTATAAAAATTATTCAAGATATATTGTACAAGGGCAGTATTGTCATTTTTAAAATACAAAATGATGAACAGTATATTTTTTGGATGGAACCCTAACGGATGGACACGGGTGATACATTTGAAACATTTTTTGTCACGGAATGTTACATTTTGAAACTTTGTGTCCTTGAGTGTAATTACCCCCTAACCTCAGGGACATAGGTGTAATTAGCCCTATATTATATTATATTTTTCAGATTAACCCGGACAATTTTGTAGCATAAATATCCCTTGTTTTTAAATAGCTATACAATTTTTTTTAAAGTTAAACTAGAGAATTTGGATATATCATTCGGTCCATTTCCCTAGTTACAAGAGTAATCAAGTTACTTTCTATGAAAATCAAAAGTTTAAAGTTTAAATATTACAACCAAATTGAAAGATTCAACTATAATAAGCAAATATATACAAGAAACTATCGAAGTCAAGAGTGAGCAGCGGTGGGTACTCCTCTTGATGTTGTTCCCTTGTTCTTCCCTATTTTTTAGGTGTAACGATCCGGAAATCCGGAGCTCTGTCCTCCCGAACTCCCAGAGCCTTAACATATCTCATCATATTAAATTACATCAAACTCTGTTTACAGAGACTTACTTCAAAGTATCTAAATAGACATTAACTAAAATTCTTCAAAGTACAATATTATAAAAAAAAATGCTTAAACTTAGACAATTAAAATTTAGGTTCTTTACATAACGACAAGTTACAGTACTGACCCCACGCAGGGTCTACTACAGAAAAATAGTTGTGGGCTATAAACCCATTCTCGAGTATTCTATAGTTGACCATTACCTGCAAAAGGGAATCAAACTAAGAGTGAACTTTTGAGAGCTCAGTAAGGTTGTTCAAAAAATAACAGAAAGAACTACAAAAAGATCTAAGAGTCAATTCTATGATAATTTTTTTGTTAAATATTTCAAATAATCATAAACAGACACCAAAACGATCATTTTCAAAGTCATCATTTTAAAATATAATAATAATTTTTCAAAGGAGTTCAAAACAAACACATATTTCAAGGACAATACGGGAAAGGGTTTCAGATAATCCTAAATAGTTTGATCACAATATGGAGAAGAGTTTCAACTCAATCCCTTTCAATTTGATATCAAGACACTCATATCCAATCATTTTCAAAATAATCATTCTAAGATACAACGTAAGCAAATTTAAAGATATTGATTTTGGGCAGAGGCAATGTCATTCAGGCAATGTACAAAAAGCGTACACATGCATGATGTACGATAACTAGACATTTTCATCAAGATACTAGCCCTGTATAATTACTCAGGTTCAGACCTTCCTTATAATGCCTCCCCACAGAACAGATTCTCAAGTCAACATAGAAAACAACAATCATAGAATCAACAAAAAATCCAGTACTTGACATGTAATAAAAATGAGCATCAACATGAGTTCAAATAACCGATATCAAATAGAGGTTTTAATGACAATTAAGTATGCTGATATTAACTCATCACCCGAAATTCAAGAATAATTCTAAAAAAATAGCAAGAACAAATATGAACGGTTATCAAATTTAGGCACAACAATTCAAAAGAAAGAATGCAAACAGTTACAGAATTTGCTCAGCGTACGATAAAAGGCGAGCATCGATAAGACTTCCAAATAACCGATTGAGGTTTAATATTAGGGTTTGTTTGGCAATGACATACTGATATCAATGCATAATTCAGTGTTCAAAAAAAGTCATAAGTAAATCAAAAGAATACTTATAAACACAAGTTATCAAAATTAGGGTTCAGATAGAAGCATTTACTTAGATCTGAAGCTAAATTATCCTAACTGGAAAGTCTTTTACTTTAACCTAAACGGAACAATTAAATGATAAGAATACAGTCTACACCACGATATTATAAACTCAGTACTAACTCACGCATACTCCTAGAATAACTCCCTCACCAATTATGTAAAATTACCAAAAGTACCCTCACATACTTAAATTACTAAAACGTTCTTTCCGTAAGTAAAATCACAAAAATATCTTTGCCATATGTGAATTTACCCAAAAGTACCTTTTAAAGGTAAAATTTAGAAAGTACCCCTTTGAGCGACAAATTATCAAAATACCCCTGGGGATTCTCGCATCGGAAAAATCTCAAAAATACATTAAAACACTATTTTAAGTATCCTAAAGTTAGTTTTGGGCTAAAAAGTAATTCACAAAATTTTTGCCTGAAAATTTCGAAGCGGTATCCGGACCAAGCGCTGAAAAGCTGATTCTGATAAAAATGGCTTTTAACCTTGGAATTTTAAAAAAAATTAGATATTGAAACATCTCAGTAATATAAGGTTTCCCTAAATTTTTTCAAATCAAATAAACTTGATTTGCTATATCAAATAATCTGAGAGTTCTTTTTAATCGATACTCAAATTTAGAAACTTTCGTGGACACCTGAAACTTCCCAAATTTTTTCGCAGCGTATGTCTCACCAAAATAATAAGGGTCTTTTTTTGAAAACGCACACTAAAACATGTTGAACAGACACATTCTCTTCTTACTCACACTGCCAAGACACACACTGCTACCCATCTAAACACCTAAACACACATCATAACACATCTAGTACACATAATACACATACATACACATAATAACACACATATACATGCACCCACCCACCCCTACACACTCTATCTCTCTCTCTCTCTCTCTCTCTCTCTCTCTTTGTCACACCAAACACACACCCCCTCTTCCCTCGACAACACTGAAAAACACACACAATTCACCTTGTTTCCCTCATGCACACTCTATACCCAATTTACATATAATTCATACACATACTCACACATATACACATAGCAGCCATGAACACATAACAAACATACACACTACACCTGCAGCACATACCCATAGCCAATCTCATATTTACACACTGAATACATACGTAATTGCTGAAACACATATAATTACACTCCCAAATTCTCCCATAATCCTACATCAGTAGCTCCCCCACATATCGAAACACACACACGCACGCGCACACTTGCTTAAAACACACACACACACACACCCACGCTAAAATCACACACTAAAATACAAGGAGGAGTAACTGGAAGAATCTTTCCAAATTTCTCTCCTCTTTTCCCTTTTCTCCCTCTATTTTCCCCTCTGTTTTTCTACTGAGCATAGTGCTATGTTTCTCTGTTCTATTTCTTCTTTTAATTTGTTTTATTTTCTTTTATTTTCAGATTTGTTTTATTCAATTTCTTAAACAATAAAAAGCCATTAGTTTATTATTAAATTACATTAGTCACCAAATGTACAAGTAGTAGGTGGCACTCTCAAGACAATTTTCTCTAAAAATTTAACACATTAATGCATACTTATCAAAATTACAAATTAGCCTCCAAAGTTTTTCATTTCTACAAAATAGTCCCAAAACTTTTTAAAATTATATTTTAAACCCAAAATCATTTTAAGCTTCTATTCTCTCGTAATAACTGAGTATTGTCCAAAATTATCGCTCTTCGGGTCACATATAATTATTTTAAACAGCTTGGAAAGTGCAGGATATTAATTAGGTGGTTGCGTCTGAGATAGAATAAATTTATTATGATATATAGATGAATGTGTGTTAGTTTTAGACTACTAATCGAATGAAACAAATTAGGAGCCATTGGGGATGGCAGACTTTTGAGTGTTTGCAGGGAAAAATCCTTCAAACTTACTGATATGGTGGCCATTCGAATTATGAACAAAGATATGAAGTTTGAAATGGAGAGTATTTAAGCAAAAAGCACCCAACATAAATAGAATTGAGCATTTTGTTGCTAGGCGAAAGTAGCAATGTGTATCATCATTCGAAACTCATGCAAGCATTTTAAGATTATGAGTTGAGTAACGATATTCTGTCCAGATGGTACTAATCAGTTGCCTTCCCTAAGCAAGAGAACCTTTGGGATTCCACTCTTCATCTTAGAAGATTACCTTATTACGGTTGATCCAGATGAGCCAAAAGAATGTGAGTATTATGTTACAAAACTAATCAGGCGGGAGTAATTTGGAATGGAAAGCCAAGTAATGAGCCATTCTTTGAATAAATCATGGTTGATGTATTGTGGCATATATAGTGGTATAATCAAATTTATGGAAGATAGATAGTTTGCATTTTTTGGGCATTCGAGGAATAGGTGGACTGATGATTCTTTGATTGAGCTACAAAGAAAGGGCGTTTTGTGTGATTTTGCTTCAAAAGAGGAATTGGCATACTGGGAGTCTATCAAGCAATAGTTGCCAGAGAGAGGGAGATTTTGAAAGGTAGGCTTATTTTTCAGACTACTTTCTAGATTTTATCAGGAATGTGAGTGAGGCTTGCTAGAGTACGATCAGAGTGATTAAGCTTTTCCAAGTGCAAGAGATGGTAGGCAAATGATGCTAAAAATTGCCCTATCATTTTGTGGTCCCACTTGGGTATGTCCTGGGTTCCTGATATGGAGATATGGAGTCCCTTAATTCTGTCAATGATTTGGTTAAGGAATAAGTTGTTAAGGACCCTGCTATCCCAATTCCCAGACATTATTAAGTCTAACACCAATCTGACTTTGGAGAATCTTGCTCTGGAAGAAGTTAAAAGATTCGGTGGGAATTCAGGGATCCACCTGTCTTTCTATACATTAACAGAGAGTCCATCTCCAATTTTCCATGTCAAACCATTTTTTAAAATTGATCTTTTCTCTTGAATACCTTTCCAAGCCCAAGAAGAAGAGCTTGGTTTTGGGGAATGGATGAACTTAGAGTGCCTGCAGTAATTAGGCCAGAAGAATCTGGCTAGAAGACTATTAGGCTAATTCAGAAAGCGCAAGCTAGTTTTAGCTAAAAGGGCTAACTTAAAAAGGCTGGAATTTCTAAAACCCAAACTGCCTTTAGCTATAAAACAACAAATGGTAAGCCAATTTACAAGATTGAAATTTTTTTTAGAATTACTACCCGACCAAAAAAAGAAAGAAAATATGGAATTGAGTTTACTACAAACATAAAAGGGAAAATAAACGATTGCATGTGATACACCAGAAGGCTTGGAAAAAGACTTAAGAGAGTTACACATCCTACCTTGTTTAGGAGAATCCCTTTCTAACCGCTGCATCTAGATCGAACCTTATGGATTAGACTTAAAAAAAATTCCTATTGTAGACTATGTCCAAGAAAGTTCCCAAGTAGAGTCTTAACTTACTATTTATCTTGATATTGAGGCAGTTTCAGACATAGGGCCAGAAGTGTTTTTGGCTACAAACAAGAGACGATTTGCTGAGATTAATGACTTGCTCAAAATCTGACAGAACTTATATAAGATGAGTTTGAGAGTCTCACGGGAAAAAGGGATTCTTTTAAAAGAAGAAGTAAGTGTCATCATCAAGCGTCAAGTATCTCTAAACCATTCTCTCTTTACATTATTGTCTTATACTTCTGTTGAGATTGGTTAGCTTGCTTATTTGAGTTATTGTGATTGTGGTTTGGTGTTTGAAGCTATCTAAGTATTCTTCGTAATTTCTCTAAGTTTATTGTGATCACTTGTTTAATTTTAAAGTAGTCTTAAAACCTTATTCACCACCCCGAGGTTATTTTATTGGTTTCAAGTGGTATCAGAGCCTCAGCACTTGATACATTGGTTAACGCCAAGATAGTTAATCAATCATGGATTACGTTAGGGGAATGGAGGGTAGTTCTACCACTAGGCCTCCATTGTTTAATGGGACCAATTATAATGTGTGGAAAGTCTACTCATAGTCTCAAGACTATGAGATGTGGATATTGTTGAGAATGGCCCATTCATTCCGACGAAGGTGATTGACAAGGTTGAGGAGCCGAAATCCAAATCGGATTATAGTGATCATGATAAGAAAATAATTTGTATAAATGCTAGAGCGAAAAATTATCTGATTTGTGATTTAGACACTAATGAGCTCAATAGAGTCATTATGTGTAATTTCGCTAAAAGCATTTGGGATACTCTACAACTTACGCATGAAGGAACTTCACTTCTTAGAGATTCTAAAATGAACTTATTGTTTAGAGATTATGATTTATTCCAAATGAATCCGTTACGGACACAGAATACTCGTTTCACTAACAATGTGAATCCTTTGAAGCAATTGGGCAAGGAATTCACTAATGGTGATCTCTTAAGAAAGGTGATTATGTTCTTACCAAGAGTTTGGGATGCAAAGATCACTGCCATCCAAGAATCAAAGAATCTTGACATCTTTCCTGTAACACCCCGACAATTTGTCCAATTTATTTAAAAAATTTTAGCGACGAAAATTTTGGTTAGCATTCATATTTCTGTTTAACGATTTTTTAGCGGCTATTAGTGAATCGGGGTTAGGTAACAACCCTTTAAGAATTTTCCGTACACATACATTATAGTCCGTACATATACATTATAGCCAACAATAATTTGGGCCATTTCGTAATAGTAGAAAGTTTGGGTGAAAAATTTGAATGACTAACGAAATCTTAAGGAGGGTTTTGGTAATTATGCTTTTAGGGTTTTATATACATAACCCACGTACTAGAGAGCAGCCCCCATCTTGTTCTTCAGAATTCGGTAGAGAGAGAGAGAAGGGAAGCTTTATGGGAAGAGGAAGAGAGAGAAGGACGGCAGTCAGAAAATTTCCGGCGAAGAGTCCAAATTTCTGGTGAGTTTCCCATTTTCTTTCTTTTCTCAATGAATCTATTATGTAGGGTGATATATGGGTGTAATTGTTAACTGAGGGAAGCAAGTCTGTTTGAGGGAGGGCAGCCATGGTGGCTGCCATGAATGTGTTGGTATATAGGGTCATGTAATGAAGCAGGCATGATGGGGAGTTGAGCGTGAAGGGAAGCAACCATGGGGCTGCCGTGGGTGTGTAAGAATGGAGGAAGGGGACTGCACGGCTGCCGGGTATGTGATAAATTTGTGTGCGTTTTGTGTATGAAAGGTGTTTGTTGGACAGCCATGTCGCCAAGAGGTGATTGTCATGAAGTTGTATGGGTTATGTCTAAGAACACAGTCATGGTGACTGCTGTGTGTAGTGTAAATATGGATTTGAAAGGGGTGTTGTGATCGAAGAAAATCCACTGCCGTATGAGGCAATGGGTGTGGCTATGCGGAGGTGATTTTATGTGAGTGTAGTGAGTGCCTAAGTGTGTGTTTTCTGTGTAATACGGGTGTGTATTGTATTTGTGGGTAAGAAGAGTTGTGCAAACAGGTTGTGTGCAATGTTGGTGTGCATGTGGGTATTCGGAAGAAGAAAAAAAAAAAAAAGAAGAGAAGACCCACTGCTCGCGGCAGTGGGTGTGGAATGCATGTATTATTGTTGAGTGTGGTGTTTTTATGTGAGATGTGAGAATATTAGTGAGTGTAAAACAAGTGACGTAAGGGGCTGCCATGAGTGGTTTCGGTGAGGGTGTGATGTTCTGGGTTTTTATGCAGAGAATAAGGAAGAAGATGATGAACAGTAATGGGTCTGTGCAGTGCAGTGGTACACTGTGCTTGCACAGTTGTACCACGTGGCTGTTGGGTACTGTACGCTTGTCCAAAAATTCTGAAAATTTACAGGATGATTCTTAGTGCAATATTATAATTTCTGTGAAAATTTCATAATTTTCTGATGTCGTATGTATTTATTATAATTTCTGCAATTTCAGAATTGTAAAAGTCTTTTGGAGCCCTTAAACCCAGAAAATGGTCAGAGAAAAATTAGAGTAATGTCGTTATGATATGAATAAGACTCAGTTTGAATTTGATAATTTTTGGAGTTTATTTTCTATGGTTTCCGTATCACATTGGTTTTAGCAAAACGAATAGTTTAAAAATAGTTTTAATACCTTTTAATTTCTGATTTAAATTTCTATAACTTTTATACATATTTTAAAGCTGTTACAAAAATTATGGGACTTTATTTTCAGCTAAAAGAAATTTTGGCAATTTATGGGTTTTTAGTGTATTTAAAGAAATTATTTTTAATTCGAAAATATTCAAAATTTTAGAAAATTCATATTTTGACTCTCTACAATGTTTTAAGCTACGAAAGTGTTTTATTGTAATTTATTACGAATCTCGGGATATCATTACGCATTAAAGAGCGTACAGTGTTTTCGGCTAGGTTGGCCGTGCGCGGGAATCGTTTTGAGTTGCGTCATTCTGGGGTTAGAAGTGAGCGCCGTTTGGGTAGTTGATAATAGGGTTTATAGTATAGTAGTGTAGATTATTTTTCTAATAAATGAATTTGCCAATTTAGGTTAATTCAACGACTTTTGGATTGATGTCAATTAACATTGCATAGCGTGGATCGAGGTAAGGGATTTCTTCTGAAACCCAGTTTTCTCTATTTGTCCTCGAATATTTCTTTGAATTGTTATCGCTATTCTTTTGGATTCTGTTATTTTGATTAAGTCGCATTGTTTGCCTTAAAAACCTATCTTGAGCCTTAAGCGTTTATTGGAAATCATATTCGATGCACTGTGTTTATTTCTCGTTGTGCATCGATTTAAGAATTGTATTATCCTTTGTTCTCATTCTGCATATTGACATGAGAGTTTGCATTGGTGTGTTTGGCGGGAGTTGGTGTATAGTGGAGGATATTGGTGTGGGCTAGTACCTTGATGGACTAGCCGGTGTATTGGTGTGGGCTAGTGCCTTGATGGACTAGCCGGTGGAAAGTGTTAATGAGCATCGCCTTTGTGGCTTTGCTAAGTGATTACCCTGCATTGCCTGTGTGGCTTTGCAATTGCTCATGTTCAATATTATCTGTGATTGTTTGCATCGTATCTGAAAATCGTAGTGATAATTGATCGAACTAGTATGATATTTTTGAAAATTCTATCTTTGAGTGACCTTACTGAGCTCTCAAAAGCTCACTCCCCTTTGACTTCCTTTCCGCAGGTGATAACCAACAATAGATCGCATTGGGTGTGGACTAGATCTGAGCCGAGCGAAAGAGAACTTAAGTTTCAGTATTAGCCTTTAGAACCCCTGCGTGGGCCATTATTGTTATTTAAAATTGTTAACTTAGACGTGATGTTTCAACTATGGTAGTACGCTGAGCGTATTATTTTACTCAACGGTTTAGTTGCTCTGACAGACTGATGGTTCTAAATTACTTGAGTTTGAGGTCGTAATTGTCTGAGTGCATCCGATCGAGCGAGTGTTAACGTTCCGAAAATGCCGGGATGTTACATTTCCTCTTGATGAATTGATGTGCTCACTAATGACGTACAAAATGCAACTCAAATCTTTCGATCAAGTGGACGTCAAGAAGAAGCCTACATCAATTACTCTTAAAGCTTCATCTTCAAACCTTGAATCAAGTGATGATGAAGAAGAATCTGATGAAGAGGATGTTGCAATGATTGCAAGGAATTGCAAGAAGTTCTTTAAATTTAGAAGGAATGGTGGGAGAAGACAACAAAATGCTAGTAACAAAGAGAAGCTTTGCTACAAATACCACAATCGGGGGTATATGAAGATGGATTGTCCTATATACAAAGAGGAAAAGAAAGAAAGAAGAGATGTATGTGAAAGAGTTAAAAAGAAGACAACTGTCTAAGAAAGAGAACAAAAAGAAGGAAAAAGCCATGAATGCCGAACATACTCCAACATGGAGTGACTTCGATCCAAGTGATGAAGACAATGAGAAGAATGAACAAGCAAATGTGTGCTTCATGGCAAATGATGAGGTAAGCTCTTCTTCCGATAGTGATAGTGATAGTGAAAGCTTCGAAAATGCTTATGATAGCCTATGTGGAGAATCTAAGAATTTTTTTAAGGAAAACATTTTTTTGTCAAAAAAAATTTGTTGAGGCTAATAAGCAAATTGAGAAGTTGAGAATGCAAAATAATGAGTTGCATGATAAAAATGAATGCATTTTCAACCATGTATATGTGAAACATATGAATAATGACTTTGTTGAATTAATTGTTAACACTCTTAGCTAAAAACAAATCTCTTCTAAAACTTTGACTTTATAAATACAAAATGAAGATTTAAAAGTTGAAATTTGTACTTTGAAAAAATGTCTTGAAAAATTTGTTGATGGTCAAAACAATTTGGATGTCATGCTTGGATGCCAAATAATTAGCCTAAACAAATGTGGTCTTGGATTAGATCCCTTGGCCTTGCCTCCTAAAATTTTTCAACAACAAGCTAGGTTGAATAATTGTACAAAACAACCAAAGAACTATTGCACACCATTTACACATTGTGGTTGGTGCAACAAGAAAGGGCATACGACTAGTTATTATCCTTGTAGAATTGTTTATATTAGAGGTAGAAAGAATATGTGGATTGTGAAAGGTCAAGATTACAAATGTAAGACTAACACCCAAGGACCCAAGAAAATATGGGTACCAAAAGTTACTACTTGATTTGTGTTTATAGGTGGTATATCTCAAAGCAAAATCTAGTAGCAAGAAGTGGATTCTTGATAGTCAATGCTCAAGACATATAAACGTCAACATATCTCTTTTCACCTTGATCGATCTTAAAAAAGGAGGAAAGGTGACATTTGGTGACAATGCACAAGGAAAAATCAAAGTTAAAGGAACTATTGGTAAGGAACCACATTCAATTGAGAATGTGTTATATGTTGAAGATTTGAAACATAATTTGCTAAGTATTAGTCAATTTAGTGATAAAGGTTTTAGAGTAATCTTTGAAGCTTCTCATTATACTATACAATCTATGAAGAATAATGAAACTATTTTGGTAGGAAGTAGAGATGATAATTTTTACTCTATACAATTAAATGATTTAGATAACTAAGATGTTAAGTGTCTTAGTGCTAGTAGTGAGACATCTTGGCTTTGACATCGAAGACTTGGACACATGCATATGGTACATTTGAAGGATATTTCAAGCAAAGAACTTGTGGGGGACTCCCGAAGATCAAGTTTGAGAAAGACAAAGTATGTGATACTTGTCAAATGGGTAAGCCAAAAATAGTCTCTTACAAACCGAAGAAAATGGTATCTATTTCTAGACCCTTGCAATTAATTCATTAAATTTACCAATCCCTCTATTAGTCTTGGTGGTAAATCATATTTTTTTGTCATTGATGATGGCTATTCTCGCTATACTTGGACTTTCTTTTTGGCTACCAAAGATGAATCTCTAGATGTGTTCACTTCATTTGCAAAATGTTTTCAAATAAAAAAGGATATCTAATAACAAACATTCGAAGTGATCATGGTAGCTAATTTAAAAAATTTAAAAATAGGAGCTTTGTGTGATGACATTGGTATATCACACAATTTTTTGGCTCCTAGAACTCCTCAATAAAATGGTGTTGCCGAAAGAAAGAATAGGTCATTGCAAGAAGTGGCAAGAACAATGCTTAACGAATGTGGTTTACCTAAGTACTTTTGGGCAAAGGCAGTCAGTTATGCATGTTTTGTTCTTAATAGAGTTATATTGTAACATCCCGGAATTTCCGAAACGTTTGACACTCGATCGATCATATACACTAAGCAATATTATCCTCAATTTACTCAAATAATACAAATATGTCAGAGAAACTAAATAACCCATCAACTGTCAGAGCAACTAAACCATTAATCATAATCTTAGCAAACTATCGTAGGTGAAACATCAATCTAAGTCTTATAAGTTTAAACAATAACATTTACCCACGCAGGGGTTCTAACGATTAATACTAAACTTAAATTTAAATTCCTTAGCTAGCTCGGCTCTAATCTGTGCAGGCAACCTCAACCTAAAGCTGGCTATTACCTACAGAAAGGAAGTCAAAGGAGAGTGAGCTTTCGAGAGCCCAGTAAGGTCGATCAAAGATTTAAAAACTGTTTAAAAACGATTCGGACGATTTCATATTTAAACCAAATAACAACCTTTAAGAAAGAAACAGAGCGATTCAAACAATCTTTCTATATACAATCAAACGATAATTTTAAAAGGATTTTTAAAGGAAAACCACAGCATTTCAATATAAACAAAGGGATGAGTATCAACTCAGTTCCCTTAAATCGATAACCATTTTTTTTAAAACACTTAAAGTGCAATAAACATAAATAGAAAACATTGAACATGAGCAGTACAGAAGCAAAGCCACCCCGGCAATGCTCGATCGCTTTACATATGCATATGTAACACTGACTAGTCCATCTAGGTACTAGTTAACCCAACCAACAGACCATCCTTATAACGCCACAATACAGACCATCCTTATGGCTCCCAAGTTACTAACTCATGTCAACATTGAGAAACAATAAATAGAATTCAAAACATTTTATGATAATTGAATTGATAAAACAGATGAGAATAAACAATTTACGAATTCCAAACGATCGCTTAAGGTTCAAGTTAGGCTTTCATGGACAGTTTCAAAATATCTTTTATATCAGCATAAAATCGAATCAATTTAGTTTGTAAAAATGTTCTATAAACATTTGAAAACAGAATGTCGAAATAGGGTTCGGATAGAATTCCTTACCTCGGTCCAAGCTAAGCGATGCTACCAACCTCGATCAATATTTTCTGAATAAACCTAGATTGGCAATCCATTTGTTAGAATACAATATATACTAATATACTATAACCTACTATTCACTACCAAGCGATGCTCACTTCCAACTCCGAAATCGCTCAACTCAAAGCGCCCCTCGCACGCTGCCAACCTAACCGAGAACCCGGTACGCTCTTTAATGCGTAACAGCATTCTAAATTTATTATAAATTTCAAGTAAAAACACTTTTATAGTTAAAACATTATAAGAAGTCAAAATATGAATTTTCTGAATTTTTGAATATTTTTGAATTAAAATAATTTCTTTAAATACAATAAAAACTCATAAATTGCCAAAATTGCTTCTAGCTGAAACATAAGTCCCATAATTTTTGTAATAATTTTAAAATATGTATAAAAATTATTGAAATTAAAATCAGAAATTAAAAGACATTAAAACTATTTTTAACTTATTTGTTTTGCTAAAACCAATGCGATACGGAAACCATAGAAAATAAACTCCAAAAATCATCAAATTCAAACTGAGTCTTACTTATACCATAAATACATTACTCTAATTTTTCCCTGAGTATTTTCAGGGTTTAAAGGCTCCAAAAGATTTTTATAAATCTGAAATTACAGAAAATATTAAAATTTCATACGATATCAGAAAATTATAAAATTTTGCCAAGAATTCTAATATGTTCTAACGTATTATACTGTAAATTTTCACATGCTGATGATCACTATACGCTATCCAAAGTGCGTGACGAACTTAACGCTACCCGTGTACACACACTCATGCGCACAGCACATATTAACACATGCCTGTACCTTCAGCCACACAACACCCACTACTTCTGTTCCAAGGCAGCCTCTCATGGTTGTCTTGCACCCATTTCCATCTCACGCACCTCACAGCCCACACATTAAAACACACAGCAGTAACAAGCTCCCCTCTCTCCCTCCATGTCTCTCTCTCCCTCCATGTCTCTCTCTCTTACAACTATACTCACAAACCCAAACACTGTACCAACACACCCACATATACACAGGCACCCATATGCAGGCATGTAACCCACATACACACAAGCACTATTGCACTAACATTCCTGTTATATACACACCCTAAGAACTTACCCTAAACGTACACCATTCACTCAAAACACATACACAAATGCATCTCACTTGTTGGATATAAAAATAATACAACATCACTCACTACCCACTCACACACCTCACGGCTGTTCAGCCCCTCTCATGCATACATACACTACTTCCCTCCATCTTCTCCCTCACACAACTCACGCACAGCACACACATGGCACCATCTCATGGCTGAATTTTCAGCCATTCACCACCCCACCCATGCACACAGTTAAACACACAAACACACAGTAACTTTTTCACGGCCCATTTTTCTCGCTTACACAGAATTCCCATGTGCCCAAGCTTCTCTCTTCTTCTCCGCAGCCATGGCTGCTAAGACCACAAACCCACGAGTGCAAAACAGGCCCTTCTCACCGCCGTTCACCGAAAATCGCAAAGTGCTAGATCGATTCACCCAAAACCCATTTAGTCGCATATGTACTTACATATGTATATCCGCTACGCACGCCCAATATATCTATAAACACACAAATACGGGGCTGCCCTTATGGCTGCCATTACCAACGAACGCACAACCCCTTCCCACGTCCCTAAACCATTCAATAAATTTAGCGTAAAGGTTAGAAGACTTACCGAAAAAAGTCTCGCCGGAAAACCCTTCTTCATATCCTTCCTTTGTTCTCTCTCTCGAGATCTCTCTCTCTCTTTCAAAGTATCTTTTCAGAAAAATAGGGATGGGAGCATGCGGCTGCTATCCCTTAAAGAAGGTTTATATTAAAAACCCTAAATTAAAATTTTACCAAAAATTCCATAATCTTTTGTTAGTCATTTCAAATTTACCCGAAGCTTCTTGTTATTACAAAAAGGCCCAAAACAATTATTGACGATAATTTACGTGTTGGTAAAATTTTAACGTGTTGTTATATAACCTCGCTTTACATATCGTTGCTAAGAGCTACTAAATAGAAGTATCGATGTTAAATGAAAAATATCGTTGTTATAAGCATATCAGTGGTAAGAAAACAGTTTGTCGCTAAATACACGGCGATGCTAACTATTTAAAAAATTATAGTTTACCCTAATTGTCACTAAAAGTAGTAATAAATGCATTGATGCTAGATAAAAAAAATATCGGCACTAAATAAAAATATATTCGCCACTAAAAATTTTAAATAAATCCAAAAAGTATCTGGGTGTTACATATATTGCGGAACATTTTTGTTAAAAACCCCTTATAAGCTTTTTAATGATAAGAAATCTAAGGTGAGCTTTTTTAGAGTCTTTGAATGCATATGCTTTATTTTAAATACTAAGGATCACCTTAGCAAATTTGATTCCAAAACCTATGAGGGAATTTTTTTTTGGTTACTCTAATAATAGTATGGAATATAGAGTTTATAACAAAAATACTTTGGTTGTAGAAGGATCAATAAATATTACTTTTGATGAGACTAATCCTTTTTTTCGGAAGACTAACATTGTTAATGTAGATGATATGGACAATCATGAGAACTTTGAACATAAGTGAAACACTACAAGACAACTCCAAAGAAATTGTTCAAGAGGAGCAACAATCAAGCTCTCAAGGGGGAGACAAGGAAGCAAGCAATGATGCTTCAACTTAAACAACTCTCAAGCTTTACCAAAAGATTGGACGTATAAAAAGGATCATCCAAGTGATCAAATCTTAAGTAATCTTTCGAGTGGGGTAAGAACTCGACACTCTCTTCAACAACATGTTAATTTAGCTTTTCTTTCCCAAATTGCACCCAAGAACTTCTCCGAAGCTTTACATCATGAATCTTGGATGCTTACTATGCAAGAAGAGCTAGTTCAATTTGAAAGAAACCAAGGCTAGATTAGTGGCCCAAAGTTATAACCAAGAGGAAGGAATTGATTTTGATGAGACTTATGCACCGGTAGCTAGACTTGAATCTATTAGAATGCTATTAGCTTTTGCTTGCTATAAAGATTTTAAACTCTATCAAATGGATGTCAAGAGTGTTTTTTTAAATGATTTTCTTTCGGAGGAAATATATGTGGCTCTCGGTTTTGAACATAAAAATATCGAAACCATGTTTTCAAGCTTAGTAAAGCTCTTTATGGTTTAAAACAAGCTCCTAGAGCTTGGTATGAAAGGCTAAGTAGTTTTCTTTTAAAAAATAGTTTTTCAAGAGGAAAACTTGACACCACTTTTTTTTATAAAATCTAAGGGCAAGGAGTTATTATTGGTGAAAGTCTATGTTGATGATATTATATTTGGTGCTACTAATGGATTTTTGTGTGAAGAGTTTGCTTCTTGAATGAGTAAGGAGTTTAAAATGAGCATGATAGGAGAACTCAACTTCTTCCTTGGATTGCAAATCAAACAAAGCAAGGATGGAATCTTTATCAACCAAGTCCAATACATCAAAGAGCTACTCAAGCAATTTGACATGGAGAATCAATTGCTTTTGACACTCCAATGAGCTCATCATTAAAGCTTGATAAAAATGAAAAGGGTAAGGATGCTGATATTAAGCGCTATTGAGGTATGATCGGATCACTGATTTACCTTACCACAAGTAGACCCAATATAATGTTTAGTGTTTGTTTATGTGCTAGATTTCAAGCTTGTCCTAAGGAATCTCATTTCGTAGCCGTCAAGAGAATCCTTAGATAAATTAAAGGCATTCACGACTTAGGGTTATGGTTTCCTAGGAACACGTCATTTTTTGACCTAGTTGGTTACTCCGACGCCAACTATGCTGGTTGTAAAACTAAGCGGAAAAGCACTAGTGGCAGTGGTCAATTCTTAGGATTGTTTCTTGGAGTTCCAAAAAGAAAAATTCGGCTGCACTCTCTACCACCGAAGCTGAATATGTGGCGGTTGGTGCTTGTTGTGCACAAATTATTTGGATGAAACAAATCCTTTTAGATTTTAGACTCAAGTATGATTATATACCTATCTTATAGGATAACTCTAGTGCCGTTGACTTGAGCAAAAATCCATCCAACTTTCACGGACTAAACACATAGAAATCAAACACCATTTTATCCGTGATCATGTACAAAAAAGTGATATCGTTCTCAATTTCGTGGACACAAATCACCAATTAGTGGATATCTTCACTAAACCATTAGAGGCGAAGAGGTTTACCGCTCTTAGAGGAGAACTTGGCCTGTCTTCACCTATGTGACTAAATTATTATATATCTTGTGCATAAACATGCAAGTTGCACTTCACGTGCTTGAGCATTATCTCATATGCTTATAGCATGCTTTGGTTGATTTTTCTCTTCCAAAATTATTGATTTTGTTGATATTCATTTAATCCCATTTGTTTAAATTGATTTGCACACACTTATATTGCAATATACATATGTAGAATCATTTCAAGACTGTTTGATTTTTTTTTGCAGTGAAGTTGACTGCATGTGAGAATACAATCGACTGCATAGGTCAATACAGTCGACTGTATTGTGGAATACAGTTGACTGTGTTACGGGAAAAAGGCATAAATCAGGCCCATTTTGTCAGATTCTCTCGTTCTCTCTCTATTATCTTCGAAACCTCTCTCTCTTCTCTCACACAAGGACTCAATTCTCTCAGTTTCGGCTTGAAATTAGTATTCCCAAATATTATTCTATTACATGTTTTACACACTTTCACCGATTAATTTCACCCACATTGTTCAAAATCTTTGAATACTTGTATTCTTACACTAAGGCACCATTTCATCATATTCACTTCTATTAAGCATGCTACTACAAGTTTTTACTCTTGATTCATGCTTAGGGATGTTTATTACCTTATTCTACATAGTTTAATTACATGTATTCATGCAAAAATTGATTTTCCCCAAATTTCATAAACTAGGGTTCTAGATTTGTCAACATTTCTTCAATTAATCATGCAATAACATGTTTGATCACTGAATTCTTGTTTAGTTATGTCTATTGCTCACTTATACATGGTTAATTATATTCATTTGACCAAAAATTGATTTTTCCCAAAATTGCATGAACTAGAATTTATATTTTTCAAAAATTAATTAAAATTCATGCATCTTTCATTTCTTTTATGCCTGAATTCATGTTACATTACCTATCTAGCATACTTAACATGATTAATTTTAACAATTTCATAGAAAACATAAATCTTTAAAAGTTTCATAAACCCTAATTTTCAAAATTTTCTTAATTAATATAATGTATATATATATATATATATGTGTGTGTGTGTGTGTGTATATATATATATATATGTATATATGTTTTTATTTACATTCGCATACATTTTACTAATTTATTTCTCTTTTCAAAATTGTTAGATTGTCTCAAGAATGGCACGAGAAAAATGTGCTCGTGATCACGACCACTATCAGAACTGCGGTAGAGTTTGATCGCGACCGCTATCGGAACTGCAAGGCCTTAGACCATTTTTCAGCACAACTCTCTTATCTGCTAGTTCCAGTTTTCCGATTGGATACTCCATTTCTCTTTGGCATAGATGTACTTAGACACCTCCAGGACTGTCATTTAGATCGACTTACCGATAGAGACACCATTCTCTATTATCCTAATGCCATTCGTCTATTCTGTGCAAACCTGACTTGAAATATTTCTAGTGAGTCTTGTACCCTCACCTCTTATGTCCTTGGACGATGCATTTCATTCTCCTGGTGATGATTAGCCACTCTTCTAGACCTTCCTGATAGTGGCTTTTCATTCACATTAGAAATCATACTTGTAGTCGGTCAATCCCATTGGTTTGACCGACCTTTCTCTGTCGAGGAGCAACTTCACCATACTCTCCACTGATGTCACATTAGGGCAGCGAGAAAGCCCACCTTGCGTGACCTACCTCCTATTTCTCGACTATTTCATCATAATATCTCTCATAATGTCATTCCTCCAGCCGGTAGTTTTTCACTAGTATCTTATCTCGATATCCAGCTCTTGACATTCTTTCGCTCCGGCACTTAGAGCAACCTCCCTCGTCTTATTATGTTGAATATGATTAGGAGCGCATCACATCCTTCCCTAGCTATACCCTATGGCCTCTTACTCACTCGTATTTTTCGAGCTCTCGATATACCTCTTCATGGCGAGTACATTGAGGTGAGTCGGCATCAGGTTCGTGACTCTTCTACCATTTGTAGGAAGGGCCTTTTAGATCGACAGGGACTTCTGCCTGAGCCTGACATGGATGTTGTTATGAATGATAAGGATAAGGATGATGATGCTGGTGCTCATGGACATGCCAGTGACGGGACTGATCGTGATCCACCTCCGTTGGTCATGCCGAGTACTCATGAGGCGAGCACTTCTTCCAGTTCTACTGCTATCGGCTATGAGGCGATCCTTGCATGCTTGGATATGACGCAGCATCAGATGCATGCCAGTTTTAATTGGATAGATCTCGCTCACAGTCAGCTCAGTTCTTGCATGGAGAATCATTACGGTACTCAGTGTCCCGAGGAGGACTATTTCATCCACCACCTTCACCATCGAGTCCTTGAGTTAGGATATAGTTAATGTTTTGTGCTTAGGTTTTTCAACTCTATTATGTATTCAAAACTTGTCATGGATGCTACTCACAGTATTGCATTAGAACTTGGGTTGATATTTTAAATTAATAGTTTGATTCACGCTTCTCTTACTACACATCTGATTCATATTATGCTTCTTTTTTATGTGCTATTTTGTAACATGTGCTTGGTACACCTCTTGATGGGTATTCAAGTACTTGCGCTTTCTTGTTTGAATTCCCTTGTTGGCTACATTGATTATCAATGGATGGATACATATGTTGATCACTTTCACACACACACACACAACCCTTGATCTTTTTAATGATGTCAAAAAGGGGGAGAAATATTGTTGATTCATACTTGTGTGGATTTGATAAGAGCATATATTACTTGAGATAGGGGAGCCATATATTGCTTAAGATAGGAGGAGCTTATTGTCATGAATTCTTCTAGGACCCCTTATGGTTTATAATGATTGAAATTGAGATTGTCATGCTTCATTGCGTATATTATCCTATATATCTGATAGTATTTGAATCAATTTTTTTCATCATCAAAAAGGGGGAGATTGTTAATCCTATGGTTATTTGACCTAAGATTATATTTGATTTTGATGACAACTAACAATGATGATTATGTTGTCTAATATACATTGAGTTGATGAAGCAATAGATACTATCTCATACTCATTCAAACGGACAATTAGACAAGCAAATCGATCAAAGACACTCAACGAAATGCATCAAAGATGGATTCTTCGATTGATTTTTAAAAGCTCTCTCAAAATACACACACACACACACAAACACTCCTTTGAGTGTGTTCTTTGTTTTGAGATCTTGTCAAGCAAGCTTTTTGGTTAAGTTCTTTAAGATTCAGATCTTTTGACCTAAGAAAGCTCAGCTCATTTGTTTTCATCATAATATCTACTTTTTGAGGAGTGTGAATTGTATTTCAGTTGTAATCTTCATTAACTTGTAATTGTTGAAAATCTTGAAGAGGTTTTGGGACTGTACTAAGGTTTCAGCTAGCACCCAAAGGTAGCTGCTCAATGAAAGGCTCGAATAGGTCTCCCTTGTGTGGAGTGCTTGGGGACCGGACGTAGTCAGGTGGGGCCGAACCAGTATAAATCTCTATGTTGATCTTTTACAATAATTATCTTGTAAATTAAATCTTTTAAATTCTTACTTAGATCTGTGAACACCTATTCAATTTCGTTCTCCCCCCCCTCTTCAGGTGTATTTAGGGACCTACAAGTGGTATCAGAGCCTTATTCTCTATTATTTCTTTTGTGACCTTACCATCAAGAGTTAAAAGATCCATTTATGGAAGAAGGTTCAGCAACTAACCACCTCTGCTGAAGAATGATAACTATAACTATTGGAAGAATCAGATGAGAAGCTATTTAAAGCAGGATACCTATGTGTGGTATGCCATAGAAAATGGCCAGATCATTCCCATGATGGATGGTCCTGAAGGAAGCAAGATTTCCAAGCGAATTCTTGAAATGAATCATCACGAGGAAAATCTATTCTTTATGGATGACAAAGTAAAAAATACCATCAGCTGTTGTCTAGACACAAATGAGTATAATCGAGTTTCAACATGTGAAACAGCGTTAGCGATGTGGAGGTTGCTAGAAGTTACTCATGAGGTACAATCAAGTAAAGGAGACCAAGATCAACATGCTAGTCCAGCAGTACGAGGCCTTAAAGATGAAGGAGAAGGAGTCCATTAATGAGATGTATTCCAGATTCACTCTTATTATAAATGGACTAAAGCTAGTGTTTTCTGAAAATGAGATGGTCAGAAAAGTTCTCAGATCCCTTCCAAGAGATCGAAAGCCAAAGTTACAACCATTCAAAAGGCTAATGATTTGAATGTGCTCAAGTTAGAAGAGTTGGTGGGATCTCTGATGACTCATAAAATTACAATGAAGATTCATAATGAGGAAGAGACCACCTCAAAGAAGAAGAATCTAGCTCTCAAAGCTGAAGCCTCCTACGAATATGAAAAGAACATCGATGATTCTGACAATGACATTACTCTCATCACTCAAAAGTTTAGGAAGTTCCTAGCAAACCAGGGAGATGGAAAGATGAAAAGAAGTAAGTCAACCCAGTCACAACAAAGAAGCAGCAGCGACTAGAGTTCAAGAGAAAATCCTGATGCTTGTTATGAGTGCGGCATAATTGAACATATCAAGAAATATTATCCATAGCTCAAGAATAAGTTGACAATTAGTAGCAGAAGAGACATCAAGGAAAATAAGTTTCAACCTCGAAAAGCTCTATTGACTTGGGACGACTCCGGCAAAATTGATAAAGAGATGAGCGAAAGTGATGATGTAGCTCAATTGTGCTTTATGGCCAAGAATGATCACTCAGATAAAGTAACCCCTTATGTAAAAAACTTTGATTATGATAAACTTGGAAATAGACTTCCTTGAATTAAGCGAAAACCACAAAAAATGAAGCTTAAACATGTTGCTGTTAAAAATAAGGTCCTTTCTCTAGTCAACACTATCGAAGAGTTGGCTAGTGAGAACGAAGAGCTAGATGAAAATGTTGAATTTTATACCAAAGAAAATGCTTCTTAGAAAAACGATTTGATTGCTTCTAAAAAAGAAAACTCTACTTTGTCTTCAGAAATTTAGTCTCTCAAATATGTAAAAATCCCTGCAGAAAATGAACTTTTAAAATCTCAATTAGAAAAATTTTCTATTCAAAAAGGGGAATTAGAAAAAGAGATCAAAGACCTGAAGTTTACTTTTTCAAAATTTACACAAGGAAAAAAGAACTTGCATGTGATTCTGGGAAGACAAATATGTGTATTTGAAAATAGTGGTATTGGTTATGATCCTTCTAGAAGCAAAAAGATTACAAAAACTTCTTTGATAAGAATCTAGCTTCCTGCTCACCATTTATACTTTGTACAACTTGTAATAAGAAAGGCCACTTTGTGAAAAACTGTCTGCATAAAGTAGTTAAAATCAACAATCAGTTTATGTCCATAATAGTAGAATGAAGCAAGTCTGGGTGCCAAACTCTCGTATATCTAATATTCCAGGACTTCAGAAAGTGTGGGTACCTAAAGCATCAAAACTAGAATGTATTGTAGGTATCGTTGAAAGCAAAGGTGGATCCAAATAAGTGGATTCTCGGCAGTGGGTGCTCAAGACACATGACCGGTGATTGTTCGCTGTTCACACACCTCATTTTAAAGGATGATGGTCTGGTCACCTTCAGAGATAACTCAAATTGTAACATCCCAGAATTTTCAAGGAACATTAACATTCGATCGATCATTTCACTGAGCAATATTATCTTCAATTTACTCAAATAATACAAATATGTCAAAGCAACTAAATAACCCATCAACTGTTAGAGCAACTAAACCATTAATTTTAAATCTTAGTAAACTATCGTGGGTGAAATATCAAATTAGGTCCTACAAATTTAAACAATATCATTCACCCACGCATGCTACAAGAAAACAGGGTTTTTGCGACTGGAAAATCCGTCGCTAAAAGCCCAAAATCAGTCGCTAAAAGAATTAGCGACGGATTCACCGTCGCTAAAAATCTCTCGTATAAAAGCCCGTCACTAATAGTTTAGCGACGGAATGTTTTAAATCCGTCGCTAAATATGTCATTTTTCCGACGGATTTATTTTTAATTAGCGACGGAATATTCCGTCGCGAATTATATTGTTTAGCGACGGATTTATATTTTCGAGACGGAATATTCCGTCGCTAAAAAATATAATTCACGACTGAACCTATTGTAGATGACGGTAAAAATTAAGGATAAATCAGTATACTAATTGGCCACAGAACTGTATATAACACATAATATAATTTCGTTAAATAATCTTACACGGATTTTGAACCACTGTACAAATTGTGATTTCCGATGAGATTCAAGTCCAGCGGGATCAGTGATTAAAGATTCCGCATCGAACTCACTGCAAACCAATAAGCATTTAACTCGCTTAACACACACTTTCAATTATGTACAGCAATGTAAGTGAATTAAGACTTTAACTTACTCAACGAATGCCGAAACTTCATCACAATTTAGAAGGGCATATATTGTTGCAGCACTATACTCTTCATCTGTTAGCCATCGAGTATACGTTCGGCCGAACGGACTCCCTGGCTTTAACACACACTTTCAATTATGTACAGCAATGTAAGTGAATTAAGACTTTAACTTACTCAACGAATGCCGAAACTTCATCACAATTTAGAAGGGCATATATTGTTGCAGCACTGTACTCTTCATCTGTTAGCCATCGAGTATACGTTCGGCCGAACGGACTCCCTGGCTGCTTGAATATTGACAATTGCCCTTCCAAATTTGTGCTTGCTCCGGGATCATTTCGGCCTAGTTGATTTAATCTCGTACCAACATTAGGCCCAAAATATTGACTACAAAAGTTTACAAGTTCTTCCGTTACGTAAGCCTCCGCAATTGAGCCTTCAACCCGAGCCTTATTACGGACTTTTTTCTTTAAATGGAACATGAACCTAGAAGTTTAGCGAATCGAGTTAGGTGGAATATCAATGATAACAGATGTCGCATTAAGTGTAAACGAACAACTGTAACAATTTAAGGATTACCTCTCGAAGGGATACATCCACCGATATTGCACGGGTCCACCCATCTTAGCTTCATACGCCAAGTGAACAGGTAGATGCTCCATTGAATCAAAGAACGAAGGTGGGAAGATTTTCTCCAGCTTGCAAATCGTCACCACAATGTTCTTCTCAAGCACTTCCATGTTACTCACCCGGATCGTAGAAGAGCATATATCTCGAAAGAAATGAGATAATTCAGTCAAAGTCTCGCAAACAACTCGTGGCAACAGTCCCCGGAAGGCAATAGGAATGAATCTCTCCATGAATACGTGGCAGTCGTGACTCTTCATCCCTTGGAACTTGCATTCCGATACATTGCAACAACGAGATATGTTGGACTCAAACCCATCCGGAAGCTTCAAATTCTTAACCCACTGACAGACCTTCTCCACTTGTTTCTTGTCTAGACAGTAAGGTGCTTTCGAAAGTATGGTCCTCCCACTGACTGTCCGAGGATGCAATTCACGGCGTACACCCAACTGTTGTAGATCCCTTCTCGCTTTAAGGTGATCTTTCGATTTGCCCTTGACATTCATCACTGTGTTGAACACATTATCAAAAACGTTCTTCTCAATATGCATCACATCCATGTTGTTTTGGATAATGAGCGTCCTCCAGTAGGCTAACTCCCAGAAGATACAAAATTTTCTCCAGTTGTGCTCTTTCCCGAACCCTGCAATCTTCCGATCCGGCACACCCTTACCGTGTGGTATGTTAGTATCAAGTGCCTCCAGGTGTGAGAGTACTTCTTCACCAGATGGGTAGTCCAGTGTGACAACCTCACGCTCGATTGTCCCGTCAAATTTATCCTTCTGCCTACGAAACTGATGGCCCGGTGGCAAAAGCTTACGGTGACATCCGAACCACGAGGCCTTTCCGCCGTGCTTTAACGTATGACCGGGGTTCACGCTGATGGCCCGGTGGCAAAAGCTTACGGTGACATCCGAACCACGAGGCCTTTCCGCCATGCTTTAACGTATGACCGGGGTTCACGCCCATACAAGCAGGGCATGCTAGCTTCCCATGTGTGCTCCAGCCACACGTCATTCCCAATGCGGGGAAATCATGTATAGTCCACATCAAAGCAGCCCTCATCTGAAAATTTTGTTTAAGGGATGCATCATATGTTTTGACTCCATGATTCCATAATTGTTTTAACTCATCAATCAACGGCCTTAAATACACATCTATGTCCTTACCGGGACTCTTCGGCCCCGGAATAAGCAACGACAAGAACATATACGGCTTCTTCATGCACATGCCTGGTGGAAGGTTGTAAGGGACAATAATAACAGGCCAACAGGAGTAAGGCGTGGTAGACTGACCGAAAGGGTTGAACCCATCGGTTGCCAGACCAAGTCTAACATTCTGAACTTCCTGAGCAAAGACTGGATGCCTGCGGTCAAACTCCTTCCACGCCTCTCCATTAGCTGGGTGTGTCAGCACATCGGCATCGTTGCTGCGAGTTTCACGGTGAGCCCTCATATGTTCAGCTGTACTGGAGGAGTAGTACATTCTCTGAAGCCATGGTGTGACCGGGAAATATCGCAATATCTTCCATGCAATGTTTTTCTTCTTCCCTTTGTCCGGTTTGTACCTCGAATGATCACATACTGGACATACTGACAAATCCTTATTCTCTTTCCAGAATAATACACAATTGTTATTGCACGCATCTATCCGGTCATAGCTCAACCCAAGTTTCCTCATCATCTTCTTCGCGTCATAGTACTACGGTGGTAGCTTTTCACTTTTGGGCAGTATTTCTTTGATGAAGGTAACAAACTCGTTAAAACCTTTCTCACTCAGCCCGTGGTCTGATTTCAACTGTAATAACCTACTAACCGCAGATAGCCGTGTGTGTTTTGGAGCTCCATCCCACAGCGGCTCTTCCGCAGCTCTCAACAACTCATAAAACTGATGAGCCCCCTCGATTGGCGGTTGTGGACTGTCGTTACCCCAGTCAACATTAGCATGCCCAGCATCCATAATCATATCTCGAAAATCATATCGTGCCTCCTCCCTAACTTCAGTTTGACTAGCAAGGTTGGACGACAATACTATCGTTTCCCCGTGCTGCGTCCACCTTGTGTATCCACCCATAAAACCGTACCGACGAAGATGCCATTTTACTTCAATTCTTTTTCTCCAGTGCAACAACTCACATCTACCGCACGGACACCTTATCTTATCAAGGTCAACATGTGCAGGATGCGCATAAGCGAAGTCGAGAAATTCGTCAACGCGACACTCAAAATCTTCAGCATTCTTCCTTTTCATCCAACTTCGATCGACTGACATGACGACTGAATTATGGTACTGTATACCACCTTCAATAATGACCAGTGATTAGGCATTGCCGATGTAAATATGAATGCATGAATGTTACAACATGTCTACATATTTCCCCTCCACTCTTGAACAGGTAGTGGTCCTATCCCATTCAGAAAAGCACATGTTTATAAAACAGTGAATAACTCATGCTTAGTCCGATGTCTGGAAAATTCGACAGCACCTCCCCGCATTTCTCCAAGTACACGACATCGATTAGGTGTTCTAATATTCATCTAACCTTGCTCAAGAAGGTTTGACGGGTGCTAGAAAACCAGATCTGTATGCACCCAGAGAAACACACGAGAACGTGTACCAAATATCCACGACATAGAACACAAATCATGAGTCAAAACACTATTTTATAAACAATTAGCTTTTCCAAATTGTCCAAACTGGACATCCAAAGGCTCATTACAAATCATTACTTTGTAATGAGTACCTTTGAACGGGAACTAAGGGTTTCTATGCATGCATGCGTTCAGAAATTGATAACATATGCAAGAATCTTTTCGAAATATCAAAACTGCAGAAAGATCGTTATTTAGTCCTAATTACGGTTATTTAGTCCTAATTAGGGTTTAATTGTGCCGAGTAGTATTGATTAGTCCTAATTAGGCTTAATTGGGTTATGTTAGTGCAAATTACGACTAATTAGGCTAACTATAATCAATATGCGCGTAATTGGGTTCATTTTGGCTAATTTGGGGTAATTACAGCTACTTTGATTTTCATTAGGTTCTTAGGGTTAATTAAAACTAATTAGGCTCGTTAGAGCTAATTAATTAGGGTTAATTGATTTATTAAAATATTTATTTTTTAAATGTCGGACACCGTTGATCAGACGTGGTGTCCGTGTTTGCGCTAACTAACATGTATCTCAATCCAATTGGGTCCCATCCTCCGTCAACAATCTCAATTCTCAATTCTCAAATGCCCCCCAATGCAATAAAAATTAACAAAAATCACACATTCAATCCAATTGGGTCCCATCCTCCGTCAATAATCTCAATATCTCAAATGCTATATGCACAATTAACAATCTAAAATCATCAATTAACAACCTAAAATCATCAATTAATAATGGCAATTATTTAAATGCACAGCTAATAACCTAAAATCATCAATTAACTACCTAAAATCACAGATCAATAATCACAATTCTCAAATACACAATTAACAACCTAAAATTATCAAACGAATTATCAATGTTCAAATAGGAAAAAATTGTTCAAAATGCACATATCTGATGCGCTTGAATTATTTCAATTTAGGGTTCGATTATATTAGGGCATTCAATTTAGGGTTCAATTAGTTTAATTTAGGGTTCGGTTCGATCACGGGCATTCAATTTAGGGTTTAATTAGGGTTCAATTACATCAATTTAGGGTTCAATTAGGGGGTTCTATTGAATCAATTTAGGGTTCGGTTGATTTGAGGCATTCAATTTAGGGTTCAATTTAGGTTTCAGTTGGATTAAGGCATTCAATTTAGGGTTCAATTGGGGGTTAATTTAGGGTTTGATTCGATTAGGGTTTGATTGGATTAGGGCATTCAATTTAGGGTTTAATTGGGGGTTAATTTAGGGTTTGATTCGATTAGGGTTTTCAATTTTGGGGTTTAATTAGGGTTCAATTACTTCAATTTAGGGTTCAATTAGGGGGTTCTATTGATTCAATTTAGGGTTCGGTTGATTTGGGACATTCAATTTAGGGTTCAATTAGGGGGGGGGGGTTCAATTATTTCAATTTAGGGTTCGGTTGGATCAGGGCATTCAATTAATTTAATTTAGGGTTCAATTCGATTAGGGCATTCAATTTAGGATTTAATTATGGTTCAATTACTTCAATTTAGGGTTCAATTAGGGGGTTCTATTAGTTCAATTTAGGGTTCGGTTGATTTGGGGCATTCAATTTAGGGTTCAATTAGTTCAATTTAGGTATATGGGTATGTTTGCACCCGCTGAGTTAATTATGCTATGTTTAGTATAGTATGAATTAGTTGGTGATGATGGAAGATCAGATTATGTTTTCTGGTCCTAACTGAGCATCTTCGTCCAAGATTCAAGGTTTAGGGTTTAGGTATATGGGTATGTTTGCATAGTTTACGTATTATTCCACCACAACACTAACACCAATAAAAAAACTCACCCATAAATAGGGCCAGCACAGATGTATTTTTATTGAGAAGATTATTATGATCTCAGCAAAAGGTAAGAGTTATCAAATTGCATAGCAATTATAATGGTAGGATTAAGGTGAATCGGAACATACCTTTGTCGCCGATTGCTCCGCCGGTGGTGAAGACCGAAGAAGATTGGGATTTGGGAGAATGTGGCCTGTTAGCGCCGGTGGACTGGTGGAGTGACTGGAGGATGGAGGTCTTCAGAACTCAGACCGGTGCTGCCGGTGCAGAGGTCGCCGTGAGGGCGTCCGTCGGTTTGTGCTTCGTCGGAGTGAGGAGCGGCGGCAGTGTTGGTGGTGCGGCGACAGTGGAGGCTTGGTGGCGCGGCAGGGGGAGGATGAGGTGTTGCCGGCGGTGGGGCACAATGGAGATGAGAACGGCAGTGAGAACATGGCAGTGGAGGTGGGGCACCGTGGGATCGCCGGCGGTGATAACTCAAAATTTTCGAAGAGAGAAATGGGGAGGGAGAGAACCAGATCGGGGGGATTTATTAAACACTTTTAGCGACGGAATGAATCCGTCGCTAAAAATCCGTCGATGAAGGTCGCACTTTTACCAACGGACGTTTTAGCGACGGAGTTATGCCATCGCTAAAAGTGTTTTATTAAACCCTTGGAAATAAAAAAATTCTAAAAAAGTTTTAGCGACGGAACTTTCGTCGCTAAAAGACCGCCGGCAAAATTCCGTCGCTAAAAACTTTTTGCGACGTCTGATTCCGACGCTAATAGTATTTAACGACGGACGTTTTACCGACGATACTTTCCGTCGATGAAAGATGATTTAGCGACGGAATAACTTCCGTCGCTGAAAATCCGTCGCAAAAGGCCTTTTTTCTTGTAGTGGCAGGGGTTCTAATGATCAATACCAAAATCTAATTCCTTTGCTTTCGCTTGCTCGGCTCTAATCCCTATTTAGGTAACCTACTGCTGGCTGTCACCTACGGAAAGGAAGTCAAAGGGGAGTGAGTTTTTGAGAGCCCAGTAAGGTCGCACAAAGATTTAAAAATAAGAAAACTATACCGACAATTTGACATTTAAACCGATAGAAATTTTGAAAGCGGAGAAACAGAGCGGTTCAAACAATCTTTCTATATACAATCAAACGAAAATTTTAAAAGGGTTTTCAAAGAAAATCACAGCATTTCAATATAAACAACACAGGGATGAGTATCAACTCAGTTCCCTTAAATAATAGTCAGTTGAAAATACTTCGGATATAATAAAGCATGAATGGATAATATTCAAAACAGTTTAAGTGTAATAAAACATAAATAGGAAACGTTGAACATGAGCAGTATAGAAGCAAAGCCACCCCGGCAGTGCTCGATCACTTTACATATGCATATGTAACATTGACTAGTCCATTTAGGTACTAGTTAAACCCATCCAACAGATCATCCTTATAACACCAACAATACAGACTATCCTTATGACTCCCAAGTTACTAACACATGTCAACATTGAAAAGGATTAAATTACAATTGAAAATGCTTTTCAATTATCGAATTCAATAAACAAATGAGCATGAAAAGAGATAAGTACAACTCAAAATATGTATTTTATGATGGTCAGATCAATAAACATATGAGAATGAAACATGAATTCCAAACGATCGCTATCAGGCTCAAATTAGGGTTTCATGGACAGTTTCAAAAACATCTTTTATACCAAACATAAAATCGAATTAATGTAGTTTGTAAGACTATTCTATAAGCATTTGAAAAAACAGAGTAACGAAATAGGGTTCGGACAGAAAATCCTTACCTCGGTCCAAGTTAAGCGATGCTACCAATCCTCGATCAATATTTTTCTGAATAACCTATATTGGCAATCCACTTGTTAGAATATAATCTATACTAATATATTATAAACCTAGTATCAACTACCCAGACGACGCTCACTTCTAATCTCGAAATCGCGCAACTCAAACAGTTCCCGCACACGGCTAACCTAACCAAAATTCTCGTACGCTTCTTAATGGGTAACGACACTCTAGAATTTATAATAATTTATACTAAAACACTTTTTTTTAGCTTAAAACTTATTAAAAGTCAAAATATGAATTTTCTGAATTTTTGAATATTTTTGAATTTAAAATAATTTTCTTAAATGCAATAAAAATCCATAAATTGCCAAAATTACTTCTAGCTGCAAAATAAGTTCCATATTTTTTATAAGAACTTTAAAATATATAAAAAAATTATAGAAATTAAAATCATAACTTAAAAGGCACTAAAACTATTTTTAAATTATTCATTTTGCTAAAACTAATACGATACAAAAATCATAGTAAATCAACTCCAAAAATCATAAAATTCAAACTGAGTCTTAGTTATACCATAAGAACATTACTATAATTTTCCCCAAAACATTTTCAGGGTTTAAAGGCTTCAAAATGATTTTTCAATTCTGAAATTACAAAAAATACTACAATTACATACGATATCAGATGAAAATTTTACAGTAATTCTAATATTGCCCTATGATCCTTCCTGTAAAGTTTCAACATTTTTGACAAGTTTACGATACCCAACAGCCATGTTGTACAACTGTGCAAGCACGGTGTACTGTTCACGCAGAACACAGCTATTGTTCATCATCCTCTTCTCTACTTTCAACTTCTGTACAAACCCAGAATGCACAGTTCACACATATGGCTGTCCCTCCCATTTTCGTTACCTATCACATATATACATACATTACACACATGGTATATACAGTCTAATACACCACCTATTTTATGGTTGCTTATGTAGCCTGATTTGCTCCCTCATTACATACGCAACCACACACAAAAATTATACACACTTGCACAGCCACGCAATCCCCTTCTCCATCTCTCAACCTCCAGAAGACACTTCAACCTCCATGTCTAAACACACACCTGCTTAACACACAAGACACTCTATTCTTCCACCTTCTTTTATCCCTTCTTCATAAACTCACTTCACCCACGATTCTATCTCCCACTTTTTTGAAAACCCATTTTCAGCAACAGCCACTGCCTTCACCTCGATCACCTCGTTTGAGCAGCCTTCCTTACCCCTTCCATTTCTCAAATACACACATATACAACATACCTATACTCACGGTTCCTTCACACATTATAGACCACAACTGTAAACCCACCATTTCAGTCCATCCACAAACACATGTATATACTACACACATACTCTCATGCACGTACCACCACATTCAACCCACAATATATACTACACCCACTGCCTCGTGGCAGTGGGTTTTCCTCCAATCCAGTTCCTCACACAGCTTCCATGGCAGCCACCATGGCTGTCCCTTCACGCATAGCACAAGCACGCTAAGGGCAGCCCCCCCACGGCTGCTCTCCCTCTCCCTCTTCAACCAACAGCCCTTCGCAGCTGTTTGTCTCTGTAACCCACATGCACTCACACAATTGCGGCTTATACAGCCCGCTGGTATCACTACGGCAGACATGGCTGCCTTTAATCCCCCCTCATTTTTCTCACAACTATAAACCAATACACACACCTATTTACGTATATGCTACAATACACATACAGAGGCACTAAAATTTTTTCAAGAAGCTTACCAGAGATTTTCGCTCCACTGGAAAACAACACAGTCAGCCTTCTATCTCTTCTCCTACGAGCATATGCTCTTCCTCTCTGTTTCTCTTTCTTTGCTTTCTATTTTCCTTGTTTGTTACCGAAAATGAGAGAAGGTCTTTCTCTCTCTCTCTCTCTCTCTCTCTCTCTCTCTCTCTTTTCTTTTTGTTACAGCCGAGTTTGCCCACGTAAGGCAAGCATAATTTTCTCCTTGATTTCCTCTCTTTCCAAAATAAAGAGTTGACATTCTTTTCAAATAAATCAGATTTTTTTATGTATTTATTCATTTACTAATCCACTACGTTAATTATTGCTAAAAGTTAATAATAAAAATTTGATCACGCTAATTGTCACCAAAGACCTAAATCGGTATAACTTATACAACATCCGTTAACTTATAATGTATGGTTTTCTAAGAAATTCGCTAAGAATTATAATATTTAATGTTCACCAGTTTGTCGCTAAAGGTCTCCAAGAATATCATTACGCTACTTATCACTAAAGACCTCAATCCTTAATGCCTATCGGTAAATTTTACAACCTATAGTTCCTAAAAATTTAGTCGCTAGAAGTTGATAAAAATGTCTTGATGCTAAAAAAATAAAATTTCGTAGCTAAAATTTTTAAGGGAAAATTGCGTAAAATACCCCTGTGGTTTGGGGTCATTGCAAAAAGACCCCTCTAGTTGCAAAAATTGCAAAAAGGCACTTAAGGTTGCAAAAGTCTTGCAACCGTCAAAAAAATCGTTAAAACTAACGGCATGTGATATTCACGCTCCTGAAGAGCACGTTTGGTAGAAATTAATTTAACAAATGACCAAAATGCCCTTTATATCTTCTTCTTCCCCAAATCCTAAGCCCTAAATCGCCGCAACCCCCTCAAGCCCAAAACCTAGCCACCATTTTCCGGCGATAAAGTAAGAACATCGGGCAGTGAAGGAACACAATTTTCATGCATATGGGTTCTACCAAACTTAATCGAACCTTAATCAAACCGATTCGAACCCTAATCGCACAAATTCAGATCTAGGGTTTGATCTGAATTTGTGCAATTCGAGTAATGAATCAAATCAATATCTTGCGCCGCCGTGAACCCCATCGATCCATGCTTGCGCCGCCGCGAACCCGCCGTCGATCCAAGGTAGCTTGCCTTCGTGCATGTCCAGATCCAAGGATTTAGTAGAGAAGGAGAGAATCAGAGGAAAAGAGAAATCAGAGGAAAAGAGAAATGGAAAGGGCGTGCCCTTTTCATTTATATAGAAGGGCAATTTCGACATTTTTACTGTTCTGTTACAAAAATTTTACGGTGCAACACCTTTGTAATCACAAGTGTTTTTTTGCAATTTTTGCAACTAGAGGGGTCTTTTTGCAATGACCCCAAACCACAAGGGTATTTTACCCAATTTTTAATTTAACTCGTTAAAAATATATTCGGATTCAGGGTGTTACACAAATGGTAAAATCATAGGTAAAGGTAAAATTGGCAATGGTTCGATCTCAATTGATAATGTATCTTTAGTTGATGGCTTGAAGTTCAATTTAATTTGATTAGCATTAGTCAACTAATAAATAGTAGGCACAAAGTGTGTTTTAAAGGTGATCTGTGTTCATGCCTCTAATGGAGGCACTTTGGTCGGTAAGCGAGATGAAAACATCTAAACTTTTTCATTCGATGATTCTTCTCAAGAATATGCCTTTCTGTTCAACAAAATGATACTCGGTTGTGGCATCGTAGATTAGGTCATGTGCATATGAACCTAATCAAGAATTTTACTCTCAAAAGAACTTGTTAGAGGCTTAACAAAGTTAAAATATGTCAAGGATAAGGTTTGTGATTCATGTCAATATAGCAAACAATCAAAAGCCTTTTTTTATGCTAAGAATGCTGTTTTTACCTCTCATCCTCTTCAACTTCTTCATTTAGATCTTTTTGGTCCTATAAGGCATGCTAGCTTTGGTGAAAAATTTTATGCTTCGTCATTGTTGACGAGTTTCTAGATACATTTGGGTTCTATTTTTATCTCATAAGGATGAAGCTTTTCAAAAAAAATTTAGGCTTCGTTCGACAATTTTGTTTTTGGTTTTTAGTTTTAAAATTGAAAAAATTAAAGAGAAATTTAATTTTTTTTTACAAAACAAAAATGGGTGTTTGATAGCCCAATTTTATTTTGAGTTTTTTTTTTGTGTGTTTGATAACCCAGTTTTTATTTTGAGTTTTTTTTGTGGTGATTTATGGTGGCAGTGGTGGGGCGTAGCAGTGGTCGACGGTGGTGGTGGCCGATGGTGGCTAGTGGCTGCCGTCGGTGGTCGCCGGCAGGCAGCCAATAGTTGTCGTCAGTAGTCGCCGGAGGTGGCTGTTGGCCAGTGGTTGTCGCCGGTGGTCGCCAGCGGTGGCTGCCGGCAGCCGGTGGTCGCCGGCGGCAACCTCCGGCAATTGCCGACAAGTCCCCGAAGGTGGTCGCCTGAGGCGGCTGCTGGCGGTGGGAGGGTGGTGGTGGTGGTGTCAAAAAAAAACAAAAGTAAAAAAAAAAATATAGTTTTTGGAGTTTTTTTTTCTTCTTCAGTTTAAAAACTGATTTTTTAAATTGGAGAAGGAAAAAAAAATGGTTACCAAACGTGTTTTTTTTTCCAATTTCCAAAACTGAAAAAATAATAAGCGTCAAACGGGGCCTTAATCTTGTAAAGCTTCTCGAGAATGAGAAGGAGTTGAAAGTTGTGAAAATCCGAAGTGATCATGGTGGCGAGTTTGAAAAAGATTCTTTTTTTTGTGATGAGAATGGCATTGCTCACGAATTTTCTGCTCCTCAAAGTCCCAGCAAAATAAGGTAGTAAAGAGAAAGAATCGCACCTTTCAAGAGATGGCTAGAACAATGCTTTACGAAAATTCCTTGCCAAAATATTTATGGGCCAAAGCCATCAACACTTCTTGTTACGTTTTGAATGGGGTTCTCATTACCCCATCATTGACAAAACTCCTTACAAACTTTTCTCTAATCAAAACCAAAAATTGATTACTTCAAGATTTTCGGTTGTAAATATTTTATTTTGAATAATCATGAGAATTTGAGTAAGCTTGATGCAAAATCTGAACGGGTGTCTTTCTTGGTTATTCCACAAAGAGTAGAGCATATAGAATCTATAAGCATAGAACTTCTGTTGTTATTGAAGAGTCAACACATGTTGTATTTGAAAAATCTAATGTTGTACATTCAAGCAATCATGCAGATGACGACAATGAGAATCTCTCCCTTAGCTTCAATAAATTAGATATCTCAACAGATGAAGGAGGCAGTTCAAATTCATTCGAAAAAGAAAATGATGAAACTCAACCTCTTCCCAAAAGCTAGAGTATTCACCTAACCACCTAAAGGAGCAAGTAATTGGTAATTTTGAACGTTGGGTAACTACTCGATTTTTTCATAGATCTTTTCTATGTCGATTTTGCTTTTCTTTTTCAAATTGAGCCTAAAAAAATTCACAAGACTCTTAAAGATGATGGGTGGATTCTTTCCATGCAAAAATAATTAAATCAATTTGAAAGAAACAATGTTTGGACTCTAGTCTCGCCTTAGGTTCAACAAAAAGTCATCGGTGCCAAGTGATTTTTTCGAAACAAACTTGATGAGGATGGCCATATTATTTGAAACAAGGCTAGATTAGTAGCCGGAAGATACAATCAAGTTGCAGGGGTTGATTTTGATGAAACCTTTGCCCCCTCCTCGACTTGAAGCAATGCGAATGCTTTTGGTTTTTTAATGTCACATGAATTTCAAACTTTATCAAATGAACGTGAAAAGTACCTTCTAGAATAGGGTCATTCAGGAGGAAAAACAACCTCCCGATTTTTAAAACGAAAAGTACCCCAATCACGTTTTTAAGCTAACAAAGGCTTTGTATGGTCTTAAACAAGTGCCCCAAGCTTGGTACGATCATCTGAGCAACTTCCTCATTGATCATGGATTCTCTCGTGGCAAAGTCGACACCACTCTCTTTACTAAATCTAGAAATTCTCATATCCTAATTGTTCAAATTTATGTCGATGATATTATTTTTAGAGCCATTAACGACGATCTGTGCCAAGCGTTTGTTGAGAATATTCGCAGGGAATTTGTGATGAGTATGATGGGAGAACTCACTTTCTTTCTTGGCCTTCAAATCAAGCAGTCAAAGGAAGGAATTTTCATCAATCAATTGAAGTACACATGTGAGCTATTTAAAAGGTCTGGTATGGATAATGCTAAACCTAGAGCTACTCCTATCTCTCACGAAGTCAATCTTGTTAAAGATGAGAATCGTAAGATGCCGATCACAAACTCTATCGTGACACGATTGGTAGTTTGTTATATCTTACCGCTTTTAGGCCATATATTATGTTTAGTGTATGTATACGTGTCCGTTTTCAAGCATGCCCCAAAAAATCCCACCTTACATCAGACAAACGTGTATTTAAATACTTGTCTAGGACTGTAAATTTAGGACTTTGATATCCGTGCAATTCTTCTTTTGATTTAGTTGGGTTTTCTGATTCCGATTACGCCAGATGTCAGGTTGATCGTAGAAGCAGCAGTGACACTTGTCAATTCCTTGGTGAATCATTTTGTGACCTGGCATAGTGAGAAACATATGTCTATAGCACTTTCTACCTTCAAGGGAAAATATGTTGCAGCTGAAAGTTACCGTGCTCAAGTTCTTTGGATGCGTCAAACCTTACGGGATTTTAGTATGTCCTTAGATAACATTCTTATCATGTGCGACAGTAGTAGTGCTATTGATATTAGTAAGAATCTTGCTCAACACTTTCATACAAAGCACATCGATATCGGTCACCACTTTCTTAAAGATAACGTTTAGAAAGTATTGATAGAACTCAAGAAAAGAGGTTTTGGAGATCAACTCGCGGACATTTTTACAAAACCTTTAACATAATCCAGTTTTGCAATCTGCATCGCCACCTTGGAATGTGTGATTTGAGTTAGTTTATTCCTTGTCGTAATTTTAATCTATGTTTATCTTCTTCTCAATTCCTGTTGAAATTAGTCCATTGTTTTCAAGGTTTCATTCCAATGCACATTGTATTCTTTTAGACTCTTATTTTTCAGTTCCCTCCTCTAATGCTTTCAACCGAATGAAGATTTTTGGGTTTCACGTCAAGTTTCTTTTCTCAAACTTTTGATGGAAGGAATACCCTTACAAATCAAATGAAAACTTTTGGAAAGTTTCGATGGACTGAATTGGACTTTCTTTTGAATGAAACTGTTTTAAAACCTTCAGTTTTTCTTTTCGATTGAACTTGCCTTGGTTCACTCAAATGAAGCTTGCATTTTTTTAAAGGGGGATGGTATTCTCTGATATTTTCGGTCGAATGAATCATGGAATCATTCAAATGAAACTTGAACATTAAAATGCCTTTCTTGGCACTGATGGTTTTGATCAATCAGATCCCCTATTCATAGGAATCAAAAGTATCCTTCTATAAATAGTCTTACACTTTTGACTGTTTATTTTTCATAGTCTCTATGTCAACATCACCAATCATTTTCATCTTTCAATCACTTTTTTTTCTCACTGTTCCTTTTCATCATATGCCATGGACGCACCATCCACTTGCTAACCTCGCTCCAAACATTGTCTCAGACTTCAAGCAGATAGTGACAGCGAACCTGAAGTCATCCATATCCCCACTCGTCGCGACACTCATTCCTCTAATCAACCATCTTCACGCCCTGTTCCATCTGCACCTGCTGCTCTTGCTCACACGGTTGGCGATCCCTCTCCTTCAATTAGTGCCCAAATCATTCCAGGTACCAATGTTCTATCCTCTTCTTCTACTCCTTCTTCTTCAACTTCTTCTCCTACTTGTCCGCCACCCATTTGTCCGTACTCCTTACCAAATGTTATCCTCCATCTGCCCCATTTTTTTTGAGACAGTAGCCGACCAAGAAAATTACTACACACATTTTACTAGTTACGAAATTAGCTTAGGTTGACCATGTGATTTAGATTTAATGGCTCTACTTGGCATTACATCTTCTTTTTTTTTGCCAACATGGGATGTACACCACTTTTTACCACTCCTTTTGTGTACTATCCTTATTTAGTCTGCATGTTTTATGCTAACATGACATATAACTCCACCATCTCCATCATTCTCGATACTTTTATAAATGGCATGTCTATTTTCCTCACCCCCTTTAGCCTAGCCACCATTCTCGGTTTTACCAACCAATTCTCTCTCGTTATGTTTCTCAAAAACTTGTCGGCCACTGCAACAAATTCAAGTCCTATACAATGACCCCACCATCTCTTTGTTAAAAAAATCTGTCCTTAGCGAATTCCCACCTTTACATCATATCCTACACTTAATCCTAATGTACAACCTTGGCGGCCGTACCAGCTCTTACACTGCCTTCACTTATCTCAACATCATTCTCATTACCCATTTTATTAGAGGTTATCCTCAAAATATTGCGGCCATTATACTGACGAGTCACTGTAACACACATGATGCGTGTGTGAAAATAAAACTAATAGTTAAAAAAATAAAATCAAATATCACGTATACATGTTTATTGTCATATTCAGTAACATAAATATTAAATAACAGAAAAAAGTTAGTCATACGTGTCCAAAAATAAGTTAGCAAAATATTTATCATATCAAACTTGGCCTTTAATTTTTTTTAACTATATTTTCTAATGAAATTTAACTTGTAAAAACTAAACATATTTTTATAGGTAGTTACTTACCAATTAAAATTTTTAAATATTATAATGTCACTTGTCACCGTTATAAGTAGGTAGTTATATAACACCAAAAAGATATTTTACGATTTTATTCTTATTTTAGACACCACGAAAATCACTTTCAGTGTAATACCAAAAGGGTGTTACACCAAAAATGAAAAAGGTGTTCTCATTATAAGTAGTATAGATGAACATGACTAACCACAAAAATAAACACAATTCTCATCTTCCCTATGGTCTTCTTCTTACAATAGTGTTTGAGCATTTACATGTTCCTCTTCCCACCTATATTTCTGAGTTTATTCATATCTCCCCTACCTATTTGCTCAACTTTGTCACTCTCAATCATGCCACTTTACCATTTAAACCTACCTCACAACAAATGAAATCTTTCTTGTTAGGGCCCCACAACCATCGTTAACCCCTCCAACACCTTCTGTAACGCCCCGAGTTTTCGGAGCGTTAATATCAAATAAACAAAGTCAAAAAAATTTTAAAAATATCAAGAAGTCTCCCAAGTGGTCATTCAGAGCATCTACTGATCAATCCCAAAGATACATCAATAAATGCCATAGCGGTCTAAAGCATTTATATAATCAAAATTACTCTGACACGGAGTTTCAAAATAACTTCTAAACAAATTCAATTGTTTTAATTATTACATCTAAAAATACTAATATTGACTCTGAGATAAAAACCGCTAGCTTCAGTCACACAGCTAGCCCTGTAATCCAATATCTCCTACTGATCATCTGAAAGGAAAATAATAAGGGAGTGAGCCAAATGCCCTATAAGGTCACTCAATGGACCAACAAAAAGGATACAAAGTGTTTGAGAAAATGAAATTGCGGACATACATAATTTTTAACGGAATATATACATAAAAGAATTCAAAATGCCAAAATATATTTTTATACAAAGATAGACACTAGAGACCATTCAGAATAAGGTCACACGTGTCATCACTGACACGTGAAACTAGGTTGAGAAAATAAGATTGCGATCTCTAACTCTTCTCACAGAGTTAGTCTACTTTCCAATTTACGTGGGTAAGTCAGAAACAGAAGCGTCACATACACTGTGACATGACTCACAGAACTTTCAACACTTATTTTTAATAAATTAGCGATACATAGTATCCCATTTATTTTATCCAAATGAATAAAATTACGGATAAAACCAAGTTGAACCAATCAAACTGAATTATGATCAACTAAAGAAGTCATACAAACTTGACAGGAGATAGATATTATGCATAAGATAGAACACTCATTAGATAACCTCTCCTCCATTAAGCTGAAAATTAGATAATTATAACAATGAAAGAATGGATCAGGATGGGCATGCATGATAGACAAAAGATAAAGAAAAAAACACATGATCATGCATATATGTGCACAATCTGTAGCATGTTTTGAGGAATAGTTAATTTCAAGGGTTATAATGATGGAAATCATCACAACCACACGGCTGTGATGACAGAATAAAGCCACATGAGAATTTCAGTTGGCACGCAAAACTAAATTCCCAACACAGGAAGACTTCCAATTCAAATCTGCTAGACAAATTATTTTCAAGGATCAACGTTACTATAACAAAGGTGTTGGTCAACAATAGAACGACAGGGAATTAACAGACAAGAGCTTTGGGCAGATTCCCAGAAGCAGCCCAAAATATATATGACAAATGAGTTATTATCTTTTAAAACTGAATCGACAAGCACTCAAACGGCTGCAGTTGGCAGACACAGATGTCAGAATTACACATTAAACACGAAGAATAAATTGTCGATTCAACGCTTATTTAGATTTTAAAAATAGTAAATTCGTATCTTTAATTGCACGATTAAACTCAAAATTTTGATTTTCTCAATTTAATTGTACCAAAAGCCCTAAAATTTAACACACCCAAATATTTCAATTAGGTTCTAACAATAAATAAAATTCATAAGGTTCCTACTACGAATCTCAATTCAATAATCGAATTTAATTCTTACCTCAAAGTGATCTTCAAAGGTCTTTTCTTAGGGATTCTCTGGAGACTTTTCTGAACTTTGTTGTATTCCTATGAAAATATTGTACGTATGAAATCAGAAGTTTAAAAGGTATATACTTATATTCTTAAAACAATTACAATTTTAAAATACTCATTACGTCCCTAAACTCTCTAATTTTATTTTATTTTCTATTTTGTTCTTTTCTTTTTCTTTTTATTACCTTCTGCACTTGCCTCATCCTTCATACCTAGCTCCTCTTTACAACCACAGATTTCCTTTGACCCCGGTCCTTCCATGCCACCACCTCAATCCTCTGACCCCGGACTCTCCATGCCTCCTCCTCCCTTTGAACATTTTCAAAGTCCACTAAATGACTTCTCAAACCTTAATTTTGATGATTTTCTTAATATTGACAATTTTTCTCTCTAACAAGCTATCTCATATGTCTAATTGCATTTAGCTTCTACTCGAGTCCTATACTACACTTGTCGCCACTGTCAACACCAACCAGTCCGCCCTCCTATACCATCTTTCTACCCTCCAAAAATTCCTCTAATCAACTCATGTCCAACCAGATTGATCACGATGACCTATTGAATGATCTTGTGTCAAACGTCGCGAACGTTCCCCCTAACCACACTTCGACCATGGATCGATTGACTAGTATAATCAGGATCTTCAGTACTAACATGAGGCTGCTCTTCAATCAAATCATCGGCAACCTGAACTATCATTTTGCATTCATACACAGCATAATCGGTTTCCAGTGCATCAGATCTTTGACATATCTCATGGATTTTGAGTTACTCGACCTAACATTTTTCCATCTCAACTTGGAGGAACCGATGGTGAGCAGTGGTTCTTCAGTGCGTACCCCTCTCTCCCATATGTTAGATCCTCCCATGAAGTAAATGTGCTTGTTCTTATATCCCTTATGCTTCACCACCGCCGCAGTCGTATCGTGTGGTTGAAATTGTTAAAGTTCCCACTTTTGATCTTTCTCTGCCTCAAGATTCTTCCTCTTCTGCCCAGGGTGGACGTCGTCAACATTAGCATATTTTAGCTTTACTAATTTTTAACTTCAGTGCTTTCCCCTCTTTTTGAGTTGATAAAGAGAGAGAAAAGTGTAAAGTGTTGTACATGATCTGACTTTTGTAGCATCTTTTAGAAATATTGAACATGGGAGTTCATGATCTTATTTATGTTTAATGTTTAATGTTGCTTAATTTATTCACAGCTTTTTTCAGGGGGAGTATGTTATGATAAATTAGATTAATATATTGTTATCGTAAAAAAGGGTTAGATTGTTGATCGATGGGTCTAGATTCTTTATTTTGATGATTCTAAGATTACTATTCAGTAATTAATCTAGTTTTGTTATTAAGCATGATTTCAGGAAAAATCAAAGTGTTGGACATCTCATTGGATGAAGACTTTGGACTTAGACTAGGTTCTCATTCTCTTTGTAATCATTCTCAAGATATGTTTTCTTAAAAATCTAATAGAAATTCAAAAAGAACAAAAACCGAGGAGCATTGACTGATAAGTTACTTTCATTTCAAATGAATCATATTCATTTGATTGAATCCATCATAAACTTCAAATTTTGTCAAAAATCTATTTTGCTTCGATTGAAACAATTTCTTTCTAAGGATTCTGTTCTGCTTAGATCGAAACCATTTAATTCAAAGAATTTCTAAAAAACCTTTGACCGAATTCTTCAGAAGGTTTTTCGATAATAGTCTTTCAAAGGATTTACATAACCTTTGACTGATTTAATCAGCAACATTTATTTTGGATCTAAAAAGGTTTTTACATTCGAAAGATGTAGTTTTCATTATATTGAATCTTTCGGTGATTCAAGGTTTCTTCCACTTATGAATTTCTTTCGAATGAATCTAAGTTTCATTCGACCGAATTCTACAGAGGTAACTTTAATCCTTCTTGAATGAAATTTCTCCGAACGATTTTAAATATTCATTTGAATTATTCCTTTTTAAAATATACAATGTCTTATCGTTTTAAATGCTCTTTAAAGATCATATTCTCTTAAGTATAAAAAGGAACCTTAAAGAGTTTATAACTAACTTTTCTGATATCTAAAAATCTCTCTAATCTAAAAGCTCTCTCAACATATTTATATATATCTCTACACAATCCTTTGAGTGAGTTCTTTATTTTTAGATCTTATCAAACAAGCTTCTTGGTTAAGTTCTTTAAGATTAAGATCTTCCGACCTAAGAAAGCTTAGCTCATTTATTTCCATTGTAATATCTACTCTTTGAGGAATGTGAATTGTGTTTCAATTGTAATATTCATTTCACTTATAATTGTTGGATTCCTTGAAGAGTTTTCGAAACTATACTGAGGTTTGAGCTAGCACCCAAAGCTAGCTGTTTAGTGGAAGGCTCAAGTAGGTCTCCTTTCTGTTTTGTGGAGTGCTTGTGGACTAGATGTAGGGAGGTGGGGCCGAACAAGTATAAATCTCTGTGTTAATCTTTGACAGCATTTATCTCGTGAGTTAAATTATTTAAATTCTTACTTAGATCTGTAAACACCTATTCACACCCCCTTTTTCTAGGTGTATATAGGGACTTACACGATCAACCTTGTCTTGAAGAGTCTTAATTACTTATTTTAGAGGAAATCATGTATAATATGCCATTCGTGGGTTTATCTGATTCTTTTTCAGCTTCTGTCCATGTTGTGTTTTACATTGTTGAAATTGATGTTGAGTCTTTACTCATCCTGACCTAGATTATCTGGGTACTCTTCCTGTCATGCATCTATGTAGGGATTTAAATTGGCCAAGCTACAGGCATCTAGACATCATCCACTAAATCTTTGAAATGTTACTATTAGTCATAACCATGTGAATCAGGTTCATGTTTCCTTCGCACTTAGTGTTGTAGACGACTCTTTATTGATTGTTGCTTTAACAATTCTACTTTTATTGGTATTCTAACCCTTGTCCCTTCCCACGGACTCATTTGGAAAAGAAAAATCAGAAAAGGTTGCTTCCCAGTACACATGCGACTATTTGGTTTGCTAGCCTTTTTCCTCTTCTTCAATATTTGGGTGGCTAATGGAAGTTGCTTCTAAGTTTGTATTTAGCTACCCCTATGTCACTTTATTTGTTTTCTAACAGGTAGTCTTGAATATGATTTTCATTTTGGTAGTTTGCCACATGTCAGGAAGTGATTGGCCTTTCTTTTGTATATTTTTGCATTCAATATTTATTTCATCGCTGCAAGCTCAACCGAACTTTGATAAGAAACTCCAATTTCATTGAATCCGTACGTCCTCTTTGAACTTAGACCAATACCGGCCATGTTTGAACAACTCTTAGATGTGAAAGGGTCCTGAGGATACACGTTTGTTTATGTGCTAGTGATCAATGGATGCCTACAACGCTACTGGTAGCACACTTTTAATGTTTGTACGTTTGGTTTAATATTTGGATCTAATGACCAGTATTATCATCGTGTATTTTTGTTGTGTAGCATTCCCGTCATATTATACATGTTTAGGGTTAAATGCTTGATTACATTTGCTTTGTTATTTGATATAAGAATATGGTTTGCTCATTGCCATCGAGTATTGTCGTTCGATTCCATTAGTTTGCTTTGATGTGTTGTCACTTTTGGTACCTTATTGAGCTGTTCGAACTCACTCTTTTACTCTAGCTTGTCCTTGCCACTAGTGAAAGAAGTGACTAAGGATCCTTGTGACAGAGTTGGAGCTTTGAGAGTTTTGTTTTAGTTAACTAAACTTTGTAGTTTTAGTTTGAGAGCTTGGAATGGATATGGATAATTTGATTGACTTAACTTGGTGTAATTTATTTTAGCCGCTGCATTTAGTGAATTGTTTTGTAAGGGATATTAAGACAACATATTGTCTTAATTGTTGTTTTATGGAGATATTTTATTTTAAAGGAGTAGTTGCTCTGTTTGTAACCGATGTTACCAGAATTATAGCCGTATTTTAAAAACCATCGGCTTCCATTTTGGGGGCATGACAAGAATAATTCTTGTATGCCCACCACACAAGTGATTATTGACGAAGGTATGGAGTTACTCCTCTGTGAAGGTTTCTTTAATCATAGATTTTTCCAACCAAGAAGCAAGAGAAGTGTTCTTGGTCAGTTGACAACAAATGCATCCTTTGGTAGAATATGGGGCTTTGTCTATATTGGAATGTATTGATTAGGTTGGTAGAATTAAGTGGGGGAATCAAGAGCGTCTGCTGGTGTGTAGTTTGGGGAAGCCATGGAATTAGGTGGATGAGCAGAAGGGAGAACGGGTGGAGAGTATTTACTTGGATGGAGGGAATTTACATCTCAGACGAAGAAGCGATTGCCTCGTCCCATCTTAGCTTTTTTTAGCTTCTCTCTTATGATTGTTGTGTTATTGATATAACTTAGGATTGTATACAATTTTTTAAGAAACCAACGATTACGTTTATCTAACAACTATCTTAAAGTCCAAGTATTCTTCAAAACATAAAATTAAGCTATGACATAAGAACTCTTCGGTCCACTGAGAGTTTTACAAGTAGAAAAGCTATTTTCATCCTCCCTTTAAGCTGCTTCTTCTGGAGTTTTTTTTGGGTGAAAGTCAATGTAATATTCCCAAGTAAATCAGTATAGAAGTACTTTCTAGTTTCTCTCTAAGCTTGGTTTTCCAGCTTAGTTTTTTTTTTAACAGAAACATCAATCTACAATTAATTAGTTAAAAGTTTGCTATCAATTTCCCATTTTTTCACACAGCTCCCTGTTTATGCTATGACCTGGTGCTTTCTTCCAGCTTCTTACCCTCCACTGTATCCACTGCTGGATCATCCTTATAATGTGTTCCTTGGACTAAGAATGCGTCTTGAAAATTCTGGCATTTCTTTCCCCTCATATCATACACACTGTTAGTGCAAAAGCCAACTTCCTAAGCTTAGCTTAAAAACTTGTCCCACTGAAGTGTAGAATTTCATATGCCAACAACTGACTCCATGATTGCTAGTGAATGGACATTTTCAGCTTAGCAAATACTTCCTTCCAAATGTCTTGTGTAAAATCACAGCTCCAAAAAAGATGATTGACATCCTCCATATGTTGGTTACATAGTGGGCAAGTATCCTCTATAATCAATTTCCATCTCTTGAGTTTGTTTTTTGTTCTTAGCCCCTCCTTACATAACATCCATAGGATGAAAGCACATTTTGGTATGCTTCCAGTGAACCACACTAATTTCCACCATGCTATATTTTTGTTTCTTGTTCTCGGGGCATGCCAACCTGAACTCACTGTAAATTGACCATTCTTTGTTAGAGTCCAAAGTATTTGATCTTCCTTATCCATATGAGGTTGAGGAATAAGATTTAGTTCATTCCCCCAATGTCTGACAGCTAGAGATTTGGCTGTGTCAATTGCCACTGATTATTTACAATAATCTCAGCAACTTTACTATCTATTCCCAAACCAGAATCATATCATATCATGTTTCCATACATGGTTATTAGACTTCCTTTTGGCATCCAATTGTCATACCAAAGTCAAGTCCTTTGCCCATCACCAATTTCATGCCTCACGTATTACTGTATTTTACTTCCCATTTTGATAATCTTGCATCATATCCATGATAATGTTGCAGGTGGTTTGAAAGACCAGATGTTTCTTTCTTTAAGTATGTATGCATGACATCAATTTATCCAAAGGGAGTCCTTCTTCCTTGCCATATCCCAAATGTGTTTGGCTAAGAATGCTCTATTCCACTCACCTAATCTTTTCAGTCTAAGCCTAACTTTCTGCTTTGGTACACATAGGTCTTCCCAAGATACTTTTGCACCTGTCATTTTTTGTCCATTCCATGCCAAATAAAGGCTCTAATTTTAGCCTCAACCTGCTTGATGATTTTTTTGTTGGAGTAAAAATATAGAGCACCAGTAGATTTCCATGCTCAGAAGCATTGAGCTGGCAAATTGAACTCTACCTGCATAGGACAGATATTTTGTTGTCCAACTTGAAATTTTCCTGGTAATCTTTTCCGGTAGTATTTGGCAATCTTTTTGATGAAGCTTGGTTGTAATTAGTGGAACTCCAAGATACTTCATAGGCAGCTCAGCAATAGGGATATTTATGCACTGCATTAGTTGAAACTTCTCTTCTTCCTTCACCCCAGCCAGAAATAGTGAGCTTTTAGTCAAATTTGGATATAATCCAGAGAGTTTTTTAAATTCATCTAAAGCTAGCTTTTTTGTTGCTAAAGATTCTGCCTCAACTGCAGCCTTGATGAACAAGTCATCAACAAAACATAAGTGATTTAGTTTGATTTCTTTCCATCTAGGATGGTACTTGAAACCAGGGGCAGCTGAATATTCCTCTAAGAGTCCAGAGAAAGCCTCCATTACCATAAGGAACAGATATGGTGATATAGGGTCCCCTTGCCTGAGCTCTTTAGAACAACCAAAATAACCATCCATAGCTCCATTTAGATTGATTGAGAATTTTGCAGTTCTAACACATTTCATTATTGTCTTGATATATTCCTGAGGAAAATTAGTTACTTCCATAGCACATTTCAAGATATTCCATCCCACTGAGTCGTAAGCCTTCTGTATATCTATTTTCAACATGCATCTTGCCTTGTCTCTTTCTTTGTGATAGTTTTTAACTAGTTCTTGCTTCAATAATGTTAGATATATGCGTGTGACTCACACAAGCAGATTGATTGATGCTGATGATCTTGGGCAGCACTTCCTTAATTCTTTGACACAGAATTTTTAAAATAGCTTTATACACCACATTGCAACATGCAATTGGTCTGAAGTCTCTCATGGTATTGGGGCATGGAATTTTAGGAATTAATGTCAGCCTTGTATTGTTGAAGATATGAATACCAGTACCTTGAGTAAAAAAACTCCATTATAGCTGCTTCCACATCTTCTCCAACCACATCCCAGTTTTGTAGATAAAACTCAACAGTGTACTCATCAAGCCCTGGTGCCTTATTATGCTTTAGGGAAAAAATGGAATCTTTAATCTCTTGAGTAGTTATAGGATCTTTTAACATTCCATGGTCTTTCTCAGATATTTTGTACTTCATTACATGTCTTAGTCTCTCATTTGTCTGAGCATGTCTTGGTACAGGAGTACCTAGAAACTGTGTGAAATTTCTGATGGCTTCTTGATGTACTGCCTCAGCCCCTGTGACTTGGTCTCCATCATCCTTGAATATAGAAAGGACCTTATTATAAGCCATGTTTACTTTCACCTTCTTATGAAAATAAGCTGTATTTTGATCCCCCAGCTTAATGTCTTTAATTCTTGCCTTTTGGTAATAAAAGCTTTCCTTTGCTTTTGCTAGGTGATGCTACTGAGCTTGGAGCTCTTGTTCTCTTTTATTTAGTCTTTTATTCCCATGATGCTGTTGCATATCTTGAAGTTGACTTTAAACATCAGTTGTTCTCTGAGAGATATTATTATAATGCACCTTATTCAATTGTTTCATCTCAGATTTCAATGCCTTCAACTTTTGATTCAACCTTGAGCATGCATTTCCCTGGTATTGATTTTCCTAACTTTGCTTCAGAATCCCCTTAAAAGTGCTGTGCATCATCCAAAAATTAAAAAACTTAAAGGGTCTCTTACCTCTTGTTATGGCTGAACTCCTTTGTATAGTTATCAGAGAGTGATCAGATATGCCTGGTGCCTGTGTTGTGGCTTGGGATGTAGGATATGAGTCCATCCATTGTTCATTCTGCATTACTCTGTCTAATCTACATCTGATCATGTCCTCTTCTCTCTTGTTGCTCCAAGTGTAGACCATGCCAACTGTTTTCAAGTCTTCTAGTTGCATGCTATTTATACATGTATTAAATTCATCCACATCTCTTTGACTAATGCTTGCCCCTCCTTGTTTTTCATTGGAATTCCTGACCACATTGTAGTCTCCCATCAATAGCCATGGCATTTGTCTAGTGAGCCTTTTATGTTGTTGGAGTTGTGTCCATAGAATTGTTCTTCTATTCCCTTTATTATGGCCATACACACATGAGATAAAGAACATCTCATTATTCTTCGTCATTGTCACCTGGCCTGTTATTACTTGTGGTTCACATGCCACCATTTGAAAGTGAACTCTCATAGAGTTCCAACCCACCCAAATCCTTGAAATCCCTTTATTGTTTGTATTATGTACAAACTTCTAGTTTTTATTCTATTTCCTTGTAATCTCAGGGATGTTTTCTACCTCCACTTTGGTTTCAAGAAGTTTGATAATATCAATCTTCTGTTGTTCAAATGTTTTCCTTACCTCATATTGCTTGATAGGGTCATTTAGACCCCTTATATTCTAGCTTGCTAGCATTTGAGAATATTTTTGGAACCAGCGCCACTCTTAGCTGATAGATTTCCTGTGTTTTGCTTATTTTCCTGTGCTATTGAGCTTAACACTTCTTCAATAATTTCCTCATCTTGTTCTAGTTGCTGAAACATATTGTGCATAATTGGACTGGCAGCATTTGCATTAGTATTCTTAATTTGAGCTCTTTTTCCCACTTCCTTGCACAGCTACGTAGCTCTTCTTTTCTTGTGGCATAACTTTTGGCTTCCACACTTGAAAACTCCTTGGTTTATGGGAGCATGTTGCTTCGATATGTCCAAAAACATTACAGTAGTCACATTTTCCTGGCTTCCACTCACACTCAACTTTTTGTTTATGGGTCTTATTATTTGGTCCCATAACTGTTATCTCAGTTGGGAAAGTACTTCTTACATCCATTTCCACATAGACTCTAGCATACATGAGTCTTTCCTTTTTTGCAATCATTCTATCTGTGAACAGAGGTTTTCCCAAAGTGCTACTAATTTTGCTAAGCATATTGTTGGTCCAAAATTTCAGAGGCAATTGGGGTAATTTTATCCAGAGAGGTACAACTTGAAGCCTTTCTTTTTCAAGAGAAACCTCTTCTGGCCATGGTTTAATGATCATAGGTTTATTTGCAAATGTCTGAGGTCCTTTTTCAAGAATCACAGTCTGTGCTTTAGCAATGTCAAAATTTATCATATATACCCCAGATTTCAACAAGCTTACTAAAAATGTACCATATAGTCCCCATTTTCTTTCCAATACTCTCTACATCACATGTATTGGACGTTTTGCCCCTAGTACATACACAACAACTGTATTTCTCCATTGATCGATGGCTGGTTCAATGTCTTCCATTGTAAATTGAACTGCCTTCTGTTCATGTACTTCTTGCGGTTCTATGTACTTTAGTTTATCTTTTGATCAAACTCTAGATTAGGATTTACCATAGTAGCATATAAGAGTTTGATGTTTGTATTTACTGTTTGATTCACTGAATTTCCGTAATTTTCATCCTTAATTTGTGCAGTTAGGGAAGGAAATTCATTTACCATTTTGGCACCAAAATGTTCGGGAACAGTATCTTCAACTGTCGCGAAGGTTCCAATTTCCTTAGATCCAGATTGTTGAGTCTCTTGCATTAACTCTGTCTTGTTTTGTTCCACCATTATTTCTTCGGTTCAAATTTCCTTCGATCCAGATCGTCGAATATCTTGCATTAACTCTGTCTTGTTTTGTTTCACCATTACTTCTTCAGATTTGCTTCGCTGAAGTGCATTCATTTCGTTTTTCAATACCTTGTTTTCATCTTGCATTTCCCTCAGTTGTTTTTGTAGTCCTTGATTAATTCACGCAGGTCCTTTTCCTCATATGAATCCGAACTTGATTCTTGAAATTTGTTAGGTTGCAAATCTCGCACGTCACTAAATTCTTCTGAGCCCAAAGCCACTGTGATGTTTTGTGGGGAAGAAGACTTTTCTGTCGAGAGTTCCGTATTATGGGCACTTGTCCATTGTTTCCCCATGAAATCTTTTGAATATGGATCTTTTGGTGGACCACGTATGCGATTAGATTTTCGTTGGGTAGCCATGATCCTTTCCAAGATTGAAAATCAAACAAGATAGAAACCTAGATTCTAGTGAGAAGGCGGAGACTCTCTCTCATCCTAAAACTCCTAAAAAGACCTTCCCAAAATTGTCTAATTGTATAGATTTTTATGGAAAAATAGAGATCACAGAAGAGTCCAGCCGTCTTCAGATCCTGCTTCCGATGTCTTTTCATTTGTGTTATTAGATTCCTCGAATTACTGAAAAAAGTTGCATGTTTTTTTTGTTGATAAAATCGAGAATTGCATAGATAAAAAGCTCAAAAGAGCATATTACAGTAAAGACGAGAATCATGACATGCCATGATTTAGCAAAGCTCCACTGAGTATTTTTCAGCAGTTGAGAACTTTTACCTTGGCATTAGACTGTCATACCAACCACTGTTACGTCACACACCGTCGTCGTATCTCCTTGTCCACACCCTCGTTGTTCTTATCCTTGTTCACTCCTCCTCTCTCCTGCTTTCTACTTGGTATCCATTTCAGACTACACTTAGGTAGCCTTTAAATTCACTTAAGTTTTCAATTTTTTCTTCAATTTGATAATCTGGATGAAAAAAAACGCGTTTGATATACAATTTTTATTATTTTTTCTTCAGTTTTTAAAACATGACTATTTTTTAAAAATCCCATTTTGAAATTTTGGGCTTCCAGTTTTGGTTTTTGTTTTGAGACATGCCCCCCCTCCCCCCTTTCCAAACACAGCCACCCTAACCCCCCGTCACCTCACCCTTACCGCCGTTGCCATCGCCACCCGCACCCACCATCGCCGCCAGAGAAAAAATTTAAATAAAAACAAGATAATCAAACACCCAAAAGAAATACTGGATAATCAAATATCCATTTGCTTTTGTAAAAAATAAAAACTAAATTGGTTTTGATTTTTTTTTTAAAACTGAAAAAACAAAAGGGCTAAGTACACTTATGTCCCTGAGGTTTGGGGGTAATTACAAGCGAGGACACAAAGTTTCAAAATGTAACATACGTGACAAAAAACGTTAAAAAAAGTAACACTTTTTATCCAACCGTTAGTATTCCGTCCAAAAAGTGTAATTTTCGTCATTACGTATTTTGAAAATGGCAATACTACCCATGTACAATATATCGTGAATAATTTGATATCCTAATTTTCTCTCTCCACAATTTAAACCCTCAATCTGAAGTCATCGCCGGCAGCCCCCCTCCACCGCCCCACGCGGCCAGCAGCCCCCCTCGCCCCACCATCCTGCAGAACCACCCCACCATGCCGACAAGCCCCTTGGCAAATCCAAGCTGCCGAGACGCCTCCGGCAAGTACCTTCGCAAACCCACGCCGCCGGCAGTCCCCATCGCCCCACCATCCTGCAGACTTCCCCCACCACGCCGGCAAGCCCTTGGTGAGGGAGGGAGGAAGACTGGATGGGAAGGAGACAGATCTGGCCATTGCAACGATGACGATCGCACCGGTGGGCGCGATGGTGCAAGCCCATTGTGGTGGTGATGGCGCTGCCTTGCTGGTGGTCACGGTTGCGCGCATCTCGAAGGAGGAGGCCGGTGTTGCGATGTGGCTCGGTGATGCTTGTGATCTCGGACGGCGCGGGGTACGGAGGTAGGTCGCGGCGGTGATGGTGGCGACCGGCAGATCGGGAGTGAGACCACGATCTTGTGGCGCCGGTGCCTCGCCGGAGGGCCTGCTACTGCGCTGACGGTGATCGGTTGCCGCCGGGGAAGGGGGTTGTGGGCATGACGGGGTGGGCGGGTGACGGGGAAGGGGGAGGCAGACGGCGTAGGGGCGGGAGTGAGGGCGGGGGGGGGGGGTCTGGGGAAAGGAAGAGGCGAACGGCGTGGGGGTGGGGTGGAGGCCCGGGGGGGGGTGCTAGGTGTAGGGAGAGGAAGAATAAACAGTAAATTAAGTGGTTAATTTATTTTAAAGTCAAGGACAATCAAGTCTTTTTATCAAAACCGTTAAGTATTTTTGTATTCCGTTTGTCAATGGACATAAGTGTTACATTTTGAAACTTTGTGTCATCGCGTGTAATTACCCCAAAACCTCAGGGATATAGGTGTAATTAGCCCAAAACAAAATTGTAAGTGATTTTAAACAGACCTTTAGTATGTGAAACTTCTACGTTAGCTCAAAAGTACCTCCCTCATAACAAAGATTCGTTTAGGTTTAAGCTGTCCTGGGCTGGAGTTTAGCGTGAGGAATACATAAATGAAGTTCAAGCTCGTATTCGCTAGAAAACATGAGATCTAGGGATCAACTCCATAGAGAACTAAGCTTAAACTCTGGTCCCGAGTCTTGCTTGACTAGACTCAAGCACTTGATTGTCCGCGTGCTTGAGCACAGGCTTTCTACGAACAAAATCCTTGCCAGAGCACATCTGCTGAACGTTCCTTGCGTTCCAGTCAAGTTTGTTAGATGAACACCATGGAACCAACTGAACAAGCCTCTGCTCATGAACAACTCAGATGTTTACAACCCTAACGTAGAAGGGGGATGAGATACCCACTCTAAAATGGAGATAACATTGTGGTTAGCTGTCACGAACAATCAATCAGATCATAGGATTATACCTTAGAGATAATTCTAACCCCCTTTTAGCTTATAGCTTATAGCTTGAGATAATTCTTTCTGAAGGAAATCAAAAGATTATACATCTGATTAACTCAAGAATGCACGACTTCATTAGTAAAACTAGATGGACAAGATACCTTTTTTTGAGAGCTTTTGCCACTTCGCTTAAGTGCGTAATCTTTGTACCTTTTAGCATTGATAAAAAATCTCTGGCCAAAACATATCAAAATTTTCGACCACTGAACAATTGTAGGCAACGAGTGATGCTACTATTACCACTGGTTGAAGTATTGCATTCACATCTGGAAAGGTCTCTAATCTAATATACACCATGAATAAAGACAGTTCTTCAAGATTTTCAATCGGAGCTACCAGGGAGAAACTTTCCCGCACTGGTTGTACCAAAACGTTTGGCTGCTGCAGGTATGACCCTAGATGGTGACAGAACCCTTGCGAAAGAAAAATTATACGAATCTGTTCCTAATCGACTTTGTAGCCAACCCTTGCCTCCAGAGAAACCATCAGCCATGATCCAGCAGTTCTTGAAACCGAGACTTGTTAGTGTTTTAGCAACTAGTTTGGCTGAATCGGAGTACCTAAATATTTGAGATATAGAAAGAGCAAAACACTGTGACAATTCCAAAGAAAAAGCAGAAAAAGAACCACATCATCTAAGCAGCATAAATTAAGTATGGAATTCATCGCTATATTTGACCAAGCAAAAGATAAATGCACAAGGAAAAGAACTCACGAGTCCATGATAACAATGCTGGAACCTTTATTGAGTTTCTTGAGATATGAAATCTTTATAGCTGCAATTTCAGCTTCTACTTTCTTCACATTTCTGACAAGACTTCTTAGCTTGCTGGGTAACTCTTCCAGACTGAAAAAACAAATTTACGGGAAATAGTGGTGTTACAGAAGACAATGGAAGAAGATGAAACTCAGAAAGAAACCTTTTCCACGCCTGCATACGTAGATCTGCTGCCTTGCATTCCCAGTCGAGATTAGACAGTACTGGGAATTTATGATCAACTTTTTACCTTGCAAAGAGTTAAGAGTGTTCCTTTTATTTTTGTTTGTTTTCCCATGCTTACAACCTAACTTTTTCTTTGGAGAATGACCAAGCACAATCTCTGAAGTATGATATTAATAAAAGTTGGCTGTGTTAGGACTTGTGCATATCATGCAAAAAGAGTCTATATGACATGATTAAGAATGATGACCGGCATCCAAACTGTGAATTCTGCACATACAAAATCATCCAAGTTTAATAAGCAAGAAGTTAACTTACGGGATTGCAACCATTTTGTTTTTAGCACTAGAGGGAAGGCGAGGTACACCAGATTTGTCCTTGTCCTTCTCTGATCTAATATCGATCATAATGTGATTCTTTGTTGATATGAGATCAAGAGTCTGAGCAGGAGTAAGCTCACCTAGATAGAACGATAAACCAGATGAAAATGCTTATGGCATGTCACTTTTGAAAAATGGAAAACAAAAACATTTAGAAACAACTTACCCAGCTTCTATGTATTTTTAGCATGCAATCTTCAACAATGTTGACAAAAGACCGAAAAAAAAAAAAAACACTACGTCAAACTTTCAAAATGGTGTAGCAAATTTCTTTTTCTGCAAAAAAGTTTCTACGTACCAGGTAGTTTGTACTTAATCCCAGAAATGCAGTCTATATATGTTTCACTACTTGTAGGGATGACCCCATATAGCATACTAGAAGTAATGCCTCCAGCACAACCATTTTTCACCCCTCAAAGACCCCAACACTGACCTCCACGAAATGTCTGGGTGACTTGAGTCAAAATTCTCAGATGCCAGTGCTGAGGTCTGTTAGGCGCCAAAAAATGGTTGCGGCCATTCTTTATGCTTCTTGTACACAGCAATTTCCAACCTAGTTTTATCATGGAAGTAACCTGACTTTAGGTCTATCATAGTCACCAAAGATTCAGTTCTCTCCTATCTCTTGCCTTCTCTAGATCTTAAAATAGTTACAATCTTGAGGGCTAGTGTCATCACTAAGGTAATGACGTTGCCTTCACCTTTTGTATACATGGTATCATGTATACTACTTTGATAGCATAGTTGAAAACATAAACTTATAGTAACAAGTAAATTCTATCTTTTGGAAGTAGCTTCTTTCTTTCTTTTTCTTTTTTTAATTCTTATTTTTATATAATATGTGATATTAACTGCACATATTAGTAGCGATGTTGTCAAGTTAGATTTCTTATGGTACATCCTTTCCTTTTATGTACTGATGATACTACCAACAGGAAGCAGCTTTTAATTAGGGGTTATACTGTGAGCTGAGACTTTACCTTTGTACCCACGAAGGCTAAAAGAAATGGCAGACCAGACTGGCGGAAGTAGGAAATATGCAAGGACTATGGCACCACCAGTTCCTATAATTACAGTGGGGTCTGCTGATGTGATGGTCTCAGCTGTTGATGATGCTATAGGCTTGGCCACCTTGGTGGTTTCTTGTGCTGCATCGGCAACTGTCTGCAAGTTTATAATATCCACTGGTAAATATACATTTTCAGTGCAATCTGGGGAACATACATATGGCAGAGAATAGATACATAAATTAATGCTCCAACTACAAGAAAGTTCAAATTCATTTCATTCAACACAGGAACATGTATTGACCAATCCGTGTCACCTTGCCCGCCTTCTAAAATCAGTCCATGAACTTCTGTTTTCGTTACCTGAGTCCTATGCCCTGTCTCTAAATGGGCCCTCTTTTAGCATTTCTGCTAAAAACTTAGGAGTATTTTTTACATTAAAAAAGTGCCCTTCTTCCGCCTCTTTCTTCTTCATCCCCCCTCAACACATCATCATTAACGGCCACAATCACTCACAACCGCGACGAAGGGTGTGAACTAGGGTCAGATGGTGGCAACAACGGGTGGAGTGTGATTGGTGTGGCGACAGTGATGGGCATGATGGTTGGAAGGGGGTGGCGGAAGATGGTGTTGTAATCGTCTGTGGTTAGGAGGAGATCGGTGGTGGCGGCAGTGAGGAGATTGAGGGAAAGGATATCAGTGGTTGTGGTGGATGATATGTGGTCTTGGTTGGTGGAGCTTCATAATGGATGAGGCAATCAGGCTGCCGTGGAAATAGGTGGTGGGTGGGCAATCTGTCCTGGTAAGCTATGGAGGTTTGCCGTGGTGGTTGGTGGTGAGATGGTTGTGGGTTTGGCTGTTGGGTGGTTGCCGGTAATTGATAATGGTGGTTGCAGTTGTGGAGGTGGTGGTGGTTGCAACTGTTGTGGTGTTGGTGGTATATTTGATAGGTTTATGGTGTTAGTGGTGTTGGTAATTGCAAGTGGTTGCAGCAGGGCTGGTTTGTTTGGGATGTTGGCCATGCTAGCATGGTTATAGTGTTGAAGGTGCCATCCATCACTGCATTGGTAGATCATAGCCGTGCATCGCTGCTATCCATCATTGTGTTGATTTATCACCTCCGTCCATTTGGTGTCTCCCTCTTCTTCTTCAATTTTGGGAGTGTCATGTGCATGACAAGTGCCATTTTTGCCTTAAAAGCAGGAGTGATGAATCTAGCCCTCAACAGGAAACATATATGGACTAATTCTGTGATGGAGTATAAGTTCAACGATGGAGATAGCAAAAATAGGAATTCATGGGCTAATATAAAACAGCGGGCAACTTACGAGGGACAAACTTAAATAATCCCTTTAGTTACATTTAGATATTTCTGGAAATCATAATCAGATATCACTGACAACATAGAGCCAAAGGAAAAGGTCTAAAGATAGATAAGATCATCATAACAACCTAACATACCATCAAAGCAGCTCAGCAGGAGAGAATGCACAATGTCTCTGCCTTACACATTATTTTGACAAGCACATATAAATTGTCTACCATATGACATTGTCACTACCAAAAAGAGTTGTTGATTCATTTCCCGAGATGGTTTTTCTATGCTTCTAACTAGCTGCATTGCCTACTGAAAAAGTGTCACGACTCTCCCTATTTAAGGCCAGTTTATTTTTCTTCTTAATATAAGATGACACAGTGTACAAAAGTCCTAATTAATCAATCGGCAAAAGCATGTTCGAACTATGTACTCAATCATCAATTGAAAATCCAATTCTAAACACATATTAACACCAGACTGACCATAAAAACAAGAAATTACGGGCAATGAATATTTCTCAAGCAAGTTAACTTCACCTTAGCCATGCCCAATTAATGTTCTAAGTCAATTAACATATATAACTGAACGATGTGTTCAACTTCCTTAACCGTTAAGCCCTACTAATTAAAGCATATAGCAAACTCTACTCCAAAAGTGAAAATGTCGCAAAAAAAATAAAAAATGGAAAGTCAAGTCAAAATTGAGACCTTAGCGGCAGTGAGAACAGGTTCTGTATCGAAACCGGAACTCCGGATAGCTTCTTGGGCTTTTTTTGAGGCCTCCGAGATTGCCGGGGAAGCAATCTTCACTGCCTGTTCTCCAGCCTTCTGTAAGAAAGGCAATGCCACATCCACAGCAGGCTTCACGGCATCAACCACAGCTCCGATTACACCCCCCGCAACACCTAGAGCATTGGATCCCACCTCTTGAACTTGATCAATTGTCTCTTCCACCTACACAAAATTCATCACAAAATAGCGACTTTAGGCGAAGGGGTATCAATGAAAATTCAAGAAAACGTACAGGTGAGTTTGTGGAATTTACTTGGGTAATGGATGATACTATCTGATCCTTGGAGAGGCTGAGGGATTTGGCTTCATGTGGAGATGTGAACAGAGCAAAAAGAGAGAGTGCGGTTGAAGTTTGGATTGAGAGAGAGCTGGGTCTAAACTGAGGTTTGTGTGCGGTTTTAGAGAGAACAAGTGTTCTGGGTGGTGGAGGAGTGGGGAAAGAAGGCGGAGGAAGTGGAGGTCTAGTGGTGGCAGAAGCTCGGAGGGCCATTGATTTGGCCTTGCGCCACCGCTCAGTGGAAGTCTGAGAGTGTGTGTTGAGTTAGTTGATGGGGATGTGGGGAATATGTGATGAGAAATTAACGGTCTTAGAATTTGATTGGTTTTCTTCGGCTAAAGTATTTCCAAGTTTAAAAATGGTTTAAGTGGAGCCAAAGGAGGAGCCAAGTTGTACACCAGACGATGTACTTCTTCAATCTCGTAATTCTAGTTGTACACCAGACGATATACTCTTAATGAAGGTACTTGATCTACTCTTTCGAGGGTTTAACACTTAAACGCGTTGTAGCCATCTTCGAAATATTAAGTGGATTGCACACAACTCGAATGTCATGTTTGACTTTTCAATATTGGCAAAATGTAATAATGCTTTTATCGTGAATAATTACTGTCCTTAAGGAATATGCCTCACTATGACTGCTTCTGGAATAATGACTTATTCTTCTAAGATAATAAAGTCAAACGAAATTCTAACCAGCAAAATCCAAAGAACACATTTTAAGAAAAATATGTTTCTGAGTGTTGAAAATTAAAAGATATATAGACATTTATATTTTAACATGAATGAACACAACCCTTGGCTAAAAGAAAACAACTCTTGGCATAAAAAAGACATAATTGTTGGCACTAATTAAAATAAACTACTGACAACAGTTAACTGCTATAAATAAAATTGAAATTAATAAAATATATTAATTAATTTCAACGAAGATTCAAGTGCCTATCTTTTGACCATTAAATATTATTTTATTTCAAGCCCAAACCAACATCAAACTAAGAATTTTTTTTTTTTGAATGTCGCCCCAACTCTTCCCACCTCCAAAGTTAATTGATTTGGTGAGTAAAGCCTAATAAAGACTTTGCATCTTTTTTACTTTTTCAATGTGTGACGACAAATCCACACCTTGTCACTAACTATTCAAACAATCCCTCACTTAGTTAGTGACAAGAAAATCTGAAACATGACCATATTTATGTAAATAGAAGGTATCTTTCGACCTAAACCTCTTATTAGTATAATTTTTTTCAAAATCTTGACGAAATTAATGGCTAGTTGTAATCTATTAAATCATAATTCCTGGGCCTAATTCTAAAACTGTACCCTCAACTTTATCTCTAGTACAACTTTAGTACCCAAATTTGAATGTGCGCCAAAGAAGTATCTAACTTTGAAAAAGTGTACCAAATCAGTACCTCCGCTAACGGAGGATGAATGCCCTTAAAAAGTCAGAGGGATAGGACTGTCATTATAAAAAAATAGTCTTGCTCTCTCTCTCTCTCTCTCTCTCTTATTGAACCCACGACAGCCCATCGTCGGCCTCGCTTCACCTCTCACCGGCGAGCTTCAACATTGGTGACCATAAGCCCCCACCATCGCAAACCACCACGCCATACACAAACCCATCGCTGCGGCAGACTGTCTACCACCCGTAATGGCGCCGAAACTACTATTGCCCTAAAAATTACCATTTGTAGGCACCCATTACAAAAATTCTTGGTAATACCGCCCATCGCCGACCATCAGCCTCCACACATCAAATTTTCGTCAATGATATCCTCCGTTTCCTTCACCAATACCATACACGACAACCGAGGCCACCTCTTTTTCTTTCATTAATCCGACATAATTATTTTGAAACAATAATTCCAATACAAAGACCTCCAATTTGAGAAATATGATGATTAAAATCTAAATATTCCTAATTCTACAAATCCAATTTTAATCAATGAACTAATTTTTAAAATTTTGAAATTCAGAAGATGGGTGGTAATGGGTTTGTGCGATATAATGGTGGTGGGTTGATTTGTGATTTTGTTGGTGGTAGGTGTGGTCTGTGATGTTGCACTAGTGGTTTCTGAGAGCGTCGGCAGTGTGAGTTTGTGTGTCGCGGCTGTGGTTTGTGATGATGAAGGTGCTGTGTTACTACTAACAAGGGAGGTTGGCCGGAGATTGAGGGTAGGTGATGGTGGTGATTCTGTGATTCGGCGGGAGGAGAGGAGGCTGGCAATGATCATCTTCGAAATTGTACATGCCGCCGGCGATGACAATTTGTTGGCCGATGGCGATGACGATCGTCTACTTCGGCCATTTAATTTGTTTTTTCGTCCTGCAGTCTTCTGTTCTTCCTCAGTGTTGTCTCACCGCCGATCTCTCCCCCTTCCCCCACCTCATCCCCCCTTCGCCCCCTCACCTTTCTCCCTCCTGTCCATCAGCGCCAGTGTGTATGTGTGGGTTGTGTGTTTGCATGACTCTGTGTGTGGGTGGGTTGTGTGTGTGAACTAAAGAAAAAAAGAGAGAGAAGAGAGATAGAGAGAGAGAGAGAGGTAATTATGTTAAAAGGACGGTCCACATGGTCACGTGGACAGGATTTTCTATTCTTTTTTTCATAATGACGGTCCTCCCCCTCTGACTTTTTAATGACATCCGTCGTCCGTTAGCCGAGGTACTGATTTGATATGTTTTTCCAAAGTTACGTACTTCTTTGGAGCACATTCAAAGTTGGGTACTAAAGATGTATTGGAGGTAAAGTTGAGAGTATAGTTTTGAGATTAAGCCTAATTCCTGTACAGACAAGACCAGAAATATCATAGACACAAACCTTACTAATTCTTTAATATGTTCACTGTGAGCTTTAGCACCATATTATTGCCTTGTGCTACCCCCTAATTTCACAATTACTTACAAAGTTTTATTTTCCAAACTTTGATAGAATCGGTACCACTCCTTGTGTTTACATAGGTGAAGTCTAGATAAAACTTCATACTGGACTGTCTTTTTCTTAATCCGAACTCGATACTTCATTCAAAGTATTAAATACTCAGCCTCTTTTCCTTAAGCATTATTTTGACACTAGTGCTTTTGACTGTCGCAAAGTATAACTCGTTATTATCTTTTAAACCTATAAAATTTAAGTGCAATGATAAAGGTAAGGTTCCCGTTACTAGTGAGAAATTAAAAATGTTTTAGACCTATTGCACTTGCAGTGCTTCTTATCATATCCCTCGAGAGACCTTTAATTAGTTAGCAAGATTGTTTTTCGATGTAATGTAAACATTACATTACTCGCAATTAGTTGTCTTACATACTCATGTCTCAAAGGGATATGTTTAGACTTGCCATTATATATCTTGTTCAATGCTCTGAACATAGTAGCTTTACCATCACAAAGCAAAGAGATTGGCCACAACTCTATATCTAGTAATAAATTTCTCAGTCATTTCACCTCTGTACCTATTACTGCCAAAGTGACAAACTCAGATTCCATTATGGAATGAGTGATACACTTCTGTTTCTTAGAAGCCCACGAGATAGCTCCTCCATGTAAAGTGAAAATCCAAATAGATGTTGACTTATTGTCATTGACACTAGTTATCCAACTTCACTGTAACCCTCTAGCACTGCAGTAAATTTGTTACAAAACAAAGCAAATAACTTAGTTCGTTTAAGATAACCAAGCACTCTTTTAATAGCTCTCCAATGATCGGTGCTAGAATTGTGCGTATATCTCAAAAGCTTACAAACTGTAAAAACAATATCAGATCTAGTGCAATGCATAGCATATATCAAACTATCAATTGCACGAGAATAGTCTAATTGACTTAGTGATCTTCATAAATTCTCCATCAACTTATTAGAGACATCAAATGGTATATGAAATTGTTTAATCTCCAAATGATTAAATTTAGAAAGAATATTAATGGAATTGAGTTAAAGCAAAACCTTCACTATGTTTCTTAACTTTGATTCTCAAGATAGTATAAATGTAACACCCCGATACTTTTTCGGATCTAATTAGAAATTCTAGCGGCGAGTATTTTTTTTTAGCGACGGAATTTTAGTTAGCATCGATATATTTTTAGCGACAAAATTATTTTAGTATCGGTGCGCTTATTAGCGACGATTTGTCGGCGTAACAACACATTCATAATTTATAGCGCATAAATTATCATCAATGTTTATTGTTGGACCATTTTGAGACAATAAGTTCGGGTAAGAAAGATTTAGCGACAAAATATATGAGTAGGGGGTTTTTGTGAATTTTCCAACTTAGGGTTTTATATATACACATCTTTTATAGAGCAGCCATCTCTTCCATTTGTCCATATAATGTGTGACCTTCGATAGAGAGAGAGAGAGATCGAGAAAGAGGGAAAGGGAAGCAGTTTTCGGCGATCAAATCTACTTGTCTGGTATGTTTTTTTTAAGCCTTTTCTCTCTGATCCTTAAATGGGTTACGGTAGTTAGGGAGCCAATGGCTGCAAAGCCAGCCATGGCTACCGAGAAATGGGTATGGGAGTAAATCGAGAGGTTTCGGCCATGGAAGCCATGGCTGTGCATTTGTGTGACAGACTGTGGGTGGAAAGATAAAGAAACAGCGCTGCCATGAGGTTTTCTGTGTATTTAATGGTGTATGTAGTGGGTGTTGTGATGGTGTGGTGTAAGTGTATGCTTGAGTGTGTGATTGTGTGTGCTCCTACGTGTGTATGAGAGAAGGAGGGGGGAGATGAAGGTGCAACCGTAGGTTTTGGGTATGAGTGGAGTAAGCTGTGTTGTGAATTATATATGTGTACGTGGGTGTAGAAATGGGATTTTAGGTTTCATAAGATTTTGATTTGGGTAGACGGGGCTGGGTGCTCTAAGGTGTGCTTATGTGAGTGTGTTAGAGAGAGAGAGGGAGAGTGAGTGAGAGAGGAAGCTACTGCCGCGGCAGTAGCTTGTGTTGTGTAAGTTTTTGGTTTTAAAATATATATGTATATATAAAGTAGAAGAGAAGAAGAAAACGGGTGTTGTGTGTGGGTTGGACAGCAAGATGAGTGTAGCGTGTGTGTTTGCGGTGAGGTGTGTATATACATATAGATGTTTGCATGTGAGATTGAGTAAATGAATGTTGGTTTTGGAAAAGAAATGAGGGAGTGGGAGAGAAACCCACTGCCATAGAGGAGTGGGTGTGAAGTGTAAGATGTGTGTTACGTATGTGTATATGTGGTGAGTGTGTAGAAAGAATAGGAGGAAAAAAAAAGGGCTTGGGAGATGCATGTATATATTTGTGGGAGCATTGTGGAGGTAATGGGGGTGAGTGTTCTGTGTGAAAAGTGTACAGCCGTGTGGGGGTGAAGTGGCTTTATGGGAAGAAATACAATGTGAAGATGCATGAGGTGCTGGGTAATGTGTATTTGTGTGAGAGTTTGAGTGTTTGTGGGTGAAATGAGTTTCAGAAAAATGGGAGGGAAGGAGTCTAAGGGTGAACTGTGTGCATGTGTGCATGGGTACCATATATTTTTGAGTGTGGGTGTGCATGGTCACTGAGTGAAAGAAAAAGAATGGTTGTGTACCTGCTACGTGAGTGAGGTTGTGTGTGTATTGAGTGAGTGTGTGAGTATGTGGGTGAGGAAGTGCATGAAAAATTTAAGTTAGTTGGTTGTTTTATGTTGCATATGGATGTAAACAAACAACAAGAAGAAGGAATAGGAAGAGCCTGTCATGGGTACACCTGTGTGTGAGAGAGTGAGTTTTGGCCGGCAGGTAGAGATCAAAAGGAAGGACAAGATGAAGAGAAGGACGGAGCGGGTTATTTTGGGTTAACGTTAGATCGATACGTGCATATGTTAACGTTTGCTTGTCGTTAGTACTTGAAAATTTACAGTATAATACGTGAGACCATATTAGAATTCTTGGCAAAGTTTTATAATTTTCTGAGATCGTATGAATTTTTAGTATTTTCTGTAATTTCAGATTTGGAAAAGTCTTTTGGAACCATTAAACCCTGAAAATGTTCTGGGAAAAATTATTCTACTGTTTTCATAGTATAATAAAGACTCAGTAAAAGCTTGATGATTTTTGGGGTTGATTTGCTATGGTTTCCATATCGCATTATTTTTAGCAAAATGAATATTTGAAAAATAGTTTTAATGCTTTTTAATTTCTGATTTAAATTTATATAATTTTTATACATATTTAAAAGCTATTACAAAAACTATGGAACTTAGTTTGCAGTTGGAAGTAATTTTGGGAATTTATGGATTTTTATTGCATTTAAAGGAATTATTTTAATTCAAAAATATTAAAAAATTCAGAAAATTCGTATTTTGACTTATTATAATGTTTTAAGCTATAAAAGTGTTTTATTTTAATTTATAATAAATTTAGAATACTGTTACGCATTAAAAAGCGTATCGGGTTCTCGGTCAGGTCGACCGCGAGCGAGGCGCGTTTTGAGTTGAGCGATTTCGAGGTTAGAAGTGAGCACGTGGGGGTATATGATATTAGGGTTATAGTATTGTAGCATAGATTATGTTCTGACAAATGGTTTGCCAATCTAGGTTATTCAGAAAATATTGATCGAGGATTGGTAGCATCGCTTAGCTTGGACCGAAGTAAGGAATTCTATCCGAACCCTATTTTGACATTCTGTTTTCAAATGCTTATAGAACAGTTTTACAAACTAAATTGATTCGATTTTATGCTGATATAAAAGATGTTTTAAACCTGTCCATGAAAGCCTAACTTGAACCTTAAGCGATCGTTTGGAATTCGTAATTTATTTATTCTCATATGTTTTATCGATTCAATTATCATAAAATGTTTTGAATTCTATTTATTGTTTCTCGATGTTGACATGAGTTAGTAACTTGGGAGCCATAAGGATGGTCTGTATTGTTGGCGTTATAAGGTTGGTCTGTTGGATGGGTTAACTAGTACCTAGATGGACTAGTCAGTGTTACATATGCATATGTAAAGCGATCGAGCACTGCCGGGGTGGCTTTGCTTCTGTACTGCTCATGTTCAACGTTTCCTATTTATGTTTATTACATTTTAAGTGTTTTAAAAATGGTTATCGATTTAAGGGAATTGAGTTGATACTCATCCATGTGTTGTTTATATTGAAATGCTGTGGTTTTCTTGAAAACCCTTTTAAAATTATCGATTGATTGTATATAGATAGATTGTTTGAACCGCTCTGTTTCTCCGCTTCAAAATTTTCTATTTGTTTAAATGTCAAATTGTCCGTATCGTTTTCTTATTTTTAAATCTTTGTGCGACCTTACTGGGCTCTCAAAAGCTCACTCCCCTTTGACTTCCTTTCCGCAGGTGACAGCCAGCAGTTGGTTACCTGAATAGGGATTAGAGCCGAGCAAGCGAAAGCAAAGGAATTTGATTTTTTGGTATTCATCATTAGAACCCCTGCGTGGGTAAATACTATTGTTTAAATTTTCTTAGACTTAGACTTAGACTTGGTATTTGAATTGAGACAGTAAATTTAGAGTATTTTCTTATTTGATGTTTTAGTTTCTCTGACTGACTGGTGGTTGTAATTAGGTTGAGTTTGAGGATATTATTGTCGTAGTGTAAATGATCGAGTGAGTGTTAACGTTCCGGAAAATTCCGAAATGCTACAATCAACCTCTCCTATGTCCTTCATTTTAAATTGAGAAGATAAATACTTTTAGTATCATTCACCCCGTTCATATCGGTTTCTATGATTAGAATGTCATCAACATATAGACATAGTATCACACCATAATCATTTGTGAATTTTGAATAAATGCATTTATCAGCTCCATTGTGTTTACAATCGTGTGATAAAATGACATTATCAAATTTCTCATGACACTATTTTGGATCTTGCTTTAATCCATACAACGATTTAATTTATTTGTAAATTTTCTTTTCGTTATTAGGAAGCATAAACCCTTCAGGTTGCTCCATATACATTTCTTCATCAAGTTCACCATTCAAGAATATTCTTTTCACATCCATTTGATGAATATATAAATTATAAACCAATGCTAAGGCAAACAACACTCTTATTGAAGTAATCCTTGCAAAGTATCAGAATAATCAACTCCTGCCTTTTGCCAAATACCTTTTACAACTAGTCTAGCTTTGAAAATTTGTATAGATCCATTAGTATTGAGTTTTTGTGTAAACAACAATTTGCACCCAATGAGTTTAATATTAGGAGGTAAATCAACTAATACCCAAGTGTCATTTGATAAAAGAGAATCCATTTCATCATGTATTGCTTCCTTCCAAAAAGCAGTATCTCTTGAAGCCATTGCTTCACTACAAGTTGTAGGATCCTCCTCCAAATGTAAGACAATAGAAATTTTGTTTACAATCTCATCTCTACTCCCTTCAACCAAAAAGACTAATGCTTGTGAAGAAATAAAATCAGAACCTAGATTCTTCTCCTTTTGAACTCTTTGACTCTTCTTAGGTTCAACAGGAAGATCAATTCCTTTCCATTTCTTATTTGAAGAAGAGCTAGAGTTCATATATGTGTCATTTACTGATGCATGATTTGGCGTTTCACTATTTGATTTGGATTGACGTTTGAATCACCAAAAAAATTTGTTTCTAAGAATTCAACATCTCTAGATTATTCAATAACATTAGAATCTAAATCCAACAATCTATATGATTTTTAGTATTCTGCATATCCCACAAAAAATAGACACTTTTAAGAGTTCTCAGTCCTAATTTGGTTCGTTTAGGTTCTGGAACTCTGTAGTAGGCTTCACAACACCATACCTTCAAATAGTTTAAGTAAGTCTTTCTTCATTTCCATACTTTATTTGGAGAAAATTTAAATTTCTATGAAGTTATTTTGTTATGTACATAATATGCTGTTAATAATGCCTTCCCCCAAAGATTAGTCAGTAGTTTAGCATGCATAAGCATAGCGTTAACCATATCTACCAATGTCATATTCTTCCTTTCGGCTAGGCCATATTGATGTGGGGTATAAGGTGCACTTGTTTAATGTATCAAATCATTTTCTTCACAAAAAATAAAAAAATTATTTGGAAAGTATTCACCACCTCTATCACTACGGAGGACTTTTATCTTCCTTCCTAATTGATTTTCAACTAAGGCTTTATAACATTTAAACAAGTCAAAAGCTTGATCTTTTGTTTTCATCAAGTACACTTCAGTAAATCTAGAACGATCATCTATAAAAGTAATGAAATATCTGTTTCCACCTTTAGTTAACAAACCATTCAATTCACATATATTAGAATGTACAAGATCAAGCAATTTAGATATTCTTTCATTATTTAGAAAAAGTTTCTTAGTCAATTTCGCTTGCATGCATATTTGACATTTTCCAGAATTGTTGTTGACCCAAGGAATCAAATTATGTTTTGCCATAAACTTGATTGACTGAAAATTAACATGTGATAAACGAGCATGTCATAAATCAAAAGAGGACTCAACCAAGTAAACATAAACATCCACTTTATTAATACTTAGTTTGAACATGCCACAAGAAAAAACTTGTCCAACAAAGACACAGCCTTTAAGCCCGTTTTGCACAACAAATTAGTAAAAATCATATTCTTCCTCACATCCATGACTAAGGAATACATTCGTCAGCATTAGCTTCTTTCTGGAGATAAATTACAGGTCAAGAGTCCCTTTTCCAAGAACCTTGGTTGTGCCATGATTGCCCATCAAGATTTCTTATCCTTTGTTGCAACCTCATAATATTTTAACATATTTTTTTAGTCACAACAATGCACTGAGGCACCAGAATCATACCACCAGTATGTAGATTCTTCATTATTGCCATATTGCATTATGTTATCATTCTAATGTAAAGACTTGCAACCATAGCAATAATTTCTGTAGGAGCAGATTGATCCTTGACAATGTTTGCCTTTTTATGTCCTTCACTTCCCTCCAATTTCAATTTCTTATAGAACCCACATTCCTTCTTAAAGTGCACCTTTTTGTTACAGAAAAAACACTACTTGTTCTTCTTATTGTTAACAGAATCAGAACTTGAGGCTTCATCAAATTTTCTCTTATTACTAGACTTAGAATTAACCTTTTAGTCTCCTCGTTAATTCATACATGCTTATTGAGTTGGTCTATGGTGAATTCTTTAAAAGTGTGCAATAACTTTTTCTATAGTTATTCCAAGTGGTTGGTAATTTTGCAACCACTTAAAGTTGTTCACACAATTCGATATTTAAATTCGATCTTGAGTCTAGACATTAGACCAATAACTCATCCACTTGATCCATAAATGATTTGTTATCGAACATTTGAAACTCAAAAAACTTCATAGTAAGAAATTTGTCCGTACCGTGTTTCTCAGATGCTGTTATTCTCCAAGGCTTTCTAAATTTGTTGTGGGGATTTGATCGGCCAAAATAGATCATACAACCGATCAGAAATCGAATTTAGTATAAATCCTCTACAACGAACTTCATTTTCTTCATGTTTCTTGCGAGATGCAGCCACTGCTTCGGGCTCCTCATCAGAAAGTTCAAGAATATTGGGCAGAATGTCTCTCAAGCAATATGTGATGCCTAATTCAGTAAGTAAGAACAACAACTTGTCCTTTCAGCGGGTAAAATTTGTGCCATCAAAACGCTCCAGTTTGGACACATCACTGTTGAACATTTTGTTAAAGCCAGAATCAGTACCACTAGCCTCCATCATTGATATTTCCTTAAGATTGTTGGCAAAATGCAACAAGGCTTTGATCCTGAATAATTACTATCTTTAAGGAATATGCCTCATTATGATTGCTGCTGGGTTAATGGCAGATTCCTACATGATAACAAAGTCAAACAAAATTCTAACCAGCAAAATCAGAATTTCACCAAGAACACATTTTAGAAGAATATGTTTTTGATCATTGGAAATCGAAGGATATATAGATGTTTATATTTTAACATGAATGAACACAACCCTTGGCTAAAAGAAAACAACTCTTGGCATCAAAAGGACATAATTGCTGGGCACTAACAAAAATAAACTACTAACTGTAGTTAACTAATATAAATGGGAGCCAATCCACATCTACCGGTGGAGAAATAGCTATTTCTTTACCATAAATCTGGCCATCCACGTGTACTCGTTGTGGATGGACCAGATCTGTCATTTTTTTTTTCAAAAAATGATAACTGCTGGTCTTTAGAGCGATTATAAAAATTGCAAAAATACCCCATTTTAGGCTAAAAAGCCCATAACCGCTGGTCTTTGTAGAGGTTAGGGGCCCACCAATTTTGCCCAACCGCTAAACTTTTGAGTGGTTAATGGCCCACACGAAATAAGGAAAAAGCCCCCTAACTGCCACAAAGAGTAGCAGTTGGTGGGCCCCTTACCACTACTCTTTGTGCCGGTGAGGGCCTTTTCTCTTCTGCGTAATCTCTCTCTCTCTCTCTCTCTCTCTCATCCTTCCCCACTCTTTTAATTTTCTCTCTCTATCTCTCTCTTTCTTCCCTTTTCTTCCCCACATTCCAACCCTAACCATTTTTTCATCCTCCATAAACCCTAAACCCCCATTTCTTCACCACCACATCTTTCATCAACCCCAAACAAAAACCCGTTTAAACTCTTCCAACATCACAAACAAGAAGTCTCTAGCAAGAATCCAAGTTCAATTAGATCTAGTGAATTTTTACCTACATCTTGAAGCTAGCTTATTCATAGTTGGTGATATTATCTTGAAGTGAAAATTGGAGCAATTATCTTGAAGGAGGAGACAATTGAAAGCAAGAATACTTCATAGTAAGTTTTTCCTTTTCATTACATTCCATTTTATTTCAGTTTCTTTACTTTACAAAACTTTAAATATAATTCTATGATGTGTTGATAATTTCTAAAAAAAATATTTATGTAGATTTCAATATAAATATGGATACAATTGGAGGAAATAATTTTTGTGAAGATTCTGACCCACCTTACAAAGGTCAAGTTTTTCAAACACTGGACGAAGTTGAAGCATACTCCAGAGCATATTCGAAAAAGCTGGGTTTCGGAGTTAGAATTAAGATTACTAGAAAACGGGCAAAAACATACCAAATTTGTTCCTGATTATTTGAGTGTCCTAGAGGAGCACCGCATGTACCCTCGGCTGTTCGGATCTGTGATGAAGGGCCAACAAGACAAAGAAAAAAGGACACCTTTCCTGGTACCTGCTGCAAGGCCCATGTGTATGTAGTTCACTAGAAAAATGAAAACCATTGGGTTGTGACGGGAGTCGAGTTGAGCCATAATCATCAATTGATGACCCCTAGTAAGATCGGTTAAATTCATTCGCGCCAACAAATAAGTGCGGCTCACAGACAACTGATATTTACAGTGGCTGAGGAAAAATTTCCACCTTCTAGAATGACGGGGGTTTTCTCAAGCCAGGCTAGCAGGATTGACAGGTTGAGCTCCAACAAAGTAGACCTTCGAAATGAACTCCGTGCTAAGAGGAGAGAGTCTTTTAACAAGAGTGATTCTCAAGCTACACTTAATATCTTCAAGCGCCTTCAGGGAGAGAATTCTGGCTTTTTCTATAGTGTCCAACTGGATGACGAGAACCGCATTAGTACTATATTTTGGGCGGATGCCCGTTCTAGAGCTGCTTACAAAAAACTTGAAGCTAGCTTATTCATAGTTGGTGATATTATCTTGAAACCAAAATTGGAGCAATTATCTTGAGGGAGGAGACAATTGAAAGCAACAATACTTCATAGTAAGTTTTTCCTTTTCATTCCATTCCATTTTATTTCAGTTTCTTTACTTTACAAAACTTTTCATTTTTACCTATATCTTGAAGCTAGCTTATTCATAGTGGGTGATATTATCTTGAAGCCAAAATCAGAGCAATTATCTTGAAAGAGGAGACAATTGAAAGCAAGAATACTTCATAGTAAGTTTTTCCTTTTTATTCCATTCCATTTTATTTCAGTTTCTTTACTTCACAAAACTTTTCATTTAATTCTATGATGTGTTGATAATTTCTAAAAAAAATATTTATGTAGATTTCAATATAAATATGGATACAATTGGAGAAAATAATTTTTGTGAAGATTCTAACCCACCTTACAAAGGTCAAGTTTTTCAAACACTGGACGAAGTTGAAACATACTCTAGAGCATATTCAAAAAAGCTGGGTTTCGGAGTTAGAATTAAGACGACTAGAAAACGGGCAAAAACAGACCAAATTTGTTCCTGAATATTTGAGTGTCCTAGAGGAGCACCGCATGTACCCCCGGCTGTTCGGATCAGTGATGAAGGGTCAACAAGACAAAGAAAAAGGGACACATTTCCTGATACCTGCTGCAAGGCCCATGTGTATGTAGTACACTAGAAAAATGAAAACCATTGGGTTGTGACAGGAGTCGAGTTGAGCCATAATCATCAATTGATGACCCCTAGTAAGATCGGTCAAATTCATTCGCGCCGACAAATAAGTGCGGCTCACAGACAATTGATATTTACAGTGGCTGAGGAAAAATTTCCACCTTCTAGAATGACGAGGGTTTTCTCAAGCCAGGCTGGGGGGATTGACAGGTTGAGCTTCAAGAAAGTAGACCTTCGAAATGAACTCCATGCTAAGAGGAGAGAGTCTTTTAATAAGAGTGATTCTCAAGCTACACTTAATATCTTCAAGCGCCTTCAGGGTGAGAATTCTGGCTTTTTCTATAGTGTCCAGCTGGATGACGAGAACCGCATTAGTACTATATTTTGGGCGGATGCCCGTTCTAGAGCTGCTTACAAAAAACTTGAAGCTAGCTTATTCATAGTTGGTGATATTATCTTGAAGCCAAAATTGGAGCAATTATCTTGAAGGAGGAGACAATTGAAAGCAACAATACTTCATAGTAAGTTTTTCCTTTTCATTCCATTCCATTTTATTTCAGTTTCTTTACTTTACAAAACTTTTCATTTTTACCTATATCTTGAAGCTAGCTTATTCATAGTTGGTGATATTATCTTGAAGCCAAAATCGGAGCAATTATCTTGAAGGAGGAGACAATTGAAAGCAAGAATACTTCATAGTAAGTTTTTCCTTTTTATTCCATTCCATTTTATTTCAGTTTCTTTACTTTACAAAACTTTTCATTTAATTCTATGATGTGTTGATAATTTCTAAAAAAAATATTTATGTAGATTTCAATATAAATATGGATACAATTGGAGGAAATAATTTTTGTGAAGATTCTGACCCACCTTACAAAGGTCAAGTTTTTCAAACACTGGACGAAGTTGAAGCATACTATAGAGCATATTCGAAAAAGCTAGTTTTCGGAGTTAGAATTAAGACAACTAGAAAACGGGCAAAAACAGACCAAATTTGTTCCTGATTATTTGAGTGTCCTAGAGGAGCACCGCATGTACCCCCGGCTGTTCGGATCAGTGATGAAGGGTCAACAAGACAAAGAAAAAGGGACACATTTCTTGGTACCTGCTGCAAGGCCCATGTGTATGTAGTACACTTGAAAAATGAAAACCATTGGGTTGTGACGGGAGTCGAGTTGAGCCATAATCATCAATTGATGACCCCTAGTAAGATCGGTCAAATTCATTCGCGCCGACAAATAAGTGCGGCTCACAGACAATTGATATTTACAGTGGCTGAGGAAAAATTTCCACCTTCTAGAATGACGGGGGTTTTCTCAAGCCAGGCTGTGGGGATTGACAGGTTGAGCTTCAACAAAGCAGACCTTCGAAATGAACTCCATGCTTAGAGGAGAGAGTTTTTCAATAAGAGTGATTCTCAAGCTACCTTAATATCTTCAAGCACCTTCAGGGTGAGAATTCTGGCTTTTTCTATAGTGTTCAACTGGATGACGAGAACCGCATTAGTACTATATTTTGGGCGGATGCCCGTTCTAGTGCTGCTTACCAGAACTTTAGTAATGTTGTGATGTTTGACACCACGTGCCGCATAAATAAGTACTTTATGCCTTTTGCCCTATTTACCGTGGTGAACCACCACTATCAATCAATCTTGTTTGGCTTTTCCCTGCTTAGGAATGAGACAGATGAGTCATTTATGTGTCTATTTGAAACGTGGCTTGAAGCAATGTATCATATTCCTCCAGAAACCATCATCAAGGACCAGGATTTGGCAATGAAAAATGCAATCACTAAGGTCTTCCAGATACTCATCATGGCCTATGTACATGGCATAGAAGCAACAAACATCCCGAACGGCTTCCCAATGTATACGCAAACCATCCGACATTCAAGAGTGACTTTAATACATGTGTGAAGAAACCGTTGATGATCGAGGTGTTCAAGGAGAGGTGGGCCAAGTTAATGGATGACTACTCTTTGCACAGTCATGAATGGTGGAAAGCGTTGTATGAGATCAAGACACAATGGGTAGGTGCCTACACCAAAAAAGTTTTTTGCCACTGAAATGACTATGACCTCGAGAAGCGAAGATATGAATGCATTCTTTGATGGTTACGTAAGTCATTCTTCAAGTATAAAGGAGTTCATACTTGAGATGCAGAAAGCCCTTGACAAGCAATTTTTCTTTGACAGAGAAGCCGACGCGGGTAGTGTTTACAGAGAAAGAGCCATAGTAGTTTTTTCACGTTTGGAGGCTCATGCGACTTAGGTCTATACCAAGGAAATGTTTAGACAGTTTTAAGAGAAATTACAAAAGTCGAATCAATATAGCATGAAAAAGTTGTAGGAGCAATGCACCAAAGATCTCAAAGTTTATGCTTTGACAAATGTGACGAATTTTGTCAATCCGTGCTCTTCTTTGGCTCCGAAGAACATAAGACATTTCACCGTAACGGTTTGTCTGGACACCGAATTTGTTAATTGCAACTGTCAACTGTCAACTGTTTGAGCATAAATGTATACTTTGTCGGCACGCATTGAGGTTTTTTAGCACCAAGAATGCTAGTGAAATTCCAAAAGAGTATATCTTAGATCAGTGGACGAAGTAAGCCAATAGAGTACACGGTCACATACCTTAGGTGTCCAATGTTACAGTTGTGTTCGAGCAATCTGAGACACTGTGATATAATCACCTCTGTAACATCATGCATGGTGTATCGTTGGATGTGGCATCAATATTTGATGGGTACAAGTATCAAGTTGAAGCAGCCGCACGGGATAATGCTAATCTTGCATAGTTCAGGGTGACAATACTAGATAGACGGGACACTCTAACTACTTGGATGAATCCAGCCGGTAGAATCACTCGAGCTTCGATTGTTGCTTCATGGCCAGTCATTGATAGAGCTAGCTTGCAAGGTGAGGATGAAGATAATTTTGATCCAATTCTTTCTCAAACAAAAGGGCAAAAATGAGCAATACGTATGAAGAGTTCGATTGAAGATGCAACGGGTCATAAACGACTCCGAAAGTGTGCGTTGTGTAATAAGATGACTGATCATGACAAGAGAAACCACTATAAAGTGCTAGGTATCAAACCTGACGGCATGGTTGAGGAGGATGATGATGAAGAAGAGTGTTAGGGTTAATGTTTAATTTGAACTTTAATTGTTAATTTGAGATTTGGTTTGTTGAACCATGATGTTATGAGGCTAATTAGTGTTCATAAAGTGCAAGGAGCAAAAAAAAATTACAAATTTCACCGGAAGCTATGAATCGGGCCCTAAAGTGTGTCCGAGAAGGGGCGACACTGAAAAATTTTAAACATTTCTTGTCTTAATTTTTGCCGAAATTCATAGGAAGGCGCTAATTAGTGTGCATAAAGTGTAAGGATTTTTTTTTTTACAAATTTCACCAGAAGCTATGAATTCGGCCCTAAAGTATGCCCGAGAAGGAGCGACACTGAAAAATCAAAAATATTTCTTGTCTCTATTTTCGCCAAAAATGGCTAATTTGTAAAAGTGTCCATAGTATAAATCAAAAGTATAGATTTTCCAATCAGAAGCGTAAAATCTAACCGCTACTAGTTAGAGAGGCCTTTCAGCGTCTCAGTAGTACTGAGAGTAGCGCCTAACCGCTACTCTTTGTAGCGGTTAGATATAATTTTTTTTACACTTTCAATTAGAAAATCTATACTCTCTATCTCAACAATCCAATCACAATCTGAAAAATCCAATAATCCAATTTTAAATCCCAACATCTAAAATCCAACAATAATAATAAATTCATAGTAAAAGCCGGCAAACCCGTTTTGAGCTAATTCAATTTTAAACCTCAACATCCAAAATCTAAAAATAGTAATAATAAGGCAAACATCTAGTCCATATCAAGATAGTAGTAAGGAAGACGTCTAGCTACATCTTTTTTAGTGCCCAAGCTATCCTATATCTAAACGTCAACGCATCCCTCCGGTATGTGGTGTCAGGCAGGCTGCAATGGACTTGGCACCCTTTCTTGTAGCTTTATGCAGTGCTCGATATAGGTGCGCAAGTACAGCTGAACCCCACGAATATGAGTATACCTCCCCAAGGTCATCTAAGAACAACATATACTTCGGATGCACCGTGTTTTTTGACTGCGTCAGAAGTAATATAGCTCCAATAATATACAGCAAGAATGCCTTCGTATACGTCACCAAATCATGAGGAGTGTATGCATTAGGTAGCACGCCATACTGCTCTCTCAACCACTTAAGTTTGATGTCGTTTGCTGTAAGATCTTCCTTCGGAATTCCCGAAAAATACTGTCAAGCCAAATGAGCTATCGTTGCAGACGTCCTACTTAAAGTAATGGGTCTGCCGTGACATGAGAGTCCAAGTATAAATCCGACGTCCTCTAATGTAATAGTCATTTCACAAAACCGAAAGTAAAATGTGTTCGTTTCGCTCCTCCATCACTCAACTAGTGGATATAAGGCACTCATCATGCCGAAACCAATGATGAATGACGGTGAACAAAAATAAATTCTGACTATGTAATATTTGTTGTTGTTCCTCATTTAGTACCCATTCTTCGAGGTAACTTGTATTTTGAATTATTTCCAAAATACCACTTTTAACACCGTCAAATACGTCCCTCGCGACGTGGTCATCATCATCGGATAGGATTGATGAATCATAAGGTCCGGGGTTGAATTCCATATCTCTAAGAACAAAATATAATCATAAACTAACTTCGCGTGCATACTATTTACATCCCAAAACTAAAACAAGAACACATAATCCAAAATCAACCCTCAATTTTGAAGCCCTAAAAACCCTCCAATTTCGAATCACTAAAAACCCCAATTTTGAAGGCCTATAACCCCCAATTTTGAAGCCCTAAAAAACCCCTAACTTTGAAGCCCTAAACCCCCAATTTCGAAGCCCTAAAACCCCCCCCAATTTCGAATCCCTAAAAACACCAATTTTGAAGCCCTAAAAACCCTAATTTTGAAGCCTTAAAAAACCCTAATTTTGAAACTCTAACAACCCCCCAATTTCAAATCCCTAAAAATCCCAATTTTGAAGCCCTAAAAAACCCCCAATTTCGAAACTCTAAAAAACTCAATTTTGAAGCCTTAAAAATTCCAATTTTCAAGCCTTAAAAACCCCCCAATTTTGAAAACCTAAAAAACCCCCAACTTTAAAGCCCTAAAAACCCCAATTTTGAAGCCCTAAAAACCCCTAATTTTAAAGCCCTAAAAAAATCTCCAATTTTGAAACCTAAAAATGCCCCAATTTAAAGCCCTAAAAAAATCTCCAATTTTGAAACCTAAAAATGCCCCAATTTAAAGCCCTAAAAAACCCTAATGTTGAGCTCTAAAAATACCCTAATTTGGAGCCTTAAAAAACCTTAATTCAATCCATAATTTCAATTTCTAAAAAAGTCCTAAATTGAGTTTATGGTAACAACACAATCCAAAACATAAAATAAATGTCAATTGAAAGATAAAGAAGTTTCAATTCATGAAATTAATATGGATTTATAAGAGAAAATTCGAAATACTTACTTACTTTAAAGTTGATCTATTGAAAGAAAATTTTCACCAATCTTCTAGTTATTATCCACCAATCTCTTAGTGTAGAATTTTTTGTTTGTGTTATGGTAAAGATTATGGAGGATTATAAATGGGAGATTGAAGAAGATGAAGGAATGAAGATGGAATGATGAAGATGGTGGAGAGAGAGGGGAAGAGAGAGAGAGAGCCCGTGAAAAAGAATAGGAGCTTGAATCTAGCGATTAGGACCCATTATTCCGGTCAAAATGTGCTGAAATATGGGCCCCCATTAATTTGGACAAAAAAGTGGTAGAAATGTGTTGGGAAACGTGGGGCGGACAAAATACTGTGGGGAAGAAAAAGAAAGAGAGAGAGAGAGAGAGATAAGGTTAGGAAGAGTATACTGAGCATTCTGCTACACCATTCTGCTGGGGTGTACCTGCCATTGTATACTGAGCAATGATGCGACGTTCTTCTAAATACAAAGCAAAAGGACTAGGGTTACGACCAGTTTCAGAGAATTTTCCATAATATTCTCTACCTCTGTCAGATCTTACAACTTTAATCTTTAAGTCCAATTGATTTTTAACTTCGGTTTTGTAAGTCTTAAACATGGCAAGTGAGTCAGATTTTTCATGAATGAGGTAAACATATCCATAATGAGAATAGTCATCAATAAAGGTGATAAAGTATCTATGACCACCAATACCCGGGTCCCGGTGTAGGAAAAGGTCCACAAATGTCAGTGTGGATAACCTTTAAAAGTCCTATGCTTCGAGTGGCATCACATTTATTGCATTTACAAATTTTCCTTTAATACATTCAATAAATGCGTCAAAATCTAAAGAATGAAGAATTTCATCATTAATGAGGCGTTTCATTCTGCCTCGTGATATATGACCTAGACGTTCATGCCACAATTTAGCAGAATTTTCATTCTCTCTTTTTCTCTTACCACAGGTTTTAGCAACTACATCATTCACGTTCATTGTTTTCAAGGATTCAGTAAAAGAAACATTCGAAAGTAATTTGTAAAGGTTTCCCTCCAGCAAACCAGAACCAATAACTCTTGAGTAACGGAAAAGAGAGAAGCCTTTATTCTTAAACTTAAATGAATATCCATAGGCGTTAAGTCCAGAAACAAAAATAAGGTTTCTAGTCATATTGGGAACATAAACAGTATCAACTAAATCTAAATTGAAGCCACTCTCCAAAACTAAACGGAGAGTTCCTACAGCTTCAACTTGAGCTTTCTCTCCATTTCCTACTAGAACATTACGGAATAGTCATGTTAGTACTATATAGAGCTAAATAACGAACATGATTGTGGTTGAAATTAAAAAGTTGTGTGATTATGACGTAACTCTTTTGAATTATAGATATTACATATGAGTATAATTCCTTAACTTCAAAAGTTTTTTAGGTGTTACATGTTTTTTGAATAATTTTTTATATATATCTTTTTTTTTTAATTTTTGTGAAACGCATGTGTGAGGACATTCAATCGGCAAAAATGTGTTCTTTTTTTTTTTTAGTACTTTTGCGGTATTAATAGTAAAAAATAATACATGATCGGTAAGTACATTGATAAGGTACAGTTTAAAAGAGGGAACACTTTAAAAAGTTGATTTTACTTTTTACATATTATAGGTCTACAATTTGGCATAAAATTATAGTTCTTATATCTAATAAATACCTTTAATAGTATTTTTCTACAGATACTTATTTAATCAGAATATAACGTACCTTTTGTATACCAACTTTTATCGGGTTGTTCTTATTAGAGAATATATAATAATTTTTGTATTCACATTAGAGAATAAGTCTTAATAAGTTATATCATGAATCAATTAAAGTTTTAGAACGTTTAGAGTTAGTTTTTCAATTTTATAAGGTTCAGTAATATGAAAATTAACTTATCAAGAGATAAGAAACTATCTAAGATAATATTCTAAATTGTAACATTATTTTTTTCTCTACTAAATCTAGTATGTTATTTTTATTTTTAAGTTATCTGAATTTTTATATTCATATTAGAGAGTGATTTTAAGGATACACTAGTCAAAATTAAGTCCTAATAAGTTTGTTCATGAACCAGTTAGAGTTTTAGAACGTTTAAAATTAGTTTTTCAATTATATAAGACTTAGTAATATGAAAATTAATTTATCAAGAAATTAAAACCCCATTCAAGATAATATTTCTCAAATATAGCATCATTCTCAAATGTAGTATCAGTATTATTTTTTTCTCTTTTAAATCTAGTATGTTATTTTCATTTTTAAGACATATGAATTTTTGTATTCATATTATAGAGTGGTTTTAAGGATACATTAAGTCCTAATAAATTAGATCATGAATCAGTTAGAGTTTTAGAATGTTTAGAATTAGTTTTTCAATTATATAAGGCTTAATAATATGGAAATTAACTTATCAAGAAATAAGGACCCCATCAAAATAATATTCTCAATCGTAGCATCATTTTCTTCTCTTCTAAATTTAGTTAGTTATTTTTATTTTTAAGATATATGAATTGTATATTCATATAAGAGAGTAGTTTTAAAGATACAATAGTCAAAATTAAGTCATAATAAGTTAGATCATAAATCAGTTAGAGTCTTAGAACGTTTAGAATTACTTTTTCAATTATATAAGGCTTAGTAATATATAAATTAACTTATCAAGAAATAAGGTCCCCATTCAAAATAATATTTTCACTCATAGCACCATTTTTTCTCTCTTCTAAATTTAGTTAGTTATTTTCATTTTTAAGATATATGAATTTTATATTCATATTAGAGAGTGGTTTTAAACATATAATAGTCAAAATTAAGTGCTAATATGTTAGTTCATGAATCAGTTAGAATTTTTAAACGTTTAGAGTTAGTTTTTCAATTATATAAGGCTTAGTAAGCCTTGCTTGAGTCCTTTCACTTGCCCTTACTGGCCTTCTCAAAGATTACAAGGTGCTGAAGTGGTAGGATAAGGGGGTCTTTAGTTTATTAAAAAAATAAGAACCCCATCCAAAATAATATTCTCAATCGTAGCATCATTTTTTTTTCTCTTCTAAATTGAACTAGTTATTTTTCTTAAGATATATGAATTTTAGATTCATATTAGATAGTGATTTTAAGAAATAATTATAATTAAATCATAACAAGTTAGTTTATCAATCTGTTTGAAGTTTAGAATGTACATAATTTATTTTTTTAATTATATAAGGCTTAGTAATATGAAAATAACTTATCAAGAAATAAGAACTTAATTCAAGATAATATTTTTAATTGTAGCATCATTTTTTTCTCTTCTAAATCTAGTATGTTATTTTTGTTTTTATGATATATGAATTTTAATATTCTTATTAGATAGTGTTTTTAAGCATATAATAGTCCAAATTAAATCCTAATAAGTTAGTTCATAAAAAAATTAGAATTTTAGAACGCTTAGAATTAGTTTTTCAATTATATTAGGCTTTCTTATATGAAATTAATTTATCATGTAATAAGAACCCCATCCAAGATAATATTCTCAATTGTAACATCATTTTTTTCTTTCTCTTCTAAGTCTAGTATGTTATTTTCGTTTTTAAGATATAAGAATTTTTATATTCATATTAAAGAGTGGTTTTAAGTATATAATAGTCAAAATTGAGTCCTAATAAGTTAATTCATTAATCAATTAGAGTTTTAGAACGTTTAAAATTAGTTTTTCCATTATATAAGACTTAGTTATATAAAAATTAACTTATCAAGAAATATTAAGTCGTAATAAGTTAGATCATGAATCAGTTAGAGTTTTAGAACGTTTAGAATTAACTTTTCAATTATATAAGGCTTAGTAATATAGAAATTAACTTATCAAGAAATAAGGACTCCATCCAAAATAATATTCTCAATCGTAGCATCATTTTCTTCTATTCTAAATTTAGTTAGTTATTTTTATTTTTAAGATATATGAATTTTATATTCATATAAGAGAGTGATTTTAAGGATACAATAGTCAAAATTAAGTCCTAATAAGTTAGATCATAAATCAGTTAGAGTTTTAGAACATTAAGAATTATTTTTTTAATTATATAAGACTTAGTAATATAGAAATTAACTTATTAGAAAATAAGAACCCCATCAAACATAATATTCTCAATCGTAGCATCATTTTTTTCTCTTCTAAATTTAGCTAGTTATTTTCGTTTTAAGATATACGAATTTTATATTCATATTAGATAGTGATTTTAAGGAATAATTAAACGTTAAATCATAATAAGTTGGTTCATCAATTCGTTAGAAGTTCAGAACGTACATAATATATTTTTCAATTATATAAGGCTTAGTAAAATGAAAAATTAACTTATCAAGAAATAAGAACCCAATTTAAGATAATATTTTTAACTGTAGCATCATTTTTCTCTCTTCTAAATGAAGTATGCTATTTTTGTTTTATTATATATTAATTTTTATATTCATATTAAAGAGTGATTTTAAGGATATAATAGTCTAAATTAAGTCCTAATAAGTTAGTTCATCAAACAATTAAAGTTTTAAAACGTTTAGAATTAATTTTTTTAAATTATATTAGGCTTAATAATATGAAAATTAATTTATCAAGTAATAAGAACCCCGTCCAAGATCATATTCTCAATTGTAGCATCATTTTTTTTTCTCTTCTAAGTCTAGTATTTTATTTTCATTTTTAAGATATATGAATTTTATATTCATATTAAAAAGTAGTTTAAGTGTATTATAGTCAAAATTGAGTCCTAATAAGTTAGTTCATTAATCAGTTAGAGTTTTAGAATGTATAGAATTAGTTTTTCAATTGTACAAAACTTAATAATATGAAAATTAACTTATCAAGAAATAAGAATCTCATCCAAGATAATATTTCAAACCTGTAATGACACTTACAATGGTTATAATTCTATTTCACATTGAAAACATGATGATGTGTCAAGTAAAGAAGCCACGTGATGATGTGTCGCATAAAGAAGCTCTCGTTTCGCTTATTATATATTATATAGATTGACGTTAAAACTAACTCCAGAATACTCATTACAGTAAAAAAAAAAAAGGAAAAGGAAAAACCTTTGAGTAGAGTTGTCACACTGCAACTCTCTTCGAAGAGAGTTGTCCAGAAAAACAATCTCTTAAAAAGCAAATGAAGGGTCCAATGTACTTTTAGCCGCACTTCGAACGCCAAAAGCTTGGGTAACACTATGATATTGCTTAAAGTTGACTTGCAAGCAGACTACAACACATGGCCTTGTAGTCGAGACTTGGTTATCTACAAGTGAAACTGTTGAAAAATTTAAGCTTTGATTTGTATTTTTATAACAAAAATATGACCAATACTAGGTGATTAAAGGTAATAAAATAATAAAAAATAATTAAAAGTAATTCGATATAAACTCTAGAAAGAATTATATTACATAGAGTAGTAAAATTATATGAAAATAGCTGGTCAGTGGAAGCCGCGACAAAGTCGCTGTCTTAAAGATGTTATCGCTTCCCTACGTTCAGGTATTAACGACAGATAAAATATCCAAGATAAAATTCATTGACGCAACTATGTCTTCTCCATGTGCACGTCCACATGAAGACGGTATGAGTCAGTCCACAATAACGTTGTCCATTTATAAAATATATATAAATAGATATAAAGGAAAATATATTGCTATAGTAGAGTAGAAAATACTAAGTTTGAAGGCATGGTAGCTTCAAGTTTTCTATGTCACACCCATGGCATTATATATATGACCAATCATAATCAATTTATTAGCCATATAAGTAAGCTTAAAATTTTTTGTAACTTATGGAATAATGATAATCTTCTCAAAAATGCCAACTAATATATACTCCATAAACAAATATGAGTTAATAATAATCATTATTGCATTTATAACTCATTTCATAATTACATGTAAGTAAATACCATAGAGCCATAAATTGTAATATAATTATAATGCCATAATGTATATTTTATTTTATTAATATATTCCAATGATCCCCCACTATTTTGATAAAATAAAATGATAATTTAAAATACTTGAAAAGCCACTAATGAAATGTTTATAAAGTCTCACAAATCTAACAAAATTTAAAGCATTTAAAAACGTATCAATGAAAAACATGATAAATTCATAAACTTCCTTTATTGTTATATTACTATTTTTCTCTTTCGCAAAATAAAGCCATAGTTCTTGAACATTATAAACTCGTAAAGTAACAAAAATAGAAAATACTTAAATAAGATGGGCAACTTGTACAGTATGTGTTAGTTGGTGCCTTCCGGACTTGAACTAACACTTAGTGTCATCAACTTCCATTTGAGAGAGCCGTGAGGGACTACTCCTTGAATTAGGTTCTTGGCCAAACTTCAGTTGTCACACACACACAATATTGATATGAGGCTTAGTTCGGGGGTTAGCGCTATTAATGACCATCTGCTCTTATCTTGATTCTCATGAGAGTCTTTAAGGAATGGCCCATGGTTTCCACAATCGCAGTCTCACGACCACTCTCACTTAAGTGAGTCCTCCAAGGGTACGTGTGACATGTACCTCGCGAAAATATTTGCCTTGAACTCATTCAGGGAAAAACCCTTTCCTAGACGTCACACTAAGTAGCACAAGCACCGCATTGATGGAGAGGAGACACTCTCCTATTAACAGAAAGGTGTTATTTTCATCATGAGTCATGATCTATGGGTTGTTCCTACCTATTAAACCTTCTTCGTGGGATCTCCAATTATAACTGATGGGTTATTCCCGTTGGTGACTCCCTATGGGCTCACCCCATCTGCCTCAAGTGAAAAAGAATGTAGCCTCTGCGCTAGCCCCGAGGCAAATTGCGCAATTTTTTTTATGAACCCTTTTGTACTTATTTTCTTTTCATCAATGAAGTATTATAAGTCTGCAGAATTTTGAGGGCCCAATAGTGCACATTGAAGCAACATTGTGGGTCTCATCAAATAAATCATGTTTTAGTGGTAACATCCACTTCGCTTAGCATCAAAGATGATACTAGCTAGTCAGTAACCTCACTACTAAGAATCAAACTTTTGATCAGTAGTCTATTACTAGGTACTAGTCTTCGACATATTGTGACGAGTAATCTTTCATCTACTAGGAGCCACATTTTCCTTAACATGCTTCGCATAACATAATCTCACATCAATAGCAACTTCATAAAAATCCTCTGATATGTTTTAAGAATTTTGAATTTCAATTCTCAAGCTTTGAAAAAGCTAGATAAAATCTACTTGCAAATACAGTTTCGAATTTGCAATCGTATTATAAATATTTAGTATCCAAGATTTAAAATACCAAAGAATTCAACGCACCTTGTATTTTAGAAATCAAAACTTGAAAACCATTTGAAATAGATACCACAATTATAAATATCAAAACAGCCAAGATAATCCGAAGTCAAAGGCTTCGGTTATCATAATTGAACATCTTTACCAAAGTATAATTTCAATCACTAAACTTTGACAACACTTAGCAATATATATTTATTTATTTTTAACTCAAACACTCTATCTTTGAGCAGAGTAATATTTTATACCTTCACATTTTCAAAACCAAAAGACTTTTGATAATCTTAAACAATTTTAAAAAGTACATATTTCTCTGTAAAATTTTGATACATATTTTTTTTTTCATCTTTTCACGTTTTAAGCTCAATTATATATACAAAACAACCATACATGTCCAGAGATCCAAGCTAGTAAAGCTAAGAGCAAGAAACCAAAAAGTATATGCATGTGATATATTGTATAATCTCAGTACGCGTACATGCACGCGACATGCTAAAATATACTTACAAACTAAGAACATACTATAGAGATATATTTTTTATGTTGCTAATCTTCTTTGTATATACATGACCCAAGAAATCTTAGTTGTCACCTTGTCATGCACCCCACATTTCGTAGCCATGTATTTATCAAAGAATTTAGCATTGAAATAAGGATTTGCATTTTTTTCAAACAAGATTCATTTCATATACACACTCAATAAAATAAAATCAGCTTCAAGTTACCTGTTTTACAACAGTCGGTAATCCCATGAAAAGTTTTCTATTATAAAGAGAACTCCAAAAACTGACTTTAAGTAGTTTACCAAACTATAACTCTGTGCGTAAAATCTCAAAATTCCTTTTTTTTTTCAAACCAAAGCCATGTGCCGAAAAAGAATAAATGTATGTATTTTTTGAGATACACTGCTTACAGACAAACATAATAATCTACAAGTAAAGATATCCATGTTATTATCACTAAATATTATGTCCTAAAAAGATCATAATATAGTATCACTCTATCTAAATATTAAGTTTTTATTTACTTTAGCATAAACCATATGAAAACTATTCAATTTATATCCAAAACATATCAAACTAATATTAAAAATTTTGAATCCAATTCATACACACAACTAGCAAAAGTTCATTTTATTTTTCCTTTGCTTTTCTCCATTTGATATCCAAAAAACCGAGAGTTAGATGAAAGTGGTAGCTCAAGATCAAAACATCCGATGCAAGTAAGAGACGTAAGCTCATTATTCTTACAAAATATTTATCCCTTCATTTAAAACGTAATACTTTTAAATCCTGTTTTATACCTGACATTAGTAAACATAAAAGTTCAATTATTTTGTGAGACAAAATATATTTTGTAAGTACAACTATCAAAACAAATCTGGTTTTGATGAAGCCTTATTTATTTAAATATTTTACCAAAAGAAAAAATGTCCCTTTATATATATACAACCGCTATAAACTATTTTTAGGTGGTCGTGAATACTAAATTGTCCCGTAATTTACAAACATTACAAAATGAGCTCATTAGCATAAATGTGAAGTATAGGAATAAATTGGCCCAAATAAAAATATTTCATACAAAACTGAATAGATACAAACTGTATATCACATAAAAGCGCCTTAGTTCGAGAAGTCAAATCAAATGCTTTTTTGAACATAGAACTCCTCCTCATGCTATAAATTAGTAACTCAAAAACCAATTGCACGTAATTGGCAAGAAACTCACACTATGTTACTTAGTGTCAATTTGAACAAATATAACTAAATAATAGGGCCACAAACAATATAACATTTATATTAAAAAAAACTTGTGCAGGCACAAAATAGTAGATAACTCCTACATAATTTTTTCCTTTACAATATGACGTGTATTTTCGTATTACTTAATTAACTTGTGAAACTGTCAACTCTTGATAATCTTCTTTTGTTGGGATGCTACTCTCAATAACGAAAGCTTTAGAACTATTATTATTCTTCTAACGGGCATACCATAATGATCTTAATAGTAAGCGAACACAATTGAACCTCAAGTGCGGTGTATGCCCCAATATATACATTTCAAAGTTTTTATCGTTCTAACTAAAAGCCGTGATATAAAAATATCATATCATAATCCCGATATTCAGTTTGGTATTGTTAGGAGATTTCCATGACAAACATATACGATCTTTAAGCGGCAATTGCCACCACGCGACCTAGCTTGGCATTCCCTACTCCTTAAAGCCTTGTACCTTAGAGGTGTCAAATGGGCAAGGCTTGGGCCGGCCCAGCCCAAGCCCATCTGGCCTCTAGCAAAACGGGCCAGGGCCGCTATCAAACGGGCTGGGCCGAGCCAGAATGAGGGAAATCTGGGCCCACTCCAAGCCCAAGCCCTAGGCTCAACATCTAGGGCAGGGCTTGGGCCGGGCCCGGGCCCAAAATTTTTTTTGTTATTCAAAATAATATTATTATTTTACTATCTATTTTGTTATTATTATTTAATAATATAAATAATAGCTTTTTATATGTATTTTAACAGGTATTTTTTTACGCACGGTACTAATACTAATTTATATGTAAGAGGGTTGAATTAGTCGGTTTGATATTTATTGACAAATAAGTTCGGCTAATTATCAATTAGTACAAACTTTTTTACAACTCAACGCTTGCTTCCCCAATCACTCAGAACTTGGGCCAACTGATCAGGGGAAGTCAAAATCTAAAATTATGTACAATTTTAAACAAATAATTTTACCATCTTCCCTGGTCCTTGAAGCTGATAGTAAAGATTCAACCTACATGACCATAGCCTCCCACTTGCTGGCATGTTCCGCGAGTTACTCATCAATTGGAAATTGACTCTTCCTTCTTTTTACACTTCTTACAAAGCAAGGTATGTTTGTGCCTTCTCAAAATGTTGTGTTGCTTAGCTCAAATCTAAAAGTAATAGATCTGTGGTCACGAATATTTGTTTATTTTCTCACTAATGATCTAAAAGTAATAGATTTTCTCTACATTTTAGTCATAGAAGGCAAGTAAATACACCTTAATTTAAAAAAAAAACTAAAAAGGTCATTTTTCGGGCCAAAAGAGAGCCGGGTCTGGCCCGGGCCTGTTTCTCAAAAAAATTAGGCCTAGCCCTAACCCTGACCCAAGCCCTAAAGGTTAGGGCCAGTCCGGGCCCAAAAAAGGGTTGGGCCAACGCTGGCCAAAAAAGGGCCGGGCTGGGCCAGCCCGTGGGCCTCCCGGCCCATTTGACACATCTATTATACCTCCACATTATACAGAGACATGCCGTGCATTTACGTAAGGGCAAAAGCCAAGCAATGCCTTGAACACCCACGCTGGCACACTAGTTAGGAGACTTGGACACATCCATCACATTAAGAACAGTGATGTATAGAAACATAAATGTGGCGATGAACTCTACAATCCCAGCTCTCCAGGAGGACCATGACTGAAGTTCATCAGGCTCAAACAGTGGGGCCTGTTGTGGCTCTCTGTAATCTTTTATTTGTGCTTAGGTGCCAGTGGCTGCCTAAGACCTTGTTGGCTTCAAGCTTCAAATCCTCCACTCTCCGTTCCATTTCACTTTCTCTAGAGGTATCAACAAAACACTATTTTTTTCCCCAAAAAAAATTAAAGCTATATACAAATCAAAACCATAACGTTTTTAGCCGTTGAAAAATGTAGGCTTTGATTTGTATTTTTATAACAAAAATATGAGCAACACTAGGTGATTAAATGTAATAAAATAATAATAAAGTTAAAAAATAATTTAATATGAACTCTACATAAAATTATATAATATAGAGTAGTAAAATGATATGAAAATAACTGGTTCGTGAGAGTCGCGACAAAGTTGATGTCCTAAAGACGTTATTGCCTCTCTACATACAAGTGTTGACGGCAGATAAAATTTCCAAGATAAAACTCATTGATGCAGCTATGTCTCTTCTATGTGTACGTACACAGAAAGACGGTATGAACCGGTCCACGATCACACTATCCATGTATAAAAAATATATATAATAGATATAAAGGAAAATATATTGCGATAGTAGAGTAGAATATACTAAGTTTGGACGCATGATAGCTTCAAGTTTTCTATATCACACCCCATGACTTTATATACACGGCCAATCATCATCCATTTATTGGTCACGTAAGTAAACTTAAAAGCTTTTGTAACTTATGGAATAATGATAATCTTCTCAATAATACCAAACAATAAAACATATTACATATTCTATAAACAAATATGAGTTAATAATATTCATTATTCCATTTGTAACTCATTTCATAATTTAAATGTAAATAAATACCATAAAGCCATAACTTACAATATAATTATAATATCATAATGTACATTTTATTTTATTAAAATATTCCAACAGAAACATGATCATTGATGATAAGTGGGTATAATCTGTGGTTACCTGAGTACGCTAGCAAGTAATTCTACCGAGTTCTAAAACCTAGCTTGGGACCTCTATGTACGTAATACACAACCAATAAAGCGATAATAAAATAAACACCTTGATTTCTTGCTTTCTTAAAGCTTGTGTATCAGGAACTTTTCCCATTCCCACTGATATCCTATAATTAGAGGCTGTCACTCTTTTTCTCCTTTGCAAGCCTTGATTCTCGTCCGAGGTTCCCAGTCTCTCTATTGTACTAGCAAATTCAGGGCTATTTCACTTTAATTTTCATCCATGGGTTTTTTTCCACTTGTCGATCATCCACAACCACCAGCACCTCTTCTATGTTTCACCGATTTTCTCAATGAGGATGACCCGGTGGAGGTGAGAAGTAATTCACGGTGACACCGGGGAGAAAGAGACACGGCGATGACGATCATATAGGAGAGGCACTGGGTGTCACATTCGCATATGAAATGGTAGTGAGTGGTGACCACGAGAAGAAACAGAGAACCATTAGGGGTTTAGTTTTTGATTACGGTTAAATTTTTGGTGTAACTTAATCCCCTAATCCTAATTTCTGGTTAACATACTCTAGATTGGCCTGGCAATCTACCTAGTGTCAAATTTAGGATTTTTTAAAATTTTTGTTGATTTTTTAATAAGTTTAAAGATTAGATGGCGGCTGTAATAGTAAAATTTTTCGGATACACACTGTCAAACCATCTTTGTGAATTACCGTTGATTCTTTTTCGTTTCATTGGCTGTTAAGAGTTTTTCAGTAAACAAGTTTGGCCGTGGCAATATCTTCGCCGCACCTTCGCTCATTATTCATCTTTCTTACTTATTTTTAAGTAACTTCAAACAAAAAGGTAAGCAGCTCATTACCTCTCCCAAATTTCCCTCATGTTCAAGCACTTCTTCTTCTTGGTAAATTTTAGGAAAATGTAAGCAGGTAACCTTTCTCAATTTTCACTCACGTTCTTCGCTCAACTAAGTGAAAAAATTCGACTGCTATCCAGTCGTAAGAAAATAGTTACAATCACTTGTATAGCGTTAATTAACTAATACTAGTATGTTTTTTGTAATTTTATTTAGTGACGTTAAAAAAATAATGCTAATGATTGTTGCTGAGAGTGGTAGCAAAAATACTACCGAATGTGTTTAGCGATTATTAATAGTCATTAAATATTTTTTTCTTATTTTTCCTTTTTTTTATGGGTAGAATTTTTATTGACCAGAACATGAAGCTTGACTTGTCGTCCGCCGCTTCTTCAAAGTTTATTCTCCGGCTATACTACTCGTAAGTAAATGGCAGAATTCGTCACTTTTACACCCTTAACAAAATTTCGTAATGTTCAAGGTGGTTGTAAGCACAATGCTTTCTGTTGGCATGCACTACTTGGCAACGAGTATGCATATGTATATATATATATATATATATATATATATATATATATATATATATATAAATGCATATGTAGAGTGTGTGTGTGTGTGAGAGAGAGAGAGAGAGAGAGAGAGAGAGAGAGCACCGAAAGTCCGAGGTAAAATAGGACTGGGAAGTTTACACAAGACTAGGAGTTTAAGCGCCCCAGTCCAACCATATCTATAAATACGTACACATTCCCCGGACTTCTATTTCCACCTCTCATCAAATCTTCAAGAAAAAAAAACTTGTTAGAGCCGTTGATACAGACATGGCGGCGAAGTTGCCACTGGGCTACAGATTTTGCCCCACCGAGCACGAATTGCTTATATACCTTCAAGCCAAGATCGCCGGCAAACCATTGCCCCTGGAAGGCATCATAACTGAGCGCGATATCTATGACGAGAACCAACTCCAAGCTGTCTTCGAGGACCTCAAAAGCAGTGAAAAAGGGGTACTTTACGTCTTCACCAACTTGAAGAAGAAAGGCAGACAAGAAGGCTTGAAGATGATCGTGAGAACAGTAGGGAAAATGGGTACTTGGCATGGATATAACAACTCGGATCTCATCGATTCAAGAGGCAAAGAGGCAATCGGCTCAATGAAGACTTTCGTCTACAAAGGAGCTTCCGGAACATTACAGAAGCAACGCTGCAACATGGACGAGTTCACATTTAATACCGTGCCAGACTACGCGGTCTGCCGCATCAAACTCCAAAGGAAGCAAGATAAGGATGGCGGCAAGAAAAGAAGATTGTGCGACGGTGAGGGTTCAAGAAGAGAAGATTATAAGACTGTTCTGCCACCACCATATTCTGCCCCACCGCCACTTGATGTCTGTAGTACCACGATGGGCAATGCCGGCTATGCCAAAGTTGATGGCATGAACAGGACATTAGCCTCAGAAGGAGGGTGCAGGTTATCCGACGCGGCATCGGCGATGATGTCTAGTGGTAGTAGCTGTAATAGTATCGGAAACGCTGGACAACAGGGATTATTGCGGTTTGGGCCAGTTCCTTGTTACAGTCCTTCCTCATTCAAGGATGCCACGCTCAACACAATAGCCACCGGAGGAGCATGCGAGAACACTCTGAGCGAAGACATGGTAAAAGCGCTGCTTGACGATTTTGAACTTGACGAGCCTTTTGATCCGCTGCTTTTGGAGCTGTAGCCCATTGGATGGAACTCACTGCCTCTTTATTATTTGATTCTTTTGAAGTATTATTATTTGATTCTTTTAAAGAGAGACCAATTATACCGGGTAATATATAGGTTCTTATATTAGTATTATTTGATTCTTTTGACTGAATCGTGAAGCTTTGGATGCTATTGCATAATCTATCTGCATGTATGGTGGTAGACTACCCTTTTGCTTAGGGTGTTTTTGGTAATGCAATTAACCGCTTAAAATTTAACATATATCTTTCATAGTTTTTAATTAAGTGTGCTTGATAACGCTCAACCTTGTATCGATTAAAGAATTAATTCTTGCCAAAAAGACATCGATAAATTTTAAGTTGAAGTGAGATTACCGTGAGAAGAGAAGAAGAGGCAGCGAATTTGCAAGGAAGAAGAAGAAGAAGAGGCAGCGGCAGCGAAGGCATGCAACGATCGGGAAGAAGAGGAGGTAGCTTGGGCAAATCTATCCTTTATTGGCAAAATGTTTTAATTCCAAATCATTGACCGTCTTCAGTGATAAGTGATATGTGACTATGGATGACTTAAAATATTGATCTTCAATTAACCTATCACTTATTATTTTAATTGATAAAAAAAAGTTCGTTACTAAACGCACTTAATTTGAAATCACTGAAAGTTTTCAGTGTTAAGTGTTGAATGACGTTATCAAACACACCTTTAATACTTGTCACTTAATTAAGTAAGATAGATAGTCAAAATTTGTTGAAAATTTATAATATAACAAAATAATTACCGCCAAAATCAACCACTTCCACTCAATTTGCTGACAACATCACCTCTATTGCTCTAAAGCCACCACCACAGCCGCTATATTCCTCTTTCCACAACCACCACTACAATTACCACCACAATTACCATGGCCTAACCTCCGCCACACTACCCCCACCACGACGCCACCACCAACACCCCACCATAATGAGAATACTACTATCTCCACGAAACCATCGCCTCTGATCCACCACCACCTCCTACAACTCTGTCAAAACTATTTTCATATCTTCCACACTAAAGCCGCCACCATGAGTGACACTTGCTGCCACTAACACGACTTTCATCACAGCATCTTCATGCACCACTATTACCACCATCATTAGCACCTTTTGGCCGCCACCATGAACAACACCAATACAACCAACACTGTGTCAGCATTAAAAAAAATTATAAATACATGCATGTCTAATTTTGGTAAAATTAATAATTTGTAAAGTGGAAACAACTTTCAGACTTCTACTTTTGGCCTACCATACACGTTAGCTTATTTTTTAATGGTAAAAATTCAGTTGTTTAAACTTTTTAGCTTCACAAATTTGGTGGTTAAGGCTCTGTTGGATAACACTTTCAGTTTTAGTTTTTTTTTTTTTAAGAAAACTAAAAAGAGTTGTGATTTTTTTTTCACCAGTTTAAAAAAATCAGTGGACGTTTGGCAGAGTTTATTGTTTCAAAAAACAGAAAAGAGCAAGCGTTTGATAGAAAATTCTTTGGGCTTATTTTTTTTAAATATATATTTTTCACATAATTAAAGGTAATTATAGTAATATGTTTATTTCCTTAGAGACGTAAAACATACGATGCGACAATTTATTTTTCCTTAACGACGATTAACGAGACCAATGTTATTAGTGGAAGGAAAAAATAAAATAAAAATTAGTGACCATTAGTAAAGATAAGAAATGTTAGCAATATATACACACACACATATATATATATATATATATATATATATATATATATATATATATATACATATATATACATATACATATATATACATGGGAGCTGATCCATTGATAGCGCTAGCAAGTTGCTAGCGCTGTTTGGCCATCTGCTACATAATGTAGCGGACGATAATTTACCGTCCGCTACATTATGTAGCGGACGGTGAAAAAATTCGCTGTTGTGGCACGCGATCTGGCCGTCCATTCGCCCATGGAGGGCCAGATCGCGCTAGCAACTTGGGTTAAGTTGCTAGCGCTATCATTTTATCAGCTCCCTATATACATACATACATATACATATATATATACATACATATACATATATATATATATATATATATATATACATACATATACATATATATATATACATATATATATGTATACATGTACATGTATACATGTACATATATATATATATATATATATATATATATATATATATATATATATATATATATATATATGTACATGTTAAAAAAGGGTACATACATATATATATATATATATATAAAACAAGGTTGAATATATATAAAAAGGTAGAGAAATAAAAAATCAGGAGACAGTGGAGAGAGAGGCGCCGACCCTAATTCTCCTTCAACGCCGGCGCCGTCTCCGATCATCTCTTTCCCAATTTGCGGCTACACCACAATCGCCAACTTCAAACCCTAGTTTGCAGCTTTCATCGTTGTTGCCATCAACTCCATACCCTGCACCTCGCGCCTCCATTGGAGGCACCGCCCACTGCCACCATCAAGCCGTCTTCGTTTGCCATCACCGGCCGCACCCAATCACCAGAGAAAAACACCGGTTAACTAAATCATCTCTAAATGTTGTCCATTTACTCGCAAGTCGAATAGATCTTATCACTTTCTCATCGCTCGTGTCATCTGAAATTGGAGATGCTGCTAATTCAGCATCAACCTCAGCCAATAGTCTTTCTTCTTGTCCAATTTTCTCCTCTCGTATAAAATTGTGTAAGATGCAACATGCATTGACTATTCAAACCTAAAATACGAAATACAAATCACAAAAGTAATCAGATTGTAATGTATTATATGCTATATTTGTATACAGATATATCTTCTTAAACCAACAAATTACCACTCATAATATCACCTGAGTTTTTATGTCTGTTAGAAGAGAAGATATACTTCTTATATGTCACATAATATGTACAAAGTGCCTTTATATAGGCATGGATGTAGTATCCTACAAGGACTAGGAAACCCTAAAGAATATTCTAGATTAGGGAAAATAATAATATAACCCCTTGACTACATACAATCTTACAAATAATCTTAACCCCCCCTCAAACTTAAGGTGGGAGAGAACTAGCCAACTGGAGTTTGGAAACTAACTCTTGAAGTCGCCCTAAAGGATGTGATTTGGTAAAAATATCTACCGTTTGATTGAAAGAAGTGCCAAATGTAAGCAAACAGTGCCACGAACAACATGCTGACGCACAAAATGACAATCAATCTCAATGTGTTTGGTGCATGCGCTCATGAAACACATCATTGTGAGCAATTTCAGTGGCACTTCTGCTGTCACAATATAAAGGTGTAGCAGTAGAATGTGTAACTCCCATGTCCTCAAGTAATCAACGTAACCATAAAAGCTACTGGGTTGTATCAGCCAGTGCTCGGGATTCAGCTTCCGTACTAGAACGTGCTGTGAGAGTCTGTTTCTGACTTTTCCAAGAAATAAGAGAGGTACCAAGAAAGAAGCAAAAATCAGTAGTAGAATGTCGATGGGTAGGATCCCCAGCCCTATCGGCATCAGAATATGCATGTAGCTCAAGAGAGGAATGAGATGAAAAATGTAAGCCATGAAATAAGGTACCCTTGATGTATCAAAGAATATAAAGGACTGCGGCAAAATGAGTCGTACGTGGAGCAGAGAGAAATTGGCTAACCAAGTGCACCACATATGCAATATTAGCGCGAGTGACGGTCAAGTACACAAGATTGCCAACTAATGTACGATATAAAGTAGGATCATGAAGAGGTGTACCATCAAGAGGAGTAAGCCTTACATTAGGCTCCAGAGGAGTAGAGGCAGTTTTGCTATTAGTCAACCAGCACGAAAAATGAGATCAAAAGCATATTTAGCTTGAGAAAGATATTATCTATCAGAGGTAGTGGAAACATTAAGTCTAAGAAAATAACTGAGTGTACCAAGATCTTTCATCTCAAAGTGGTGATTAAGATCTTGCTTAGAATATAAATGCCGTCAAGATCACTGCCTGTGATAATCATATCATCGACATAGAGAAGCACAAGTATGATACCCTGGGCATATTTTTGAATAAAGAGTGCAGAATAATATACACTTGATGCAAAACCAAATTGCTGCAAAGTGGAACTAAACTTGGCAAACCAGGGGCGAGGAGCTTGTTGAGCTAGACCATATTTTGCACGACGAATCCGACAAACTTTATTCAAAGGATGAGAGTATCCTAGGGGAGGCTGCATATAGACTTCCTCAATGAGATTACCATTGAGAAATGCATTCTTGACATCCATCTGAAATAAAGGCCACTTGCAAACAGCAGCAACTACAAGTAAACTACGAACAGAGGTAAGACGAGCTATAGGAGCAAATGTTTCTTCGTAGTCAATACCATATTCCTGTGTAAAACCCTTTGCTACCAAACGAGCCTTGTGACGCTCAAAGGAGACATCAGAGTGAGTCTTAATTTTATAGACCCATTTGCATCCAACGGTAATTTTTTTAGGAGGAAGATCAACTAGATCCTAAGTATGGGTTCTAGCCAGTGCCTATAATTCATCGTGCATTGCTTGCTACCAAGCAGAATCAGAGCTAGCCTCATGATAAGATTGAGGCTCATGTAAAGAAATAATAACAAAAAAACAATAAAAGTCCTGAAGATATGCTGGAGGTTTTCGTGCCCGCTGTGGATGATCATGAAGGGAATGTGTAGATTCAGTAACCTCAGAGAAAGATGGTGGACCTTGATAAGGTGTAACAGGATCAGCAGGGCGGGCAGACATCTCAGGAGGGGCCGTAAAGTCATCATATGGTGGTATGTGAGTTTCATCAAAATCATAAAATAGTGGAACAGATGAATTGGTAAAGAATGGAACACTGGATGAAGGAGGTAAATAAAAAGAAGAGATAGAGGAGAACATCTTATGTTCCCAAAAAATAACATGGCGAGAAATACGTAAACAATTAGAGACAGGATCCCAGCACTGATACCCTTTATGTTCAATACCATACCCTATGAAACAATAAAGACGTGCACGAGGTTCTAATTTTGTACGCTCGTGGGGTTGGAGAAGAACAAAACAAGCACAACCAAAGACTTTAAGCATACTATAGTCAGTAGAAGACCCATATAGACGATCATATGGAGTCTGATTACCAATTGTGGGAGATGGAACACAATTGATATTATAGACAGCCGTAAGAGCAGCCCCCAAAAATTTTCAGGACACAAGGCAGAAATAAGCAAAGCACGAACAGTGTCTAGAATATGTCGATGTTTGCGTTTAGCACGCCCATTCTGTTGAGAAGTGCTGAGACACAATCTATGAGTAATGGTTCCATCTTTTTGAAGAAGCTCAAGAAATTCTTTTGATTTGTATTTCATGGCATTATCTGTATGAAAAAGCTTAATATTACGAGAAAACTGAGTTTTGACCATGGTAACAAAATTATGATATATTTGACATAATTCAAATCGATTTCGCATCAAATATAACCATGTAAAAGGAGAATAATCATCAATAAAAATAACAAAATATTTAGATCCTCCCATAGTAGTGTTTGGAGAAAGCCCCCAAATATCAGAGTGGACGAGATCAAACGGGGCAGAAGAAAATGAAGTATTTAAATGAAATGGAAGTGCAGTTTGTTTAGCAAGCTGACACGGTAAACAATCAAAATTTTTAGAACTGACGACACCTAACAAACCACTAGATACTAGAGGATGTAGCCGAGAAAATGAAACATGACCTAAACGAGAGTGCCACAACTCAAGAAAATTTTGTGAAGTAACAGAGGTAGCAGACTGAGGCGGAATGGGAGGACGATGAAGGATGGATAAATTGATGAGCTCAAACAATCGTCCAACTTTACGGCCAATCCCAATAGTTTGGCCTGTCTCTGGATCCTGCACACGACAACCAGTACGAGAAAAGTGTAAGTCAAAACCAAGATTACAAAGTTGACCAACAGATATAAGGTTTAACTTAAGAGAAGGGATAAAGTAAGTATCAGGAAGAGACAAGGTAGATGTAGAGACCTGACCAACACGATTAATAGGCATATGAGAACCATCGGCAGTATGAATGAATGGAGAGTGGGACAAATGTTGTTTGGAGGCAAAGGAAAAATGATCAGATGTTATATGATTGCAGCACCCAGAATCAAAATACCAAGAGGAGTTACTTGAAGTAACTGAAAGAGTAGAGGAAGATGGAGTACCAGCATTAGACATGATTTGCTTTACTATTTCAGCAACATCATTAACTGAGAGAGCGGAAGAAAAGGAATCATTCAGTACATCAGTAGCAGCAGCAGCAGAGTGGGAAGGAGGCTTGAACCTAAACAAAATCCCTGGTTTTGGTGGAACACTAGTTGAGCTGGGATTCTTGGACCATTTTTCAGCGTTAAGAGGACAGTCTTGTGGGAAGTGACCAGCGCCAATCTTAAGACATGGTCTGCAATGGCGTATAGGGCAATCAAGAGTCTTATGACCAAACTTATGGCAATACTGACATTCCTGCTGAAAGGAAGAAGATGATGAACGTCTCGAAGCTGATGAGGGTGAAGAGATGTATAAAGGTTGGGAAGGAGCAGTAAGAACAGTATCAGGATGACGGGTCTGCAGAAGGCCTCGACGAGTTTTTTCAGAAAGAAGTTCAACAATGGCATTGTCTAGGGTACGTAATGGACTCTAATGCAGAAGGGAGCTTCGGACAGATTCATAAGCATTAGTAAGAGACATAAGAAACTGGATAAGGTGAAGGTGGTCACGGTAAACAATAAAATGAGTTGAATCCTCAAAACAGGTCCATGATGGTTCTAAAAGTTCCAATTGATCCCAAATCCTTTGCATCAGAGAAAGGAAGCTATTGATAAACTGAATAGGCTCTTGTTTCATCCGGTGAAGGGAATCATGAAGTTGATACTGATGAACAAGATCTACGGTAGTGTATCGCTGAGCCAAAAGATCCTAAATTTCTTTGGTAGTATTATAGTGGCCAAACTGTTGATAAATAGATGAAACAGAGGTATTGCCGAACCAGGTGATGATCTGATGACTTTTGCTATCCCAATCGTCAAGTCTTTCATCGAACTTTAGTTGAGGTTCATCTGTAGTTTTAACTGGTATAGTAATATAGCTTGTAAGGTAGCACCACAATTTCTTACCTCTGATGAAGCTACGCATAGCTTGGGCCCACAAAATATAATTAGAATCATCAAGGATGATAGAAATAGGTTGAGCAGGATCCATTGCAGTCACCAAGCAAAGAGATGAGTAAGAGATAATAAAGGAACCAAATGAGAGGCTAAAAAAAATAAAGGATATGAACGGATTTTGAGCAAACAGATTGCTGGAATGAGTTTAGAAGGATAAAAAATAGTGGGAACTGATCTAGGACCTGAGAAAACTGGGCAAAAAGCAATTGAACCGGCCAAAATGAACTAAACCGGTCTAAATGAACTGGAACAGTAAACCAAAAAGAGATAGGGTCGGGTCTGCGGGTACGGACGCGGGTCACGCAGGCGGGCCGTGGGTCAGCCTAGACTGGAGAGTGGAGTGCATGGGGGCACGTGAAAGCGAGTGGGGGCTCCTGAGAGCACGTGGTGGTGCGTGAGACTTCTATAGGCTCGTGGATCTAGCAGCAAAACCTGGGGTGGCGCGTGGAGATGAATCTGGTGGCGTGGTTGGCGGCGTTTTGATCTTTGAAGAAAAAAAAGTCTTATGGTGGTGTTGGATTAGGGTTTGGACTAAAGAAATTTGACAGAGGTAACAAGAAGTTGGGAAAAAAATTTTGAGTGGAAGAGGGTTGATGAACAGTAACCATGGGCGGTGGCTTAGGCAGCAGATAGCTGATCGGATTGTCACGGCTCTGGTACCATGTTAGAAGAAAAGATATATTTCTTGTATAAAAAATAATATATACAAAGAGCCTTTATATAGGCATGGATGTAGTATCCTACAAGGACTAGGAAATCCTAAAGAATATTCTAGATTAGGGAAAATAACAATATAACCCCTTGACTACATACAATCTTACGAATAATCTTAACAACGTCAAAGAATGACATGATTCTAAGAATTGCCCACCGTTTTTTCAACAACCCAAATGTTCTTCCAATCACATTCCTACCAGAGATCGGTAGTTTCAATCATTAAATTATGGTGTAGTAGTTTTTGTTTTTAACCAGAGATTGGGTAAAAAGCATTCCCAACACGCTCTATCTAAATAATACCAAAGTAATTTGTGTTAGGTTGCAGCCCTGCAGAAGGACATAAAAGAACTCTCGAATGGTAAAAACTATCATACTAGATAACTCTCTAAAATCTAATTATATATATATATATATATGAAAACCGAAATTAAGAGAAAGTGTCACGTCACCGCCTACGTGGACACTCTCTTAACTCGACATGCGGACTTTTCCTAATTTAACTTTTTTAAATCCTAACCTTGAATATCTCTCTCTCTCTCAAGACAATCTATAGTATAGAAAACTAAAATTTGGCTATTATTATCTTCATGTGTGAAATATCGCCAATCTTATTGAGGAAAGGATTTAAACCTAAGTAATTATATTCTTAGTCAAATTTTTTAAATTTTCCTTTAAATTTTACTTAAATATTCCTTTCCTTTTTGCATTTCGTTATGGCAATCTAACTTCCAAAATGGATTTCGAAAAATTTAAAGTCACTGATCCTATTTAAAATTCTAAAATTATTTGTAAGAATAAAATAAAAAGGTGACCTTATCTTCCCTTAATTTGAGAAAATAACTTTAATAAACACAGGATTCATAAAATAGATTTTCAAAAAGTTAAAACCTACTAATTCTTTTTAAGTTCCAAAACTATCTCTCACAATATGATAATAAGTTCACCATAGCCTCCCTTGAGATAATATCATTTTATGAACTTTAAAATTTAACAATTATCTCTATGGTGAGTCTCTCTTTATCACAAATCCCTATCTCTTTTATTTATCTCATTAGGATTTGTGGTTAATTGATTATACGTTTCTTTCCATTTCAACCAAAATAATCTCTCAATTACCTACAATTAAGTGCAGTATTTAAGCACCTAAATCATGATCAGATCCAATTTAAAATCGGCAGTTACATTTCCCCTTTTTCTTTCTCTTAATCTTTCATATTTCTTAGGCAAAAATTATGGTGTTACACATTTTCCCCTTATGTCTTCACATTCTACCTTTTCCATTTTTCATCTAATCATCAACTTAAGTTTTAATCTTAGATGTTTATTTTAGGTGACCGTTATATGGACTTCATCTCTTTGTGTTCCATCCTTTGTCCAAAATTTTTGTACCTTGCATTTTATTATTTTATTTGTATAATTTATTTGACCAAGGTTGCCCCCGTGTGCAACACACGGGATCAAAGCTCGAAGCAGAGAAACACCATTGAAGAATTTGAAGTAATTTACTCCTAATGACTCTGCTTCTACAATGGCAGATTCATGATTTGATGAGAAAATGAGACGTAGAAACAAGGGAACAAATCCCTTTCGCATCAACCTGAAGAAAGCAAGTTAATAATATGACTAATCTTAGACAGTGAGAATTCGATTTCTAGGAGTTATTGTTAAGTTGATGCATGTACAATTCCATTACATATTTACAGTGACTGTTATCACTCAATCGGTTTGATTTCCAAGTATAATAAGAACACTAATGAAATATATGTACAGGTCTATGATCTGATATTTCATAAGTCCATGAATTGCTATTGAATCAAAAGCCATATTGAAAATTAAGTTCGGTTGAGTAGTTTTTGTGTTAAGTTCCAGATTTCAACATAAAACTCTAGCGTAGTAGTTTTTGAGCAAACTCTGGTGTAGTAGTTTTTGGGATAGTTTTTGTATCTGGTACAGTAGTTTTTACCATTCTGGAATGCTTTTGAACAAACATTTCATTCTATATTTGTAACATATGAACGCTACTGATGCAGTCCATGACTTAAACATAAAACTCTTACTTTAGGGTATCTTGTCACCTTCCAAGATATGGCTAAACTAAGCTTGAACAATCTAAAATTTCTCAAAGGTTCCTTATCGAATGTTTACTCAAGCATTCATGTACATCTTCTCGGTTTCATCCTCTAACTTAAACATATGCTTTCACCTAAGAGCAAGCATATTTGTCAACACTTAATTGGCTTCTCTTTTTCCCGGAGATTAGCATTCACCGGTTATGCTCAAGCAAGCTTTATGTTCTACATGTCAGTTTCTTCTCATTGATAGCTTTCAATGTATTGCATTCCAGATTAATACTTTTAAATGGGTCACGCTACCATTAATCTCTGCACACAACTATTGCCTTTCTGTGATTGAGAGATGATGCTAAGGGGGTGTTTTTCTTTGGCCTAGCAAGTGGTCCAGTGTCACTACAAGAAAAAAGGCTTTTAGCAACGGATTCTCCCGTCCCTAAAAGCCCAAAATCCGTCGCTAATAGTTTTTGCTACGGATTTACCGTCGCTAAAAGTTCCTCATGTAAAAGCCTGTAACTAAAAGTTTGGCGACGAAATTTTCAAATTGGTCGTTTAATATTGCATTTTTAGCGACGGAGTTATTTACAAATTAGCGACGGAATATCCGTCGCTAATTATGTTTTATGTATTTTAATTTATTTTCTATTTTATGAAATTAGTGACGGAATATCCGTCGCTAATTATTTTTAGAGACGGAACATTCCGTCGCTAAATAAGCCTTTTGGCGACGGAATATTCTGTCGCCAAAAAGCTAATAGTAGGACACTTTTAGTGACGGAATTAATCCGTAGCCAAAAGTCAATTTTTTTATTTTTCTATTACCCAAACCAATAATAAATATTTCAACTCTCAACAACAACGCACAATAATCAATACACAAAGAAATATATATAATCAATCTTAAAAAATATTTATTATAAAAAAAACTCATGATGAACAAGTCGGGAACCGGATACAGCCGGTTAGGGGAGGGGAGAAGAATACAAGCCGAGCGAGGGGGGACAAGCTGGGGCCAGGCACGAGAAAGGGCTCATCAAGGATTGCCGAGTCCCGGATCTGGATCCGCTGATTCGGGGCTAGCTCGGCATGTTCAGTAGGGGTACCCTGCTGATCATGCTCCTTGATTATCCTCAACACCACTGTAGCAATGCGCTAGATCTCTTCCTCGTCTAATGGATGCCGAGGAGCCGGTGTCTGTGGAGGGGCAATGGGGGGTTAGGACGTTCCTATCACGGCACGAGCAGTCATGCTAGGCAGGCCACGTATGCGGCCTTTCGGCAGATTGACGACCTCCGGTGTATCCAGCCATCGCCTCAACGCCCCAGTACTCGCACCCGTACTAGTGGACGCTGAGCTGTTCATACGAGGCCTGCAAAAATAATTATTTGAAGATATGTTAGGGCATTAATTAATGCAACAAACATTGAGGATACAAAGACAAAAAATTAACAACTTAAAAAAATTGACTCATCGATTCACCGGGCAATATCCAAAACATAGTCGCCGGCCCGGTGCGCCTCGTCCTTGTCCTTCTTCCGCACGTGCGTCTGATTATACGTCAGAGCTACGACCTCATCCTCCTCCAGATCCGGGTTCTGGACCGCATTCATGTGTCAGATGATGTCGTGTGGCACCGACCCCCCGTGTGCGTCGGATCTTTATTCTGTCTGTTCACGGCCCTGCTCTTACTCTTGGCATCCCAGCTTGGATCCGTAGCTCACCGATCTATCATCTCCCCCCATACAGTCAAAGATATCCAATGTGGGGGATATGTCTTCATCTCCGTCATCGGGGCACCCTCGGGCAGCATCTTCTTCGCCCAGTCCCGTGCGTCGTGGAGCCATCGGCGGTAATTCTTGCCGATGAAAGCAAAGAAGGCCTGCAGCCCTAGTGCCTGCTAATCAGGCGAGTCAAACGTGAACCCCTCCTGTAAGGCATTCAATAACACAAATTAAATACAAAAAACAAACTCTAATTAAACAAATACTATCGCAGAAAAAAATACTTCACCGTACCAACCACTCCTCCCATAGGGACTCCCTCGCAGTGACATCCCAGTCCTTCCAGTACAGGCGTGGCTCGAAGAATCGGCCCTTCACAAGAACCCCGATCTTCGTCCTCGCCTGATTCTCCAGGATCCTGCCAAAGAAGTAAATAAATAAATTAATACAGTTCAAATATAAATTAACACCCAAAAATTTAAATATAAGGCATGATGTGATGTTTTTTACTTACAGGCCCTCCTGGGTGAGCGTAACTCTCTGTTTACGCTGGGGGTCGATGCGTACCCCGCGTGTCGGGCCACGGCCTCATCGAGATCCTACAAAACACATACATTAATACAGTTCAAATATACTTTAAATATAAGGCTAGCGAAAATGTACTAAACACCGTTATCAACTATACCTAAGGTAGAACCCAGGAAAGAAGGAGAATCAGCGCGCGTGTGGGATGAAACTGCGTCGGGCTGGGGCGACGGCTGGGCCTGGAGCTGGGGCCCCATCTGTCCGTCGCGAGCACTCTGTGCCTCGTCATTAGTGGGCAATGGCGAGGTGGGACCCGTCGGGGAGGAAGCAGCTCGGCGTCCAACCCGGCCACGAATAGCCCGTATCCTATCCATATCTGACTTCGTATAGATAAATTACAAATACATGAACACATTAAAAATAATAATTTGACAGAAATCATCATCGGCACTATATATATATATATATATATATATATATATATATATATATATATATATATGATGTGTTTTTGCACCTCTGTTGATATATATATATCAACGAAGGTGCAAAAACACATCAATATGAACCAAGTTCTAAAATGTTACTACATTTTTTCCCGATTTTTTACAACATTACAAGTCAATCATTTTTAGTTTGAGAATTATCATCATCTTCATCACTTTCCTCGTCGTCCTCTTCTTCGTGGGACTCGTCGTCCTCTTCATCTTCTAGTTCATCCTCTTCATCAGTAGACTCAGTCACATCATCTCCAACACTTTCCACGTCTTACGCATCATCATCTACGACTTCTTCTCCTACATGAAGTGTTCTTGGAAGAGGAAGATCGTCCTCCTTGTTGTTGACCTCAACAGGGAACAAGACAGGTGGTTGGTCAGCTTGAAAAGAATCTAGCTCACTGTCATATGTCACTGGCAATTTCTTGGACTTGATAATTGTATACCAATGAGATTTGGGATTGGCGACGTCCTCTGTGTAAAAGACTTGTACAGCTTGACTAGCAAACACAAAGAACTTGCTGATGCAAGTCTTGACTTGACATTGACATCAACAATCCCTTGAGAGCTAACAAGGATTCCTCTACTGCATGTGACATCGAACCACGTACACTTGAACATTACCAGGGGATTTTGGGAACCCAGATATGTTAGCTCAACAATCTCATCTAACTCTCCGTAAAAGTCCATGCAATTCTCAGCATAACAGTCGCCGTTGACCAAGACTCCACTGTTTTGGGTTTGTTTTGGGTTTGTTTTGTTCGGTCATCATATTTTACGTTAAACCTAAACCCGTTGATAATATAGCCTCCATAATAATTTCAAGCAGGAGGCCACTGGTCTATCCATTGACTGAACCTATTGTTGATGATCGTAAAAATTAAGCTAAAATAGTATACTAATTGGCCACAGAACTGTATATAACACATAATATAATTTCGTTAAACAATCTTACACGCCTTCTGAACCACTGTACAAATTGTGATTTCTGATGAGATTCAAGTCCAGCGGGATCAGTGATTAAAGATTCTGCATCGAACTCACTGCAAACAATGTAACTGCAATCTTATCCCACACTTTTAATTATGTATAGCAATGTAAGTGAATTAAGACTTTAACTTACTCAACGAATGCCAAAACTTCATTGCAATTTAGAAGGGCATATATTGTTGCAGCACTGTACTCTTCATCTTTTAGCCATCGAGTATACGTTCAGCCGAACGGACTACCTGACTGCTTGAATATTGACAATTGCCCTTCCAAATTTGTGCTTGATCCGGGGTCATTTTGGCCTAGTTGATTTAACCTTGTATCAACATCAGGCCCGAAATATTGATTGCAAAAGTTTACAAGTTCTTCCATTATGTAAGCCTCCGCAATTGAGCCCTCAACCTGAGCCTTATTGTGGACTTTTTTCTTTAAATGGAACATGAACCTAGAAGTTTAACGAATCGAGTTAGGTGGAATATCAATGATAACAGGTGTTGCATTAATGCAAATGAACAATTGTAACAACTTAAAGATTACCTCTTGAAGGGATACATCCACCGATATTGCATGGGTCCACCCATCTTAGCTTCATATGCCAAGTGAATAGGCAGATGCTCCATTGAATCAAAGAACGAAGGTGGGAAGATTTTCTCCAGCTTGCAAATCGTCACCACAATGTTCTTCTCAAGCACTTCCATGTTACTCAACCGGATCGTAGAAGAACATATATCTTGAAAGAAATGAGATAATTCAGCCAAAGTCTCGCAAACGACCCGTGGCAACAGTCCCCGAAAGGCAATAAGAATGAAGCTCTCCATGAATACGTGGCAGTCGTGACTCTTCATCCCTTGGAACTTGCATTCTGATACATTGGAACAACGAGATATGTTGGACGCAAACCCATCTGGAAGCTTTAGATTCTTAACCCACTGACAGACCTTCTCCACTTGTTTCTTGTCTAGACAGTAGGTGCTTTCGGAAGTATCGTCCTCCCACTGACTGTCTGAGGATGGAATTCACGGCATACACCCAACTGTTGTAGATCCCTTCTGGCTTTAAGGTGATCTTTTGATTTGCCCTTGACATTCATCACTGTGTTGAACACATTATCAAAAACGTTCTTCTCAATATGCATCACATCCATGTTGTTTCGGATAACGAGCATCCTTCAGTAGGCTAACTCCTAGAAGATACAAATTTTTCTCCAGTTGTGCTCTTTCCGTACCTTGGAATCTTCTGATTTGGCACACCCTTGTCGTGTGGTATGTCAGTATCAAGTGCCTCTAGGTATGAGAGCACTTCTTCACCAGATGGGTAGTCCAGTGTGACAACCACACGCTCGATTGTCCCGTCAAATTTATCCTTCTGCCTATGAAATTGATGGCTCGGTGGCAAAAGCTTACGGTGACATCCGAACCACGAAGGCTTTCTGTCATGCTTTAACGTATGACCGAGGTTCACGCCCATACAAGCAGGGCATGCTAGGTTCAATTAGGGGGTTCTATTAGTTCAATTTAGGGTTTGGTTGAATTTGGACATTCAATTTAGGGTTCAATTACGGGGTTCAATTAGTTTAATTTAGGGTCAGATTGGATTAGGACATTCAATTTAGGGTTAAAAATAAACACTATTTCAGAAGCCCAGAACTTGGGCTTCTTGCCATTGTTCCTCTGGACACAAATCTAGGTTAAGCCAAAAAGAATCTCAAATTGCTAAACAAGCAGACACATTGTTGCATTGCACAAATACAATTACAAGTAAATTCGTGAAAAGGGTGCAAATGGATATGAAAAACTGGTGCAAAACCTACCTGAAAATCAAGAGACCGCAAGAGAGAACGGCAACAGTGGCGGCGGCGGTTCTTCAGTTTTGAAGATCGGTGGCAGTGGCTGCGACGGTGGCGGTGGCAGGCTATATTCCGTCTGAGGGTGGGTTGCTGGGGATGGCAACGGAGGTGGCGTCGAACGAAATATCACCGATGAGAGTTAATAGAGAGAGAGAGAGAAAGAGAGAAATGGGAGAAAGAAAAGCAGAAGGGGATCTACGTTTTTAAGACCTTTACTAACGGAACACACCCGTCGGTCAAAGTCCGTCGGGGAAAACACTGCTTTCACCGATGAGTATTTTTACCGACAGAATTATTCCGTCGCCTCTGTCTTTGAAAATCATCAAAAATTAAAATAAAACCTATAAAATATTTACTGACGGTAATTTTCATCGGTAAAATACCGTCGATGAAAATACGTCACCAAAACGTTTTAACGACGGAGTGTTCCGTCGATAAATAGTTTTACCGACGAATTTTCATCGACGGTTTTTTTCCGTCGCTGAAATGATTTTTAGCGACGGAATTTATTCCATCGCTAAAAATCCGTCGTTAAATCCTTCCTTTCTTGTAGTGTGTGTATAGTTCCTACAGCTCTATACTCTACAAAATCCCCCACCCTGCGATAGTTTATGCCTGTTGCCCATGTAGGTATATGCATCTAACAAGCAGTAAAACTAGTAAAAGAACAATTGACATAGTCTAAGTGGGTAAAGTGCCCAAAACATTTACCATGTTCAGGCATCACATACTTGAAAAACTACTTATATCTCAAACATTACACAAAAAGACTCATTCGATTGCATAAATTGGCCCAGAGAATATTTATGTAAAAAGAAGGATGGCGATAATTCTAACCTCGTACTGCTAAAACCACTGACACTTTTTGGAACACTTTGGTGGCAATAGAAGTGTAAGCATAGAGAAAAAAGTGTGAGCTTAGTCACTAAGGGAGAATCTGGAAAAATAAAGATTTTGGTTCGTGCCCCATCGGCGGTCAGATAGTGCTGGAAGGTTGAAAATCAGATCAGATTGTCTGGCTTTTTGTTTTCTATTCCTATTTAGCTAAAAACTGCACCATTCAAACCATTTCAATGTACTAGCTCGTTACGTGAATTAGGCATGACTATTACACAAATAACTACAGTATGATCAACAAAATTATCTACAAGCTACGACCTCTTTTGATACAATACCAGAACTATGAACATAATTCGCGGTTAAGCCTCAATTCTTCGGTATCTTAAGAATGAGCATAGCACAACTTTGAAACCCTACAGTTATAGAGCTTAATGACCCAATCCCTCAAGGATGATCTTAGATTCACTATACAGGCACTCAATCTAAAACAGAGTTCAGTCTCAATATAAATGAAAACTTTAGGATAGGCCTTGCAGTTCAAGCTGATATCACTTGGGAAAATCATTACCAAGATACACAGATACCCAAAAATATACAGAATATTAAGGTTTGAAATACATAGAAATCAAACCTAGAAAATTGCCAACGTTGCTGTACGAATCCTAAATCTGTCACTTCGTCGCCACTATCAACAATAGTAGACCGTTGTCGTTGTCGTCTGCACAGTAGATTGTTGCTACCATGGCAAGGTGAAATCAAGGAGAATAAAGAAGAAAGCTCGTCATTTCTGCCATGGAGAGGTGGAGAGAAGAGAGAAGAATAGAGCTCAGAGAAAGAGCCTGGTGTCGAGTATCAACCGTGAGTCGAGAGACACGAACAGTGACAAATATATTGGTTTGGAAATGTAATTTTGACTTTGAGCATTCAGAATTGAACCATACATATTGTAGAATATTTTTAATTTCTTTGAATTAGGTATGAATTAATTCTAATTCTGAATAAGGTGTCCAAATAACATAATTATAATTCTTAAGATTCAATTTAAATCAATCTCAATTCCAAGACAAATTTTGTGATCGAATCGGACAGTGTTTCCGCAATTCGTCGATGTTCAAAGCTGCTCTACCTTGCAATCCATCATGGATTTGGCAAATCACTCTAGATGACACTCCTCTTATTATGACTGATCTAAGATACGGGATGGGTGTCTAAGGTTCTGTGGCTCCTCGTAAGAGTTCTTTCAAGACTTTATACTTGAGAAAACGTTCTGGTTAGCCAGTAGTCTTTAGTTTCTTCTTTAGTGGAACTTGTAAAACTCAAGGGCATAAACCCCGATGGTTCTATGGCCTTCTCAAAAATCTAACAAAGCTTATCGGTGGTTGGTAAGCTACACATTTGCTTTGGAAATTGTTTCGTAGGTTCTTCCTACACATGAAAATTTTCTTCAACAAAATTAAAGCTCGTTGTTCATCCAGAGTATCCCTTATCTATTTTCAATTCACAAAACTTACCCATAGCTTTTCCATGCAAGACCTTGTATTCACCCATGCCGTTTAACTCTTAACAGTACTCCAAGTGAATGCTCTCAGTTACTCGAGCACATCATTTCATCTTTTGGTTACAAGCGCCTTTCTGCGCGCTTGACAAAATGGACGAGTCCACTTTTTAAAAACTCTGCTTGATTATTGACTTTTTTATGAATCTCGAGAAGCCAAAATAAGCCGTTACTCAATTCAAAAATCTTCTTCGCTTTAGTTGCCAAGCTCTAGAAGCCAAGGAGAATGTATTGGTAAGCCCTTGGAAATTATTGAAGGTGGACTCTATATCTTCTTGTATTAGTGCTCCTACACAACAAGAGAAATAGTTTTTTCCGATGGACTTTTAGCGATGAATCTGTCCGTTCGTAAAAGTCCGTCGCTAAAGACCTTTACCAACTGATATCCATCCGTAAAGGTCTTTAGCTATAGACTTTTATCGACGGGTTATTACTGACAGAAAAATCCGTTGCTGAATATATTTTCGTATTTTTTAATTTTTATTTTGAATATTAATTTTTATATTTTGCTAAAAATTAATATTAATTTTTTATTTTCAATTTTATATGTTGAATATTAATTTTTATATTCTACTATAATTTACTCTCATATCATTCCCCCGTCGCTCCTTTCTTTCTCCCCTCCCCACCCTCTACCCCCTCGATCACTCTAAGCTCTTAGTTAGGAGCTCAGAACTAAAAGCTCAGAGCTCCGCGCTCTTCGCTCTTCCCTCTTCTCACTCAGTCGACCATCGGCGATCACCCTCTTTCATGGCATCCACCCTGCTACTACTGCCGCCCATTTCCTGCTGCCTCTCCTCTTCCCCGGTCGTTTCTCAGGGCACCCATCGCCGCTACCGTTGCCACTCATTTGATTTCAAAGCCTGGTGAATACAATACAACCAGTGAAGCGCAAGTCGGGCAAGACCTACGCCAAGCTTGCTCAAGAGACTGGCCTCACGAATGTGAACATGGCCCGAATGTTGAAACACCAGGACCGGCTTAGCCCCGAGGTCCGCCCTAAGCTGCAAGCAGCCTTGCCCGGGTTGCCCGAGGACCTAGTCCATGAGATGATGGAGCCACCCAAGAGGTTTTATGACCCCCTTTTGATCTAGGATCTTGCCAGTTACAAGTAACCCAGTAACACTTTCTATGAATTTTCTTGAAATTCTCATCTGGTTAGTTTTTGTTACTTATGCATATGCTTTTTAGTTATACTTTATAGTCTGGTTTGACGAGTAATGTTATGTACCAAATTTTGACTCTGTGGCAGACTGTGAATCAAGTCTTTTACAAAATATGGACTCCAACTGTTTATAAATGAATGAACTTTTATGTGTCAAATCACTGGAAAGTCAATATGTGGGATAAAAATATTGGAAGAGTAGCACTAAGCCTGGTTCTGGCGATATGAACCTGTGGTTGACTATAAAATTGGGACTTCCTTGGTATTGGAAAATTTGGCTACTAATTGACATGATATCAATCATTGGCATATTGCTCTTGATTACTAGCATTTCATTTGATTTTGAAGTAGCAGAATTGTTATTTCTTATTTGACACACTAGTATTACAAGTTTTGTATATTTTAGTGCATAAATTGAGTATGTAGCTCCTATCTACATTTGCAATAGAATCTCTAGTACCTTCTAATTTTTGTGAACACTGCTTTGTCTTAGGCGACAATCTGTCTCTACATGCATTGCACTCCTTTTGCTTTGACTTATTTTAATGCATGTTTAGGGTCGTGCAACACACAAACAATGTATATTTTGTTTTATGTACACGTCTTTTCCTATGAATCAAAAGGCCTATTATTTTATACGACATCTGATAAAATTGGAACGATGATAATGATAAGATGTTACTCTTTTTGGCTACTTAAGCAGGGATTTTATTGTTGACGCCTTGAAGTTTGAGGATACTTTAGAGGGATTTTATTGTTCCTTTAAAGTTGAAGTGCCGGAAGCCTTGAAATCTACTGTCTTCCTTAATTGTTATCGCGTTTGTGCATTTAACTCCGGAGACACGTCAAATTCCACGAAGCATGAGTGCTTTGAAAGAGGGGAAGTGCTAAGTTCGGGTGTGGGTGCAAGACGAGTGCGGGGTAGGACATGTCAGGTGCGGATCCATCCTTTTCCTTTTATTTTCTTTATTTTTGAACTTCGTGTGCAGATCGGGTATGACTAGGATATGGTTCGGGTGCGTATCCGATACTTATGTGTGTAAAACATAATTTTCAAAAGATTTTTTTGGGGGTTGAAACATAGAACCTTTGTGTGTGTGGGGGGGGGGGGTGGAAAACATTAATAACATAGATGTAAATAACCTAAGTTATGGCAGGTTATGTCTTGGGGAGAGTCTGAGAGAGCAGCGGCGGTGGTAACCTCTTCGCAACCACTCAAAACCACTAGCGACTCTGACCACCACCAGCGACATGGGTGACGACCACCCATGGGAAATCATGTATTATGGTTTGTCGATAGAGAGGAGACCGATGAGAAAGAAGAAGTCAAATCTAACGATGACCCAAGAGAGATCCCGTATTAGAGTTTTTCGATAGGCAGGAGACTGGTGAGAAAGAGAAGAGGAAGACGAAGAAGAAGAAGAACTCACCGGTGACCCACCTGGTCTGTGATTCCAGCAGCAATTTTCTCCTCTCCTCGGCGGTTTCTTTTTCTCTTGGATTTATTTGTTCTTGATTTCTTCTCTTTGAGCAAATCCAACCATAACTTTTGACAGCTTGATGCAATTGGCTATACAAATTAAATACTCACTTGTTAACTATTTATTATTAAAGTTAGCCCGAATACTTCAAAAAAAATATTGTAATACACATACAAACTTTATTTTATTCAGCTATGCAATTTCAATATTTATGAAACAGCCCATTCAACTTAACAAACTCTCATTTCTTCATAAAATTATTTATTTTCACACACACACATACATATATATGTGTGTATGTATGTATATATTATATTATTTTTCGTATCCCCGTCGTACCTGTATCCTATTATTTCTAAAAATGACATATTTGCATATCCACACTAGTACTGTATCCCCACTCGCACCCATGTCCGTGCATCCTAGGTCAAATTTTTATCAATCCGCCATGGATGAAGTACCAATGGTTGATTAATGTCATTTTCATTTTTCTTTTTCTCAATTCAAAGATATACATTGCTATCTTGCAATGAATGTTTTGTTGTGATGTAGAACCATGGTAGCAGTATAACTTGGAGCATGCAGCGGTTTGTTTTTTTATAAACCCATTTGGTCTATAAATTTGGAATATGTCAAATCTACTTTGGTGGGGGGGGGTGGACTTTATATAAAAACAAAATACGTACTGAGGAACAGAAAACAAATATACACATTGGACAAAGCTAAAAGTGAAAGTGTCTCATAAGAGGAAAAAAAAAGATTAAACATATTACTCCTTATCTTTTTTTTAATTCTTGTATATTCTCATCTTAGAACACATTTATTATGATTTCTCTGGTACTTAGATGATGGAGTTGCTTTGATCGTCCTACAAAATCAACAGGTAATTGTTTCCATCATTTTTTGAATGTCAATGGTACAAACTTCTGCAATGCACTATAGAATTATGATAAGGGTTAGTTACAGCTATGTTCCTGAGGTTAGGGTATAATTACAGTCAAGCACATTAAGTTTGAAAATGTAACAGGCCGTGACCTAAAACTTTGAAAATGTAACAGCCGTATCCATCCGTTAGGATTTTGTTAAAAAAAATTATACTTTTTGGCTGAGGTCATCATTATGTATTTTAAAATAACAATAATACCCTTATACTGTATATACCGAATAATTTTTAAAATGTTTAAATTAAAATTATAAACCTTGATTTGAAGATTAGGGTTTTAAAACCCTAAAGTTGGTTAATTCCTTATCTCTATTCAGTCTTTTTCATCAATTTGTCTCAATTTGGGATTCAAAAGTTTCTTAATCTGCAAATCAGGGTTTGAAAATAGGGTTCAAAACCCTAATTTGAAAATTAGGATTTGAAATTTTGATATGTTCATTCTCCCACAACACCTTACCCTAATTTTCATTTTCTTCCTCCCCCTAACTCAATAGTTGCATCCCCAAATTGAAGTTCGTCAAGCATTCTGGATTAATTTCCCCTTGATGCGTGGATCAATTTGCGTGATAAATTTGTCCAATTGGGAGGTTAGGATTAAGAGCAGGCCGATCCCGCGATGGCGAGATCGATGTGATTGACCGCTCCATGCACTCCACCGTCGGGAACCTGTCGAAGGTCTCGGGGTTGACTAGGGTTGCCGGAAGGTGCCAGGGTGGCAAACGGGGAAAGGGAGGCAGGCGGGATGCAGCGCGGGGGAAGGAGGACGAAGACGGGGGTGGGCGGGTGACGGAGAAGGGGGAGGCCGGTGGGGTGCAGCGCCGGGGAAGAGGGAGGAAGACGGGGGTGAGTGGATGATGGGGAAAGGGGAGGCAGACGGGGTGGGCAGTGATAAGGAGGGGGGCTGGGGGGCGGCGTGCGGCGGTTGGGGGATCTTAAAAGACAGAAATGGGGTTAGGGGTGAGGGTCGGGGGAAAAGTAAACAGCATAAAGTAGTAAAGAGTATAAAGTAGTAATAAAGTCTTTTCCTCCTTTTTTTTTAAAAAAAAAGGAAGTAATGGCATTTGAAAAAAATAAGGTTCCAATATAGGGGCAATAAAGTCTTTTCATTAAAATCGTTAGGGTTTTTACGATTCCGTTTGGTCAACGGACACAAGTGTAATTTATCCAAACTATTGTCATTGCCTGTAATTACACCCTAACCTCAGGGATATAGGTGTAATTAGCCCTTATGCTAAATTTCATAGACGGGTATTCTTCGGTCTTTCTCATTTGTATGTTAAGTTGAGAGGCTTGGTGGTATTACTTCTATTTCTTGGGAGGCAATGGTGCTTTCTCGCTTTAAAAGCTTTAGATATACGCATCTCGTGGGAGTCAGTCAGGGCATAGCTCCTTATTTTTTAAGTTTGAAATTTTTATTGACACATTGGTCTGTAATAATGCTTAAAAGGTTTATCTTACAATAACTTCATCACTTATGTTCCTCTGTCGTTTCTTTTTTTTTTCTTCCTTGAACTGTTAAGCATTGCTGAGTAGTTTGTTTTTTGCTCTAATGCAGGTGGCGCTCGACTACATTGGAAAATGTGGAGCCACTGTTGGTGTCACTATGGAGAAGTGGATCAAGTACGTTAAGATATCGGATTTTAGTGTCTATATTGGGAGATTGATATCCAATTTTTTTGGTTTTGTTAAAATATGTAATTTTGTTTTGGGATTTGTACGATGTTGGGCATTGGGTGTTAGATGTATGACTTTATATTTTGTTGTATTGCTTGAAATTTGGTAAAGAAGAGTGTTATATTTGGTTATTCAAACTAATTGTCATTAAAGATATAGACATTTAGAGATGGAATTTCATTGCTAGAGTCTGATTCGATTGTTATCGGATAGACTTTTAGCGACATAAATTGCGTCACTAGAAGGCCTTGATTAGCAACGGAATGTTCGTCGTTAAAAGTCTTTTAGAACTGAATTTCAAGAAAGTAACAAAAAATTAAAAATTTATTTAGGTTACCTTCTATCGAAAAAGTAATTAATTCTGTTTCTTGGAATTTGGGAAAGATCTTAAAATTTTAAGGCTACCAGTGCGTTGAATATTTTTTTCTTTTTTCTGATTGCAATTTATATCAAATATTTAGTTTTATCACCAGATCGCAGATTGAGACGGTCATCGTTATTATTGTTGGAACCCTAAACTTCTATAAAAGGGTCTTTAGGCTACATTTCAAAAAAACAAGCTTTTCTCTCCGGCCCTTCTATACCATTTCTTCCCTAGAAGTGCTAGATCATCTCGTAAGAGAAATTTAGCACTTCGTATTTCATTTCTCCTTATAGATAAGTCAATGCATCGTGGATTCGTCACAAAGTCTTTGCAAGTCTTCTAGACAGACGCATTCTCGAGGTATATTTAATATTTTCTAGACTAGTTTAGAATATGATGGTCTAGAGTGCTTCCCCTCCCTGCGATCACATTTTCAAAATAAAAACTATTCAAAAGAGTCTTGTCATTTTATTTTGTAGTTCAAGTCTAAGATCAAAATGTAAGTTGACCACACCTAAGGCCCGGTCGAACTACGTGGTTTTTATTCTGATTTGCCTAACCAGATATGTAGATCATTTGACCCCTACTGTCGAATTAAAAATATATATAGGATTAGAACAAGGGATTGTTTTATTGCATATTATATGTTTAAGGCCAATAATCCACAAAACTGAATTAGAGACCGAAAGGTTATGGTGGGTGCCTAACACCTTCCCATCATATAAATTAGTCCCTGAATCCGCTTATCCGTTTTCGGTAGATTAGTAGTCTTTAAACATTTTAGAATTTTTTTGTGTTTTTGCATATTTTCTTTCTTTTTATAGAACAAGATGGAGACTCTTAATTTTAGACTTGTGTGGGGTCTAGGATTTTTTTGAGGCAGTTCAAAACAAACTATGTGCTTTGAACTTCCAAAACTGTGAAATTTGTCTTATTGCATAGGCTTTTAGTAGCTGAAGAGGCCCTAAAGCTAGCAATGCACTTGCACTTTCAATCGTTTGTATTCGAAGGTGACTCCTCTTTGGTAGCACGTATTCACAATCACCAATGTCCTCATTAACCAGAAGCGGGTGTTATATTGACTGAAAATTTGGATTTGAAATTTTGATATGTTCATTCTCCCTCAACACCTTACCCAAATTTTCATTTTCTTCCTCCCCCTAACTCAATAGTTGCATCCCCAAATTGAAGTTCGTCAAGCATTCTAGATTAATTTCCCCCTTGATGCGTGGATCAATTTGCGTGATAAATTTGTCCAGTTGGGAGTCTAGGATTAAGAGCAGGCCGATCCCGCGATGGCGAGATCGATGTGATTGACCGCACCATGCACTCCACCGTCGGGAACCTGTCGAACGTCTCGGGGTTGACTAGGGTTGCCGGAAGGTGCCAAGGTGGCTAACGGGGAAAGGGAGGCAGGCGGGATGCGGCGCGGGGGAAGGAGGACAAAGACGGGGGTGGGCGGGTGAAGGGAAAGGGGGAGGCCGGTGGGGTGCAGTGCCGGGGAAGAGGGAGGAAGACGGGGGTGAGCGGATGATGGGGAAGGGGGAGGCAGACGGGGAGGGCAGTGACAAGGAGGGGGGCTGGGCGGCGGCGTGCGGCGGTTGGGGGATCTTGAAAGACAGAAATGGGGTTAGGGGTGGGGGTGGGGGGAAAAGTAAACAGAATAAAGTAGTAAAGAGTATAAAGTAGTAATAAAGTCTTTTCCTCCTTTTTTTTTTAAAAAGGAAGTAATGGCATTAGAAAAAATAAGGTTCCAATATAGGGGCAATAAAGTCTTTTCATTAAAATCGTTAGGGTTTTTACGATTCCGTTTGGTCAACGGACACAAGTGTAATTTATCCAAACTATTGTCATTGCCTGTAATTACACCCTAACCTCAGGGATATAGGTGTAATTAGCCCTTATGCTAAATTTCATAGACGGGTATTCTTCGGTCTTTCTCATTTGTATGTTAAGTTGAGAGGCTTGGTGGTATTACATCTATTTCTTGGGAGGCAATGGTGCTTTCTCGCTTTAAAAGCTTTAGATGTACGCATCTCGTGGGTGTCAGTCAGGGCATAGCTTCTTATTTTTTAAGTTTGAAATTTTTATTGACACATTGGTCTGTAATAATGCTTAAAAGTTTTATCTTACAATAACTTCATCACTTATGTTCCTCTGTCGTTTCTTTTTTTTTTTTCTTCCTTGAACTGTTAAGCGTTGCTGAGTAGTTTGTTTTTTGCTCTAATGCAGGTGGCACTCGACTACATTGGAAAATGTGGAGCCACTGTTGGTGTCACTATGGAGAAGAGGATCAAGTACGTTAAGATATCGGATTTTAGTGTCTATATTGGGAGATTGATATCCATTTTTTTTTTGGTTTTGTTAAAATATGTAATTTTGTTTCGGGATTTGTACGATGTTGGGCATTGGGTGTTAGATGTATGACTTTATATTTTGTTGTATTGCTTGAAATTTGGTAAAGAAGAGTGTTATATTTGGTTATTCGAACTAATTGTCATTAAAGATATAGACATTTAGAGATGGAATTTCATTGCTAGAGTCTGATTCGATTGTTATCGGTTGGACTTTTAGCGACATAAATTGCGTCACTAAAAGGCCTTGATTAGCAATGGAATGTTCGTCGTTAAAAGTCTTTTAGAACTGAATTTCAAGAAAGTAACAAAATATTAAAAAATTATGTAGGTTACCTTCTGTCGAAAAAGTAATTAATTCTGTTGGTAAAATGTTACTTTTTATTAATGGACCATCAACTCTTGTCGCTAATCTTTTAGTGATGGGTTTTTTTACCAACAAACTTTTAGCGGACAGTCCGTAGTTAGAAATCTTTAACAATGGATTATCTACTTTTAGCGACGAAAATTTTTTATCACTAAAAGTGAATTTTCTTGCAGTGTTGTCAAAAATGCAATTATTGTTAACCAATGAAAATAATTTGTGGTAAAGACAAGATACACTTGGACTAGAAAGCCCCATGCTCAAAAACGAATGGCATGGATTCCTCTTGCTACTAGTTTTGTAATTTTAACGGGCTTGGTCTGGACTAGACTTTCTAAAAGGCATGGGAGTTATCAATATGAACCCTGAAGGCCATCTTGTGTGCTTGGTCATTGTAGAGATCTCATTCTTGTAGTTCTATTTTATCTTTCTCTTATGTTTTATTAGGCTGTATTAATGAGCCTAATCTATTAATTAGGTCCAATAACTGGTGCAGCCAAACTCAGTTAGAGTGCAGTCCAATTAGAGTCCCATCCAATTGGTTAAATCGGCCAAGTTAGTTAGCTTAACCCAGGTCCAGTTAAGAGATTGTGATTGGTTACGTGATTCAGGATTATCTTGTGATTTATCCTTGATGCATGTGGTTAATCCTCAATTTATATGAAATATGGAAATAATACCCGAATTTGGCACATGCCTTCTGTTCTTTTGGAGATAATTACCGAATTAAGGAAATTTCTTGGAATTTGGGAAAGATCTTAAAATTTTAAGGCTGCCGGTGCGTTGAATTTTTTTTTTCTTTTTTCTGATTGCAATTTATATCAAAAATTTAGCTTTATCACCAGATCGCAGATTGAGACGGTCATCGTTATTATTGCTGGAACCCTAAACTTCTATAAAAGGGTCTTTAGGCTACATTTTAAAAAAACAAGCTTTTCTCTCCGGCCCTTCTATACCATTTCTTCCCTAGAAGTGCTAGATCATCTCGTAAGAGAAATTTAGCACTTCGTATTTCATTTCTCCTTATAGATAAGTCAATGCATCATGGATTCGTCACAAAGTCTTTACAAGTCTTCTAGACAGACGCATTCTCGAGGCATATTTAATATTTTCTAGACTAGTTTAGAATATGATGGTCTAGAGTGCTTCCCCTCCCTGCGATCACATTTCCAATATAAAAAACTATTCAAAGGAGTCTTGTCATTTTATTTCGTAGTTCAAGTCTAAGATCGTAATGTAGGTTCACTACACCTATGGCCCGGTCGAACTACATGGTTTTTATTCTGATTTGTCTAACCAGATATGTAGATCATTTGACCCCTACTGTCGAATTAAAAACATATATATAGGATTAGAACAAGGGTTTGTTTTATTGCATATTATATGTTTAAGGCCAATAATCCACAAAACTGAATTAGAGACCGAAAGGTTATGGTGGGTGCCTAACACCTTTCCATCATATAAATTAGTCCCTGAATCCGCTTTTCTGTTTTCAGTAGATTAGTAGTCTTTAAACATTTTAGAATTTTTTTGGGTTTTTCCTTATTTTCTTTCTTTTTATAAAGCAAGATGGAGACTCTTAATTTTAGACTTGTGTGGGGTCTAGGATTTTTTTGAGGTAGTTCAAAACAAACAATGTGCTTTGAACTTCTAAAACTGTGAAATTTGTCTTATTGCATAGGCTTTTAGTAGCTGAAGAGGCCCTAAAGCTAGCAATGCACTTGCACTTTCAATCGTTTGTATTCGAAGGTGATTCCTCTTTGGTAGCACGTATTCACAATCACCAATGTCCTCATTAACCAGAAGCGGGTGTTATATTGACTGAAAATTTGGATTTGAAATTTTGATATGTTCATTCTCCCCCAACACCTTACCCTAATTTTCATTTTCTTCCTCCCCCTAACTCAATAGTTGCATCCCCAAATTAAAGTTCGTCAAGCATTCTGGATTAATTTCCCCCTTGATGCGTGGATCAATTTGCGTGATAAATTTGTCCAGTTGGGAGGCTAGGATTAAGAGCAGGCCGATCCCGCAATGGCGAGATCGATGTGATTGACCGCACCATGCACTCCACCGTTGTGAGATTACATGGTGTACCATTGTCTATAGTGTCAGATCGAGATTCCTATTTCACTTCAAAATTTTAGAGGAGCTTCCAGAATTCTATGGGCATTGACCTTCGTTTCAGCACTGCTTATCATCCGCAGACAGACGGACAGTCCGAATGTACCATTCAGACACCAGAGGATATGCTGAGAGCTTGCACATTAGATCTTGGTAGTAGTTGGTATAACCATTTACCTTTAGTTGAATTTGCCTATAATAATAGTTATCAGACAAGTATTAAGATGGCATCGTTTGAGGCATTGTATGGACGGAGGTGTAGGACACCACTATGTTGGGATGAGGTATGAGAAAGAAGGTTATTGGCACCAGAATTGGTGCAGTTGACTACTCAAAAAGTTGATTTGATTCGGGAACGTCTTAAAGTGGCTCAAGACCGATAGCGTAGTTACACGTCTCACCGTCGTCGTGAACTCCAATTTGAAATGGGTGATCACGTGTTTTTTAGGGTTTCACCTTGGAAAGGGGTGATGCGATTCGGTAGAAGGGACAAGCTTAGCCCTAGGTTTATTGGGCCATTTTGAGGTTTTGGAAAGGATCGGTCCGGTGGCCTACACAGTGGCATTACCGCCAGAGCTATCGCACGTTCATAACATTTTTCATGTTTTAAATCTAAGGAAGTATGTCCACGATCTGACGCACATTGTGTCGTACAAACCTTTATCAATTCAGGAGAACCTTTCCTACGAAGAGCAGCCGATTGAGATTCTTGACCGTCATGATCAGGTCTTAAGGAAGAAAGTCATTTCTTTAGTTAAGTTTTTGTGGCGGAATCACGAAATAGAAGAAGCCACTTAGGAACTTGAGGAGGCTATGTGCGAGAAGCACCCTTAGCTTTTTGACACTTAAGGTACATTTTAAATTTCCAGAACAGAATTCTTTTAAGAAGGGAAGAATGTAATACCCCAAAAAAATTTCTTTTTTTCTGTGTGAAATTAATATTTTTGAATAAATAAGTTTGTAGTCTTTTGTTAATATTAAGAAAATGGTCTGAGATTGTTTCTGAAGTTTTCATTCGAATGAAAATAATTTTCGGTCGAATTAAAAAAAATAATTTGAAACACAATTTTCTCCTATGTCGGATTCGGCCGAATGAAAGATGATGTTTCGGTCCAATGCAAACTATTTTCAGTCGAATTAAAACTTAATTTTGTTACATATAAATAGTTTTCTTATTTCCTTTCGAATCTTTTTGGTTCTCTGCTTATTTTCCTTTGTGATAGAGAAAAGGAGAGAGAGAGAGAGAGAGAGAGAGAGATGAGAAGGCTTGGAAGGTTCATGATTTCTAAGGTGGAGCTTAAGAATTTGTATTCACAAAGCTTTATTAAGGTGAGGGTTTATTTTCAAAATTTAAATCAGCGATGAACCAATCGCTCATGTAAGTCCTTAGTTTCTTTTTAAAATCAAAACTTCTTCGATTTGAGTTAAGAGATTCTTCTTCTTCTTTTGCTTTGAGCTTTGTTATGAATAACTTGTTCTCAATGCTATGACTTGTGAAATTCAATTTGTGTCGAATTCGTTTGACCTTAGAAATTGTCATATTGATATCGTTCATTTCAGTGATTGTCATTATTTTGTTAACACTGTGTATTGTTGGACATGTCTAATAATTGATTGTGTTAAATTGAAATCTTTGTTTTGATAACTCTATGAGCCATGTCACAGTGTAGGTGACTTGTGTCTGACTTACCCACGTGGATTGAAACGTGGGCTAGCTGAGGAGAGTTGAGCTAAAGATCGCAATCTTACCTTCTGAACCGGCCTCATATGTCGGTGATGACGTATGTGACCACTTTCTGAATGGCTCCCTAGTGTCTGTCTCTATATTCATATATGTTTTGACATTCGAAATCTAGATTGATTATTCGTTCCATTGAGACCCTTTATGCTTCCGAAATTTTGTTTCTCAGAAGTTTTTGCTTTCATTTTATTGGTCATTTGAGCGACCTTACTGGGCATTTGGCTCATTCCCTTTTTGTTTCTCCTTTCAGGTGATCAGTAGGTGGGACTTTGGGATCGAAGGGCCGGCTGAGTGATCAAGAGTTAGCTATCTTTGTTTCAGAGTTAGTACTGATATTTTGAGTGAATGATTGAGACAAATTGTTATTATTTAGGTTTTATTTTGGAAAACTCTGTGTCAGAGAACTTGAATTGTACAATGGCTTGGGGCCACTGTGTTAGATATTGATGTATTTTTGGAAATTAATTGTGCATGCTCTGATTTATCATTTGGAAATTTTTTGATAATTATAGGATTTTATCTGATTTCTGTTTATCTAACATTAACTCTTCAGAATTAAATTCGGGGCTTTACATTTATCCTAATTAAACCCTAATTAATACACCCTAATAATAAGCACTAAGTAAACCTAATTAAACGTAATTAAATCCTAATCAGGGTTAAACCTTAATTTCCTAATTAAACCCTAATGCATCCCTAATTAGCCCTAATTACAACATAATTATCCTAATTAAACCTATTAATCCTAATTACCTTGCGTACCCTAACTAAACCCTAGTCATCCCTAATAAGCTCTAATTAACCCAATTTGAACCTTAATACATCCCTTATTAACCATAATTACCCTAAATAAAACTATTAACCCTAATTACCCTACTTAACCCTAATTAAACCCTAGTACATCTCTAAATAAGGCTAGTGGGCCCTAGTACATCCCTAATTAATCCATATTCTACTGAGAAACGTGAGTCGGCCCCCCGCATTAGGAATATTCGTCGTTATTTTGTGAAGTCCATTGATAACGAGTTGGTTCAACTCGTTGCCAATGAATTCGAATTAAAGTGAAATTGGTAATGTATGCAACTTTTGAAATTTTGAAATTTTAGAAAGATGGTTGCATATATAACCAATTTTTAAGGGCATGCATGCATAAAAACCCTTAGTTCCCGTTCAAAGGTACTCATTACAGAGTAATGCTTTGTAATGAGCCTTTGGATGTGCAATTTGGATAATTTGAAAAAGTTAAGTGTTTATAAAACAATGTATCGACTTATGCTCTGTGTTCTATGTCGTGGATATTTAGTACACGTTCTCCAGTGTTTCTCTGGGTGCATACAGATTCAGTGTTCTAACATTCGTTAATTCTTGCAACAGCAAGATTAGACGAATGTTAAAACGCTTAATCGATGTCGTGTAGTTGGAGAAGTAAGGGGAGGTGCTATCGAGTTCTTCGTAGACATAGGACTAAGCATGAGTTGGTAACTATTTTATAAACATGTGATTTTATGTATGGGATAGGACAACTACCTATTAGAATGAAGGGGTATATATAGACATCTTGTCACATGGACGCATTCATTTTCACATCGAAGGGGTATATATAGACACCTATTAGAGGTTTTAATTTAAGGTGGTATGTAGTACAGTCTCAATCATCATGTCGGTCTATCGAAGTTGGATGAAAAGGAAGAATGCTGAGAATTTTGAGGATCGCGTCGACGAATTTCTCAAATTCACTTACGCTCATCCTGCACATGTTGACTCTGGGACAATAAGGTGTCCGTGGAGTAAATGCGAGTTGTTGCATTGGAGAAGGAGAATGGTGGTAAAATGGCATCTTATCTAGTAAGATTTTATGGGTGGATATACAAGGTGGACGCAGCACGAAGAAACGATAGTATGGTCATCCAACCTGGCTGAGGAGGCACAATATGATTGCCAAGATATGATTATTGATGTTGGGCATGCTAATGTTCAATGGGGTGACTACCACGGCGATGATAATCCCCCGTAGCTGAATGAGGGGGCTAATTAATTTTATGATTTGTTGAGAGACACGAATGAGCCATTGTGGGATGGAATCTGGAAATACACACAGCTGTCTGCGGTTAGTCAATTTTTAAAGTTGAAATTAGACCACGGGCTAAGTGAGAAAGGATTTAATGAGTTTGTTACTTTTCTCAAAGAAAGTACTATGATGCGAATAAGAGGATGAGGAAACTTGGATTGAGCTATGAACGGATAGATGTGTGCAATAAAGATTGTGTATTGTTCTGGAAAGAGAATAAGGACTTGACACGGTGTCCTATATGATAATTCAATGTATAAACCGGACAAAGGGAAGAAGGAAAATATTGCATGGAAGATACTGCGATATTTTCATGTTATCCTAAGGCTTCAGAGGATGTACTACTCCTCTAACATGGCTAAACATATGAGCCAATGAGGGCTCAATGTGAGACTCGTAGTAACGATGCCGATATGCTAACACACCAAGCTGATGGAGAGGCATGGAAGGAGTTTGACCGCAGGCATCCAAGCTTTGCTCAGGAAATTTGGAATGTTAGACTTGGTTTGGCAACTAGTGGGTTCAACCCTTTTGGGCAGTCTAGCACATCTTACTCTACATGGCCTCTTATTATTGTCCCGTACAACCTTTCACCAGGCATGTGTATTTTTGGCGTTACTTATTCTGGGGTCAAAGAGTCATGGTGAGGACATAGATGTGTATTTAAGGTCATTGATTGATGAGCTCAAACAACTATGGATTGTGGAGTCGAAACTTATGATGCATCCCTCAAACATAAATTTCAGATGAGGGCTACTTTGATGTAGACTATACACAATTTTCCCGCATTGGGAATGACGTATGGGTGGAGCACACATGGAAAGTTGGCGAGCCCTGCTTGTATGGGAATGAATCCCAGTCATACGTTAAAGCACGACGGGAAGCCCTCGTGGTTCAGATGTCACCAGAAGCATTTGCCACCAGACCATCAGTTCTATAGGTAGAAGGATAAATTTGACAGGACAATCGAGCATGATGTTGTCACACTAAACTACCCATCCGGTGAAGAAGTGTGTATTTTCTTGGAGTTAGCCTACTAGAGGACACTCATTATGCAAAATAACATGGATGTGATGTACATCGAGAAGAATGTTTTTGATAATGTGTTCTACACAGTGATGAAGTTTAAGGGAAAATTGAATGATCACCTTAAAGCGAGAAATGATCTATAGCAGTTGGGTGTGCATCGTGAATAGCATCCTCGCACAGTCAATGTGAGGATGCTGCTTCCGAAAGTACCTTACTGTCTAGACAAGAAACAGGTAGAGAAGGTCTATCAGTGGGTTAAGAATTTGAAGCTTCCGAATAGGTATGTGTCTAACATATCTCATTGCTACAATGTATTGGGATGTAAGTTTCAAGGGATGAAGTGTCATGACTGTCACGTATTTCTTTCGGGATATCTGTTCTTCTACAATTCAGGAGAGTAACATGGAGGTGCTTGAAAAGAACATTGTGTTGACAATTTGCAAGCTCGAGAAAATCTTCCTACATCATTCTTTGATTCGATGTAGCATTTACCCCTTCAATTTGCATATGTATCCATTGTCAATATTCAAGCAGTCAGATAGTCCGTTCAGATAACCTATACTCGATGGCTAACGGATGTAGAGTGCAGAGTTGCAACAATATATACCCTTTTTAAATTGTGATAAAGTTTAGCATTCGTTAAGTAAGTTTTTGACTTAAGATAATTATTGTACATAATTAAAAATGTGTGATCAGTGGGTTAACGCTCTCGATTTGCAGTGAATTCGATACAAAATCCTTAATCACTGATCCCACTGGACTTGACTCTCATCGAAAATTGTATTTTGTAGAATGGTTCAGAAGACGTGTAAGTCTTTAACCAAAATATACTATGTTTCATATGTCACTCCATGTGTGGTTTATGAACTTTCACCATCTTATATAATAGGTTTAGTCAGTCGACGCTCCAATAGCCTCCTTGTTGAAATAATTAGCTCAAGGCCCTAGTAAACAAACAGCTTGTCATGGAGGCTACGTCATCAATGGTTTTAGGTTTAACGTAAAAGATGATGACCGGACGAAACAAACCCCAAACAGTGAAGTCTTGGTTAACGGCGATAGTTATGACGAGAATTGCATGGACATTTATGGAGAGCTGGATGTGATTATTAAGCTAACATATCTGGTTTCCAAAATCGTCTGGTAATGTTCAAGTGTGTTGGTTTGATGTCACATGCAGTAGAAGATTTCGTGTTAGCTTGCAGGGGATTGAAGTTTTTCGGCCGTAACCCCAAAGACACACTTTTAGGGGTTGAGCCTCACATTATGCTGCCTTAACCTCTCAAAATAATTTCTCAGGACTGTGTAATATCTTCACGCTTCCTATATTTGATAATCATATCATCCACATACACTTCTACCTCCTTCGGAATCATATCATGAAAAAAGTAGTAGCGGCTCGTTGGTATAACCCCAACATTCTTTAATATAAAAGGAATTATTGTATAACAAGAGGTGTCCTGAGGGGTGGTGAAAGATGTTTTCTCCTGATTCTCAGGAGGCATCCTTATCTGGTTGTATCCTGCAAAGCAATCCATGAAGGAAACCAACTCGTGCGCTGCAGTGTTGTCTATGAAAAAGTATCGTGTATATAACCAAATATTAGCACAAGTATTACTTTTCCAAATGAAAATAATATTTTCTTTTTGGCTCAGTCTAATCTAATGGTGTTCGGGCATTCAATAGAAATTTAATTTAAGGACATACACTACAAGGAATAAGGCTTTTAGCGACGGAAAAATCCGTCGCTAAAAGTCCCTCGTATAAAAGCCCGTATCTAAAAGTTTCGCGACGAAATTTTAAAATCCGTCATCTAATATTGAACTTTTTGCGACAGATTTTTTTATAAATTAGCGACGGAATTTTTGTCACTAATTCTATTTTTTGTATTTTAATTTATTTTCTTTTTTGTGAAATTAGCGACGGAATATAATTTTTTGAGACGGAATATTCCGTCGTTAAAAATCTTAGAATTAAGAACATTTTTAGCAACAGAATTAATCCGTCACTAAAAGTCAAAAAATCTAAATATTTTTTTATTTTTCTAATGCCCAAACCTGTAATAAAAAAATTTAATCCTCAACAACAACGCACAATCCCCAAGACACAAACGACTATATCTAATCAACTTTAAAAATGTTTATTATATAAATAACTTGTGATATACAAGCCGGGAACCGGATACAGCCGGTTAGGGAAGGGGAGAAGATTGAGTACAAGCCAGACGGGGGGGACAAGCTGGGACCGGGCAAGAGAAGGGGCTCATCAGCAGTTGCCGAGTCCCGGATCTGGATTCTACTGATTTAGGGTCGGCTCGACATGTCTAGTAGGGGTGCCCTGTTGATCCTACTCCCTGATCATCCTCAACACCACCGTAGCAATGCGCTGGATCTCTTCCTCGGCCAACAGACATGGAAGAGCCGCTGTTTGTGGAGGGGCAACGGGGGTTAGGTACTATCCTATCACAGCACGTGCAGTCGTGCTAAGCAGGCTACGTATGCAGCCTTTCGGCCTATTGACGACCTCTGGTGTATCCAGCCTTTCGGCCTATTGACGACCTCTGGTGTATCCAGCCATTGCTTTAATGCCCCTGTACTCGCACTCGTACAAGTTGACACTAATTGTTGTCCGGACTGCTGCTCGGACCCCCTAAGTTACTCATACGAGGCTTGCAAGAATAGTGATTTAAAGATATGTTAGTGCATTAATTAACACAACAAAAATTGAATAGAAAGACAAAAAATTAACAACTTAAACAAATTGACTTACATCGATCTGCCGGGCAATATCTGAAATATAGTCGCCTGCTCGGTGTGCCTCGCCCTTATCCTTCTTCCTCACTTACTTCTGACTATACGTCAGAGCTACGACCTCATCCTCCTCCAGATCCGGGTGCTCGACCGCATTCATGTGTCAGACGATATCATGTGCCTTTGCACCCTCCCCCCCCCCGGCGTGTGTGTCGGATCTCTATTCTGTTTGTTTTCGGTCCCATTCTTACTCTTGGCATCCCAGCATGGATCCACAACCCACTGATCTATCATCCCCCCCCATACAGTCGTAGATATCCAATGTGGGGGATATTTCTTCATCTCCATCATCGGGGCACCCTCAGGTAGCATCTTCTTCGGCCAGTCTGTGCGTCGTGGAGCCATCGGCGGTAATTCTTACCGATGTAAGCAGAGAAGGCCTGCCACCCCAGCGCCTGCTGATTAGGCGAGTCAAACGTGAACCCCTTGTGCAAGGCATTCAATAACACAAATTAATATAAATACTAAATGCTTATTAAACAAATACAATGTACTTCAACGTACCAGCCACTCCTCCCATAGGGACTCCCTCGTAGCGGCATCCCAGTCCTAGGCCTCTTTGAAGGTTTAGTGATGGAATATTGGAGGTGGCGTTACCGAGATCTCTTTGAAGGTTTGTTGAGGGGTGATGTTGGAGGTGGCGTAGTAGACTAGGGCTTGGGAAAAGGAAGGGGCAATTTTGTCGCATGCTTGGGTGCTCAAAGGTATAGGAGGGCATGTTATTGTAGTTGTTTTTACTGAAAGGACTGATGATAGGTTCTGATGGGACGATGATTTTAGTATCAAAAACACAAGGAAAAAAAGGAAGAAGCCGATGATAATGAGCTTCAGGCCGAGGGGGTATTGGCTTTTGGCTCTCATTTTTTGTTTTGGGGAGATGCAGAAAGGGTTTGGGGATGGGTCTGAAAGTAGAGATGGAGTTGAAGAGGGAGATGGGGGAAGCAGATGAATGCCGGGATTTTGATAATGTATATGTACATGTATATAATCTAATTATTATGATACATAACTAGACTATATACATATAAATAAATAGAATTCCCCAATAATTGGATGCAGTGTGTGTGTGTGTATAATTATGTTTCCGATCGACTAAAGAAATAAATGTATGGGGATCCTAAAAATAGAATGACTCCAATGTTATCGGATTAGGAGAGCCCTTGCTTTACTCGAGAAAATTAATGTCTTACTCAAGCGAATTGACAAACTCTTCCCTTAGAAGCCATGATTCATCGATGATAACGAGAAACTTCAAAGTGAAGCTATCCAACTGGTAGTAAAAAAAAGTTCTTTACTTTTAAGGTGTTGGTTAACATTATGGTTTATACCAGGCTCACAAAGTATGTGACTATAGCTAACGTGAACTACCCCATCTCACTAAAGGAGTTTCGAATCAGAGACATAAACCCGGTCAATCATGATTTAGCAATTACTGCACGAGTCATGAAGGTGGGGGTGTGTGTGGTAGGTTTTGCATTCGGTCTGTGAAATTGAAGGATCTCCTAAACCTTTTACTATTTAAAATTCTTCAACTATATACATCTAAGTGCATTTAATCCATTGAAATGCCAGTTTGTCACCATCTTGCTAAGATGTATCTCCATAACCAATTTCAATCTTCTCTAGGCCTAATGCTAGTAGTAGATTCCACACTTTTAAGGGATAACAACTTCAATGTAACAATGAGAGCTCATTATTGCTAAAATATGTTATCTCTAGCGGCTAATAGAGCTGCTATATGCATCCAGTGATGTACTGTACTTTAAGTTCTCAATATATGCCTGGCCTTTCGAGTTAGTGGTGAATTCATGAAATTTCACTTATTCACTCTTTTTGTTTCTGTCATCTAATAAATCAATACTGAAAATGGACCATCTTAACTTAGAAAGCAAATCTATATTGATAGGTTTTGCAAAAGCCGTTTGCAAAAGAAAACACCAAGACGGTGGAAATCAAACTCCACACTCAGCAAAGAGCTGTCAAACGTGCCATTTTTAACTACTCGATGAGTGTCTCTTTCGAGTAATATCAGCTTTCTACACCGAATGCCCCCTTCCTCTTGAGCATGTGGAGTGATATCGGCTTGCTCCGATATAGTCTCTCCAGGCCCCCGGCATAGGATCTTAGCCCGGATAGTGGTATGAACAGAGGAGTGGATGCACGAAGCAGCTTTAACGTCCCCAAGGACTCTAGGGTCGGAGGTGATCCTGAGGCCTATGTGGCATGCAAATGTGCTGGGGCTGAAAGGCTAGCCTTGAGGATGATGGTGATTCCTTGTCCTTCTTTTTCTTGTTTCTCATATCCTCATAATGGAGGAAACATCCCTTAACTCATCTCTTCCTCCACTTTTTTTTCTCTTGCCTGGTTCGAACATCCTTAATCTGCTTCGTACATTATGTGGTCAAAGGATGAGGTAAGTCCTCCTGACAAATGCCTCATAGCCCCAAGGATCATTGGGCCACCTCAAAGGGGATATAAATATCCCACTTAGCAAACTCTACCTCAAGTCCCTATCTAGTGTCCCCATGTTGTACATCTCTACTGAGGGTAGCCGAGATTCAAGGCTCCACATCTGAACGGTGCTAGAAAGCACCGGATCACCTAGATAGAATTCTTCGTGGTAGAGCCCAGCCAATATGGTAGATCCCCACTAGTTGTGCTAAAGTTTGTGCTCAACAGAAAACTACAATTAATATGGTGTTCTTTTTGGCTTCTTGCCTGAGAACTTTTCTAAATGGGAAAATTTTAATAAAAATGAATGACTAAAACTAAAAATTTTGATTGATTGAGTAATCAAGTTATAGACTACGCGTCCAAGACAAACGGTAACCCGTACCAATAAGTTAACTAACATAAACAAACTGAGAACCTCTATCAATAGGAGGCAAGAAAACAGTATTTGTAGAGTTTAAAAGAAAGAAAAAGATAAACATTTGAAGTCAAGTCATTTGTTTGAATTGTGTGTTGATTATCCTTTCTGTTGATTCTTCTTTTCCCTTTTATCCTGATTTTTAAAAACTTTTCCCTCTAGTCTTCTTATTTGATTTCAAAACTAAAATCACACGTGAACCGTTCATAATTGCTGCTATCGATTTCCTTACAAATAGCTGTGCTGATTTTGATAATCCATTCTGACACGAGTTATCCACGTCTTACTCATACCAACATTACGGCCCCACGTTTTATAGAGACTTGAACCATCATAAATTGTCTCCATCATTATCTGATGCCGCTATAAACCGTCATTACATCAGCATTAGTGACGCATTAACCTTAACTTACCAACTTTTGGCTTTTGTCTTTCTGCATACATGTGTCCATCATCTATTTGTCACAACTAATTATATTTTTAACACCCCAATAGTGGGAGAATGGTTTTTTGTATTGTTTATAGTCATATGTGATCAAATTTGTACTATGTTAAAATCTATTTTGTTCATAAGGTTTTTAAAGTTAACCGTAAAAAATAAAAGAAAAAACTTATGTACACAACTTCGAATGGATTGCCAATACACAAGGACTTCCTCAGGTGTCTTCTTTAGTTTTTGGCTTAATCTCAAAACTGTAACCTCAAGTTTACCTCTAGTACAGCTTTAGTACCCAACTTTGAAGGTGTACCAAAGAAGTACCTAACTTTTAAAAAATGTACCAAATCAGTATCTCGACTGACGGATAACGGATGCCATTAGAAAATCAAAGGGGTAGGACTAATATTTTTTTTTAAAAAAATAGACATAACCTTGTCCACGTGGGCCGTTGTTTTCACAATTTCTTAAGGACACGTGGCAACATCATAGTCGTTTGATTTTTTCTTTTCTTAATTTAATCACTAAAAAACAAAAACTCTATCTCTCTCTCTCTCTCAAAGCTCATTTTATTCAAGGTAAACTCCTTTGTGAATGGAATCAAACACAGGAATGATTAAAGAAAGGAAATCCTGGACTTTTTATTCCCAACCAGCTTCTATCTACCAAATAAGGAAGAAACTAATAGATTTTTTAATGAATCATTTGTAGCGGAAAGGAGGAAAGCCCGGACTTTGAGTCTCAATCTAACTCCCACATCAATCCTTTGTACCGAAGTAAGGTTGGGTGAATGGGAGTTTGGTATCGAAGGTGGTCCAAATGTGTTCGCTACCTTGGGCTGAACAAGCTTCCTGAACCATTGATTTTTCCCACCTGAACCACCAACTATCACAACTCACCATAACAACACCACAACCATCACCTGTCACCACCACCTCACTTCATCATAACCACCTAATTTCATCTGCCATCAAACCCACAATCGTCATCATAACGATACTACAACAACGACAATCCGTAAAAACCACTATCACTCCATTGTCTAAGCAACCCATTACAATACCCAAAACTCGGAAGATGAAAGATTACACAAGCAGGCGACAGTGGAATCATTTTCATCCGAGCAGATCGCTTTAGATCTGCTATGAATTAAATGGTGTCGGAGGGGTAGTGGGTCTTGTGGTGGGAAAGATATATAGGTATGGTCAAATCTGAATGGTGGTGCCCGGGAAGATTGGTGGATAATGACCACGGTTGTGGCGTTGGTGGTAATAATCAATATGATGGAAGTAAGTTGTTGGAATGGTGGTTATAGTAGTGGAGTAATGCAAATCTTCTTGGGGTGATGATGATCTGGTCATGGTGGGTGAGGTGGTGAGTGTGGTGGGTGGTCACATCGATGGTGGGTCTCGTGATTGGTCATCAAAGTTGTGGGAATATATTATTTGGGCAGCGGCGATTATGGTAGTGGTGTTGGGTTGTTCGAAATTGTGGTGGTACAGTGGTGATGAAGGAAGAGAAAAGATATCGGAGGAAGAGAGAGAGACAGACATGACAAATGAAATAAGAAAAAAGATGGCTGGAATAAGAAAAAAGATGACAGTCGAAAGGTGTCAGAGAAAAGGCAGGCCACATGACCATGAGACAGGCTTTTATATCTTTTTTTTTAATAATGACATTCCTATCCCTCTTACTTTCTAACGGCATCCGTTCTCCATCAATTTAGGTGCTGATTTGGTACTCTTTTTTAAGGTTGGGTATTTCTTTGGCACACCTTCAAACTTTAATACTAAAGCTGTACTTAGAATAAACTTGAGGGTATAGTTATGAGATTAGACCTTAAATTTTATATTCATGTTTCCCCTAGTATATATATTACCTATTTTCTTTTGAACAATTGATCAGAAGGGATCAACTGCACTAAGAAATCAGTACTATTATCTCATGAGGAAATCTTCAATGGTCCCAAATTATTTATTCTGACTATTTAAGATCGCCGGGTAAAGACGATTGATGAAACAGTACTGAAAAAGAAAAAAAAAAGGGGGGGGGGGGGGGGGTCGACGATAAATATGCTATGCATTCACTAGTCATGGGTGATCTGATACATATCACATTCATTAAATAAACAGATCTTCTGTAGTCTATATACAGAATGCTTATATTTTAAAAAACAAATACTTCATGAAGACTCCAAACAATAATGCCGAAGGCTCTGCTCATCCGCTGTTTACAAGTAGCATATATTTAACTTGAAAGATAATTGACCAGAGAAGGGGATGAACAAGGATGTTCTATGGGACTAACAAAGCCATCCATTATATGACAAATGCCTGAATAGATTTTAAGCTTTATCAGGAGAGAGAATGAGTTTTGGAGCTAAACATAAACGTGGGGGTCTGTTTGTTTTGGGCTTTAGAGGCGTGAGGTTTTGTTTGTTGGCTACTGGATGCATGCATGCCACCTGGGGGAATTTACTTGGGACCAAACACCCATTTATTTAATCAAGGTATTTGTTTATGATAAACGTTCCTTTTCGTTACCTTATTGTTTTGGAGGGTTCTCCATTAATCTTCGTGAGTTCCAACTCCATTCAACTAACAACATCTTGGTTCATCATCGGCTCCGTTTGACAACACTTTAAGTTTATTTTTCACTTTTAAAAAAAATTAAAGTCAATTTAATTTTTTTTCTTACAAAAACAAGTGGGTGTTTGATAACCCAGTTTTTTTTTTTTTTTTGTGTTTGATTACGCAATTTTTATTTTGAGTTTTTTCTTTGGAGGTGGTTTACGGTGTTGGGGCGTGGCGGTGGTCGACGATGGTGGTGGCCTGCCGCTGGCGGTGGCTGGTGGCTGCCGGCCACCAGCAGTAGCCGGTCGCAAGTAATTGCTGGCGATGGTCGCAGGCTGGCCGCCGGCAGTCGCCGACGGTGGCTACCTGCCGACGGCAGTGGTCTCCTGCGGTGGACGGTGGCGATGGACGGTGGCTGCCTACGGTGGGAGGGTGGTGATGGTGGTCTAAAAAAAAACGAGAACTCATTTTTTGAAATTTTCAAAAACAGCCTTGATTTAAAAAGTAGTTTTTTAAACTAAAGAAAAAAAACAAAAACTGATTATCAAACGCATTTATTTTTTTCCAAAAAAAAATGAAAAAAGAATGAGTATCAAAACCGGTAAGTAGCTCTCCATATTTACTCATGTAACCCAATAGTTGTTTTGGAGTTATTATGTATATTTTTCTTACAGAATTCTTGTGTTGGATTGAGCTATTAACTTTTTGTTTTGTGCGTGTGCCTAGGGGGTGGGGGGAAGAGTAATTTATTTCAACCACGGAACTGTAAGGGTCTTCAGAAATCATTTTTGTGGCTGCCAAAGTCTGCTTTAGGCAACTGTTTAATTTCTTAGGGCAAATATAAAAGTTTACCTTTGATTCGATCGGGATTAGCTGGCATGTGTAACACCTGACTGTTGAAACAAAATAAAATACAAAAAAATATTCAGTACAACGTGATAGAAATGGTCCAATGGATGAGATTTAACGACTTAGTGTAAGTTCTTAAACAGTCAAGTTTTTATAATCCTCTCGTATATATCATCTGTCATTTTTGTACGTCGTGTTGTTTTTCATTCATATGCGGACATTATATGGACATTATGTGGCGAATGTATATTTACAAAACACAGTTATCTGTTCAAGGAGCATACGATAATGTGATAGTCATTAGTATGTTATGACACCACACATTATTCTCTGTAAATCAAAATGTATCGTGTCTACTTACTCTATGTTATTCCTTTTTTTTTCAAGAATTGATTGAGACGATTCAAATTCATTTAGGCAAGTTTCAAACTTCCATTTGTCCCTCTGGTTAGTTTTTCTTTTTTTCATCAAACAAATAACATTTTCCTATGATTAAAGCACTCAATGGCTTTAACATCAAGGCTACATCTCCTTAATAGAATGCTACGAAATTGGTGCTCTTTCTTGGTCATAATAAGTACCCCCTACATAAGTTCCACCCTCCCACCCGATGGGCTACTCTTATTTTACTCTAAGACCATACCTCGTAATTTTGGTCGGCTACCTACCTCCAAGTGAGCTGGAACAAGTTACAACTTGCAAGTTGCAACCTGTTTTAGACTGGATTCTTTATCAATGTTTTCCAATAATTAACTCTGATGAGACAATAAACAAATATATGATTATCACACCCTCACCATTCAACGAATAAACGGTCATATGTATTCTTTTGACTTTTATCAAACCTAAACAACCCACGTAGCTCCCAACTCATCATGGACAACATAGAGCGCTCCAAGAACCCTATTCACTCTCGAAGCTCAGGGAAAACTTCTACCTCAATCCCTCTTGAAACAGAAAACAACCATGGAAATGGTGAGAAGACAAACTTAGAGCTTCCGAAAAGGGCAAATAATGTCCATGGAAGAAGGTTTCTTGGGGTGAGGCAAAGACCTTCGGGTAGATGGGTTGCTGAAATGAAGGACTCCTCACAAAAGCTAAGGCTATGGCTGGGGACTCTTGATAAAGCAGAAGAGGCTGCCTTGGCATACGACAGCGCGGTTCGGCTTTTACGGGGAAGCAATGCAAAGACAAACTTCACACATGATGGAATCATGACCACCCATGAAGAAAACTCGAGCCTATTACGAAAGAATCCGAAGCTTTGTCTGCTTCTTAAGCATGCCATCATGAAGAACCTTTCAAAGCCCGCTACCTCCCTCAACTTTGCGGCTGTTCCGTGGAATAACCACCAAAGTAGTGATTTAGATCAGGTTGATTCCCTTGTGGAGGAGACAGTTGTTTGTACTTCGCGTTTGGAAATGGGATTGGAAGTGTTGAAGGCTCTCAAGAGGCTGATGAGCTTTTGAGGCTCTCACTTGGAAGCTCTAAGGTTTACTCATCCGTTATTGTGGCTCCTTCTTTTAGTGCTTTCTAAGTACTCAAGGAGGCCAGGAGTCCAGAAACTGTACGTTTTGTGAGCAAGCATTCAGAAGGAGTGACACATGATAATGTTACCTATCATTTGTGTTCTTGCGCCTCTTTTTACACTTGTGATAGGTTTTTGATTAGGAGGCTAAACCACACCACTTGATCTACACTTTCCTTCTGATGCAAAATAGGTTGCCATAATATGGCTTGCTGCTGTAATTCTTACATAGATATGGCCTAACAAGTAATATCATGCTTTTGATCAAGGCCATTTGTAAAATTATTATATACAGTCAGTAAGAAATTTTACCTTATTATTTGAAGTGGACTCTGTTGATGCCAATTTAAATTTTATTTTCCATTGCTAGGGAGAAAATAAAATACTGGGCTAGAACTTTGGCCCCGTTGATATTTCTCTTTGTGCAATAATGACCAATTTTTTTTTTTTTTGGTGTACTCTACAATTTTTATCTATTTTAAGAAAATCTAAAACAAACAGTACGAATACGCGGAAATATTTATACCCTTTTCGTCCCTCACAATTTGTCAGAGAAAACTCACTCCCCTTTCCACTATTTACGCTTTATCTTTCCACGTCTACTCATGGTCACGTCCCTCACTCCTCCTGTCTATCTCTCACTTCCTTCCTCCCATTTAATTTAGCTGACTACAATCTCACCTCCACACTACCAGGCTGTGCCTTCGAAACCATTTCAAGCTCACCAGAACGCAACTTCAACTGAGCCAAAACCTAGATCCCCGCTTACATCTTCAGCCCACTTTTCCGTCTAAGTGATTCATACAAAGTGCGACCCCACTTGCGGTGCATGCGTCAATGTTACAACTGTTGACCTACCGGTCTACATTCTTTACTTTGATCATTTCAACTTTACTATTCAATAATTAATCTAATTGAGTTATTAAATATAATTTCAGGAAACATCATACCCAAACATGCGTGGGCATTTCTTTGCATGAAGACTTTAGACTTATATTAAATTTTCTTTGTAATCATTCTAAAATAGGCTTTCTAAAAGATCGACTAGAAAATCGAAAAGAGCTAAAACCAAGAAACATTGACTGTCAAGTGTCATTTTCATTCGAATGAATTCTATTCATTCAATTGATTTCATCAGAAACTTTGCTTTTTGTTCAAGAGATTTTTCATTCTAATGTTTTTCAAAACTTTTGACCGATTCCATCCGATATTTCTTTTTTGGATCAAAAACGTCGAACAACCTCACTTTCATTCGAAGGATTCCAGTAGACGATGGATCTCATTTTCATTCGAAGGTTTTGCTATTTATTCGAAGGATTCCATCAGACTGCTTAATGTTTTTCAAAAAAAACTTCATTCGAATAGATCTTGTTTTCATTCGATCGATTATTTCAGAGACTCAAGGTTGCTTCAACTCTTCATTTTAATCCGAATGAATTTGATATTCATTCGACCAAATTCTTCAGAGGTAACTTAATTTTTTTTAGGATGCAATTCTTCTGAACGATTTCTAAAAATCATTAAAATTATTTTATTTAAAATATTTCCTCTCTTGTCTCATTAAATGCTCTTGAACAGTCATATCCTCTGAAGTACAAAAGGGACCTTTAGACACTACAAGAAAAATGACTTTCAACGATGGACACATTCGTCGCTAAAAGTTCGCAATCCGTCGGGAAAAAGTTTTAGCGACAGACACCCCGCTACTAAAACTTCGTTGCCTACAACCTCGTCTCTAAAAATTTTATGATGAAATTTTTCAATCCATAGCCTAAAGTTACGTTCAACGACGAAATTACAAATATAATTTTTCATCGGTAATTCTATTTTTTGTATTTTAATTTTTTTTTCAAAAATAATTTATTACCTAAAATATTTAGCGACGAAATTCCGTCGCTAAACATTTGTCGTTTAAAACGTTAGCGACGGAATTCCCGTCGCTAAACGTCATTTTTTAAAAATTAGATAGACTTGTGCCGACGGAATCAAGGCTGTCGCTAAAAGTCAAACTAAGTTAAAAAAATTATTTTATAATACCAAAACTGTAATCACAATCCAATAATCACAGTCCAACAATAAAAATTATACAAAATTTAGGAGGGCAGGGGAGTGGGGTACATCAATAGAGTAGGGGAAAGGAGTACAAGTCGCCGGGGGTGGAGGGCGGTGGGGTTGGCAGGGGAGTGGGATACAAAGAGTTAGGAGGGGAAGGGCTTATCAGGGTTCAATGAGTCCCGAATCTGATGGGTCCTACTAATCGTCCTCGTCCACGGGGGTATTGTGATCCGGATCCGGCTCGGCATGTTTAGCAACAGTGCCCTGCATGTAAAAGCACAGATGCATTAATCTCGATAGCAATCGTATAATGTTCACTAATTAAACGTATATAGTGGTTATACCTGATTATGCGCCGCGATCCTCCTATAAACCTCTGCAGCAATGCGACCAACCTCGTCCTCATGTAACGACGAGCGCTCCACGGTCAGTGTCTGTGTCTGTGGAGATACAACGGGGGTGGGGACGCTCCTATCAAGGCATGTGCAGTCATACTAGGAAGGTTGCGTGAACTGATTAACCCTAATTAAACTCTAGTTTACAGTAATTATTCCTAATTAAACCCCACTAACTCCAATTAACCCTGATTAGCCCTAATTTACTGTTAATTTAATCTCTAATTAGCTCTAATCACAGTAGATTAACCTAATTAAACTCTGATTATCCCTGATAAATCGTAGATAAATCCTAATTAAAACCAATTAGGGTAATTAGCTATAATATGTTCTAATTAGGCTCAACTAGCCCTAAGTAGCCCGAATTAATCCCTGAATAACACTAATTGAGTCTAATTAAACGTAATTAACTGTAATCAACCCTAAATAGCTCGAATTGCCCTAATTAACACATTAAATCGGCATGTTCACCTTAATTAGCTATTATCCATTTAGGTTCTGTACAAAATCATTTGGTTATAGTGAACTTGAACAGAGAAAATCATCATTCCTAAATCCTTTAATATCTAACTTTCCACCAAATCAGGATTTTCAAGTAAACCCGGTGCTTTTGGTTGATAACTAATGGACTCACAAAATTTTCCTTAGCTTGTCATGTTGAACCTTCTCGTCTAAGACCTTATCTTCTGGGACTTCAAGTAATACTTTTGGCTCACAACTCTCCATGTCTACAGAAGAGAAGACTTTATGTGATAAAAGATATTTCTCAGCCTGTCGCAGACATTTCCTGCCATCCATTGTTCCTGAGGTAATTAGATATTAAATACACATAGTTTTCTTCAGATCGATCCCGCATGCCCGACATATGGCTTGTCTTTCAACTGATGGATTGCAACCGATATCAAGCAACACAAATCTTGATGCCCCCAATCAAATTTATGCCCTACATAGCTTGGCTTTCAAACCTCATTTAGCTTGAATTAGCCATTACTAGCATTAACCTTATTTAGCTTGAATTAGCCCTAATCGGCCCTGGTTGGAGTGTCGAGAGTTTTTTTGCTTGATATTGCTTGGAACCCATCAATTCAAAGGCAAGCCATATGTCGGGCATACAACATTGGTTAGAAAAAAACTGTGTACATATATCATCTAATTACCTCAGGAACAATGGAGGCTAGAAAATGTCTACGACAAACTGAGAAAGATCTTTTGTCTGAGAAAGTCTTCTCTTCTGTAGACATGGAGAGTTACGAGCCAAAGTGTTGTGTTGTCTGAAGTATCGGAAGATAAGATCTTAGACGAGATGGTTCAACATGACACATTAAGGGAAATTTTTAAGTCCATAACTTACCAACCAGCACCGGGTTTACTTGATAACCCCGATTTGGTGGATCGTTAGTTATTAAAAGATTTAGGGATGATGATTTAATTTCTCTGCTCAGGTTTACCAAAACCAAATGATTTTGTACTGAACTTAAATAGATAATAGCTAATTAAGGTGAAAATGCCGAGTTAATGTGTTAATTAGGGGCAATTCGAGCTATTTAGGGTTGGTTACAGTTAATTGCATTTAATTAGACTCAATTAGTGTTATTCAGAAATTAATTCGGGCTATTTAGGACTAGTTGAGCCTAATAAGAACATATTACCGTTAATTACCCTAATTGGGTTTAATTAGAGTTTGTCTACGACTTATCAGGACAATCAGGATTTAATTAGGTTAATCAGCGATGATTAGGGCTAATTACAGATTAAATTAACAGTAAATTAGGATTACTTAGGGTTAATCAATTTTAATTAGGGCCGATTAGGGCTCATAAGGGCTAATTCGAGCCAAATAGGCTAGGGTCAATGCTAATGAGGGCCAATTCGACCTAAATAGGCTTGACTAAAGTTAATTGGGTTTATTAGACTGATTTATTATTAATTAGGGCTTAAGTATGAGCTAATTAAGGTTAATTAGAGTTAACGTGCTAATTACAGTTAATTAGGACTAAGGCACTTTAGAATTCGTTGAGTTCATTCGTAAAGTTGATATTGTCCCAACTGTGATTAAGTCCAGGATTTAAGTATATAGTTAGGGTTAGATAGTATTTAAGATAATTAGGAATATATTAATAAGGTTTAATTAGAGTTTAGTTAGGGTTAATTGGGGTTAATTACATTTACTTAGGGTTAATCAGGGTTATTTAGTTTTAATAATAGTTAATTAGGTTTAATTAGGGTGAATCGGAGTTAATTACAGTTAATTAGGATTAATTAGTGTTGATCGGGGTTAACTAGGTTAGGGTGAATTAGGGTTAATTATAGTTAACTATGGTTACGTAGGGATGTGTTAGGGGTTAATCAGGGTTAATGAAGGGTTAATCGAGGATTATTAGGGATAATCGACGTTAATTATTTTTACTTAGGGTTAATTAGGGTTATTTATGTTTAGTTAGGATTACTTAGGGTTAATTAGGGTGAATTAGAGTTAATTACAATTAATTAAGGTTAATTAGGATTGATCGGGGTTAACTAAATTTAATTAGGATGAACCAGGGTTAATACAATCAACAACAAAAGCAACAACATAAGTACTTAGAGCATGTGAAACTTTGAATTGAAGCGACATTCATAGAAATGGGCCCTAGTCATGAAGTAAATAGACACGAAACGTCAAGAAAGTAACTTAGAAATACTTGCGAGATCAAGGCGGTCACATTAGTTTACAACTTATAAACGTTATTCTAGAACCACATAGCAAAATTTCAGCATGATTTGATACTAAGCAACTAAAAAAATATTTCATTCATAAGCAACTAGAAAAACATTTTAACCTCTGAATCTTAAAACTAAATGACCAAACAGACTCAGTACATGGAGATTTCTATTGGCAAGTTTGAACAGTAACCTAACTCGTAAGCGACTATATTGAATTTTTAGTTACCTAATGTGATGTGCAATTAGTTAATTTTAGTCTACTTGAGAAAGATGCACACTACGTGCCATATTGACGTTTAAGCCAAAATGAGTCTGAATAGACTTTAAACAATCCCTATTTAATCAATTCCCAAGCAAACATAACACCAATAGAATGGTCTTTCCCAAATGAAAATGAATGTTTAATTATCTAATTTGATATGCAATTGACTATAAAAAAATGAAATTAAATCACATATCTCAATCCAATTAGGTCACAATTCTCAATCAACAATCTCAAATGCTTAATCTAACAATTTGAAATACTCATTTAACGACCTAAAATCCTCAATCAATCAACAACCTAAACTCCTCTTGAATACCCAAACCAGTGCATAATCTTCTGTATGTACTATACATTAACAGTTAAACACATACATTAGACCAAAATTAGGGTGAAATGGACATACCGGCGGCAGCGGCGGTAGCGATGGTGGCGCTGCAGTGGAACCCTAATTTGCACAGGAGCAATAGTCATGAAAGGCGTCGTATCACAGGGTCGGGGGGACATCGCCAGAGTTAATGTGGTTTGTCGCTGGAGGGGGGATTGTCGGGGAAGGGGGTCGACGGGGGAAGAAATTGTCGATGAGGAATGGCGTAGTGGGGGGCTGTCTGGAGGGGAGAGGGGCATCGGCATCAGGGAGTCACACGGAGACAGTAGTCGCGAGAAAAGCGGGAATGGCGTAGCGAAGCTAAGGGGAGTCGTCGCCGAAAGGTGTTGTGTTAGGTAAGAACCGAGAGAGAGATAGAGAAAGACAGGGAGAGAGAAATTAGGATTTTTTTATAACACAAACGAAAAAATGAAAAGAAGTTAGCCAACTCAGTCACAACAAAGAGGCAACAGTGAAAAAAGTTCAAGAGAAAATTGTGATGATTGTTACGAGTGTAGTATAACTGGACATATCAATATCTAGTGCCCGCAACTCCAGAACAAGTCACCAAGTAGCAGTAACAGAGAGAATAAGGAAAAGAATTTCAAGCCTAGAAAAGCTCTGCTGACTTGGGATTATTCAAATAAGAGTGATAAAGAGATAAGCGAAAATGATGAAGTAGCTCAGCTATGTTTTATGGCAAGGATGATCACTCCATAATCAAAAATTTTGATTATGATAAACTAGATATAGCCTTCCTTGAATTAAGTGAAAAGCACGATAAAATGAAGTTGAAAAATGCTGCTCTGCTCTTAAAAAGAAGGCCATTTCTTTGATCAACACTGTTGAAGAGTTGGCTAGTGAGAGAGAATATCTAGATGAAAAGATTGAGCTTTATGCAAAGGAAAATGATTCTTTGAAAAATAATTTGATTGCTTCTCGAAAAGAAAACTCAAATTTTTCTGTAGAAATCCAGTCTTTCAAGTGTGTAAAAACCCCTTCAGAAATTGAGCTTTTAAAATGCAAATTAGAAAAAAATTTAATTCAAAAAGGGGAAATAGAAAAGAAGATTGGAGGTCTAAATTTTACTCTTTCAAGATTTACACAAGCAACAGAGAATCTGGATGTGATTTTGGGGAAACAAAGATGTGTCTTTGAAAAGAGCAGTATCAATTATAATCCTTCGAAGAAGCAAAAGGATTACAAAAATTTCTTTGCTAAGAATCTAGCTTCTTGTTCACCATTTACACTATGTACAGCTTGTAACTTGAAAAGGCCACTTAATGAAAAATTGTCCGCATAAGTTAGTTAAAAATAAAAAAATCATCTTCTGCCTATTGCAGTAAAATGAAGCAAGTTTGGGTGCCAAAACCTCTTGTATCTAATCTTCCAGGACCCAAGAAAATGTGGGTTCTTAAAGCTTCAAAACCAAAATATGTTTTACATATGTTTGAAGGCAAGAGTAGATCCAAATAAGTGGATTCTTGATAGTGGATGCTCAAGACACATGGCAGGCAATTCATCGTTGTTCACACACCTTATTCAAAAGGATGGTGGTCTGGTTACCTTCGGAGATAACTTGAATGGTAAAAACATAAGTAAAAGGTAAAATTGGTAACCAGGTTCAATCTCTATTGATAATGTGTCTTTAGTTGATGTCTTGAAGTTTAATTTGATTAGCATTAGTCAAAATAATCGATAGTGGGCACAAAGTGTATTTAGAAGGCGATCATTGTCAGATTCGTCATGCCTCAAATAGAGGCACTCTGGTCGATAAGCAAGACGGAAACATCTCTACTCTTTCGTTTGACAAGTTTGATTTTTCTCAAGAAACATGCCTTTTTATTCAATATGATGATACGTGGTTGTGGCATCGTAGGTTAGGTCATATGCATATGGACCTAATCAAGAAATTACTCTGAAAGAACTTGTTAGAGGCTTACAAAAGTTGAAGTTTGTCAAAGACAAAGTTTGTGATGCTTGTCGATATGGAAAATAATTAAAAACCTCTTTTCATGCCAAAAAAATGTTGTTTCTACTATCCGTCCTCTTCACCTTTTTCATTTAGAACTTTTTGACCCTACAAGACATGCTAGCCTTGGTGAAAAAGTTTATACTTTCGTCATTGTTGACGATTTTTCTAGATACACCTATATTCTATTTTTAACTCATAAGGATGAAACTTTTCAAAAAGAAAAAAAATTAGTCTTGCAAAGCTTCTTAAAAACGAAAAGGATTTGAAACTTGTGAAAATCCGAAGTGACCATGGTGCAAGTTTGAAAAAGATTTTATTCCTTCTTGTGATGATAAGGTCAATGCTCACGAATTCTCTCCTCCTTAGACTCCCCAACAAAATGGGGTAGTAGAGAGAAAGAATCTCATCATTCAGTAGATGGCTAGAACAATGCTTCACGAAAACTCTTTGCCAAAATGTTTTGTGGCCGAAGCCAACAAAACTTCTTGCTATGTTTTGAATAGGGTTCTCATTAGACCTATCCTTGACAACTCCTTACGAACTTTTCTCTAATCGAAAACCAAAAATTGATTACTTCAAGTTTTTTGGCTGTAAATGTTTTATTTTAAACGATGGTGAGAACTTGGGTAAGTTCAATGCAAAATCTAACAAGGGTATCTTTCTTGGTTATTCCACGAAGGGTAGAGCTTATAGAGTTTATAATCGTAGGACTCTTCCTATTGAAGAGTCAATGCATGTTGTAGTTGAGGAATCTAATGTTATACATCCAAGTAAGCATGCAGATCATGACAACGAGAGTCTCCCCCTCAGCTTGAATAAACAAGATATCTCAACAGATGAAGGAAGCACTTCAAAACAATCTGAAAAAGCAAATAACGTCACTCTCACTAGTCGTCTTCATTATCTTAACCATTCTCATAACTCTTTTCCTTACTCTGTTACTCTGCAAATGGACGGATCATCCACTCGTGGACCATGATCCGATGATCCAGACATAGTCTTAGGCTTCAAGAAACCTGAATTCATTCATGTCTCCTCTTGTCGTAGCACTCATTCCTCCAACCAACCGTCTTCACGCGCCATCCCATCTGCACCAACAGCTCTTGCTCAAATGGTCGGCACTCCCTTTTCCTTTAACTAGTGCCCAAACCATTCAGGGTACAAATGTACCATCCACTTCTTCTGCTCTTTCTTCTTCTTCTCATAGTTGTCCACCACTCTCTTGTCCTTACACTTCATCCAATGATATCCATCATCTGTCCCATTTTTTCAAAATCGTAGCCGACCAAGTAAACTACTACACATGTTTTACTAGTCTCGACATTATCCTAGGTTGACCATGTGATCTAGATCTGATGGCACAACTTGGCATTACTTCCTATTTTGCCAAACTAGGGGTGTACGTCACTCCTTTCTACACCCATTGTGCACTCTTCACATTTAGTCCGTATTATTTAAGTCAACATGACATATAACTCAATTGTCTCTACCATTGTCAATATTTTTGTCAATGGCGTCTATATGTCCCTCACCGCCTCTACATTAGCCAAAATTTTAGGTTTTACCAACTAATCCTCTCTTGTCATGTACACAGGCAACTCATGGCTACTAATGGTTCTTTTACTTCACTTCAACAAATCCAAACCCTATACAATGACCCCATCTTCACTTCTGTCAAAAAACCTATCTTTTTGAACTCCTACTTATACATCGTGTTTTACACTTAATCTTGTCATGCAACCTTGTTAGATGTACCGGATCTTACACTGAATTCACTTATCTCTACAATCTCCTTACCCACTTTATTTGAGGCTCTCCTCTGGATCTTGCGGCCATTATGATGATGAAAATGGAAACTACAAAGATCGACAAAATGCCAACCTCCCCTATTGTCTTCTTCTTACTGAATTGTTTAAACACTCTCATGTTTCCCTTCCCACCTCTTTCTTTGAATGTATTTCTCTCCCCTCCACCTACAGTCTCAATGTTGCCACTCTCGACCATGCCTCCTTCAGCATTCAGACCAACCCCACCACACATGAAGTTTCTCTTGTTAGGGCTCCACAGCCACCTTCATCCTCTTCAATGCCTTCTACACCTCCCTCATCCTCCACAGCTAGCTCCTACATGCCACCATCTCTATCATTTGACCCCTGTCCCTTCATGCCACAACGTCCATCCTCTGACCCCGGTCCCTTCATGCCACCACATCCATCCTCTGACCCTGGTCCCTTCATGCCACCTCGTCTATCCTCTAACCCTGGTCCCTCCACCTTCTCTCTTTGATAACCTTCATGGTCCCCTCAATGACTTCTCAAACCTTAACTTTGACGACTTTTTCAACTTTGACAACTCGTCTTCTCTCCCCGACTAACTATCTCGAATTTCTACCTTCATTCAACTTCTCCTCCAGTCTCATACTACTCTCGCTGCTACCGTGACCCCCAACCAGTCCACCCTCATGCACCATCTCTCTACCATCCAAAACTCCTCTAATCAACTTCTCTCTAACCAAATTGACCTCTATGACCTTTTAATTGATCTTGCCTCAAACCTTTCCCTCAACCACTCCTCGACCTTGGATCGTCAGACTCGCATTCAGCACGATCTCCAGCGCCAGCATGAGGCTGTTCTTTAGGCCGGTCGTTGCAAGCCAAATTGTCGCTTTGCAATCTTACCAAGCAGAATCAGTTTCTGACTCATTAAATTTTTGACACGTCTCACGATTTTTGAGTCACTCGTCCTGACATTTTTCCATCACAACATGGAGGAACTGATGATGAACAGTGGTTTTTCAGTCCCAATATTCTTTGTGTGACAACTCAAAAATCTAGACCTCTATTGTCCCGAACTCCTGGAGCATTAACCTACAACATCACAACACAATAGACCCTGCTTATTAACAAAAATAATATTAACTCAGCCGCAACATCACAACACAACAGACCCTGCTTCTAAATGGACACTAAATCAAATCCTTCGAGACATACAGTTTAAGAAAAACTTTAACTTAAGCTAGATTTATAACCTAAAAACTTCAAAACTCGAACTTAGGTTCTGTACAAAACGAGTAACAGTACCGATCCACACAAGGGTCTTACTACACAAAATGTTGGTTGGCACTCCGAAATATCACACAAACTAAACTTATTCCTGAGCATTCTATAGTTGATCATTACCTGCAAAAGTGAATCAAACGAAGGGTGAGCTTTCGAAAGCTTAGTAAGGTTGTTTAGGGAACAACCAAAGGAATTACAAAACGATTCAAAAGTCCACTCAATGATAACTTTTCAAAACATTTCAAATAATCATAAATAGTTTGATGATTTCTCAAAACGATTATAACAATCACAAACAAATACCAAAGCGATTACAACAACCATAAACAGATACCGAAATAATCATTTGAAGATCATTTTCAAAGCCATCATTTTAAGATACAATGATGATTTTTCAAAGGATTTCAAAACAACGCAAATAATTCAAACATAATACGGGGAAGGGTTTTAGATAATCACAAATAATTTGGTCACAGTGCGGGGAAGAGTTTTAACTCAATCCCCTTATATAAAATATCAAACCATTCATTTCTAATCATTTTAAAACAATCATTGTAAGATTTAATGTAAACAAATTCAGGAGATATTGTTCATGGGCAAAGGCAATGCCACTCAGGCAATGCACAGAAAGAGTACACATGTATGATGCACAATAACTAGTCCTTTTCATCAAGGTACTAGACCTGTGTAATTAAGCAGGTTCAGACGATCCTTATAACGCCTCCGCATAGAACAGATTCTAAGGTTAACACAGAAGATAAGAATCACAGAATAAAAAACAACTCAATGCTCGACATGTAATAAGAAATGAACATCAACATGAATTCAAATAACCGATATCAATTAGAGTTTCAATGACAATTAAAGATGCTGGTATCAATTCATCACTCAAAATTCAACAATAGCCACAAACAAATAGCAATAAGAAATACGAACAGTTATCGAATTTAGGCACAACATTTCAGAAGAAAGAATGCAAATAGTTATCGAATTCACTCAGCATGAAATAACAGGAGAGCATTGATAAGATTTTTAAATAACCGATTCAGGTCCAATGTTGGGGTTTCCTTACCAATAACATGTTGATATCAATGCATATTTCAGTGTTTGATAGTAGCCATAAGTGAATTAAATGAACACTTACGAACACAAGTTATCAAAATTAGGGTTCAGATGGAAATCCTTACCTAGGGTTCAGATAAAAATCCTTACCTGAATCCGAAGCTAAATTTTCTTAAATGAAAAGTCTTTTGCTTTAACCTACACAGAACAATGAAATGATTAGAATACAGTCTACGTCATGCTATTATAAACACAATACTGAAAAATTATCGAAAAGTTAGGGGAGTCTTCGGTAATTTTCCAGAGACTATATTATTTGCACAATCTACTTAATGATGGTAAGCTTAACTTCAAGTTATACAAGACAAAAAAATTGTAACAACTAGGCTTTACAGATTGCACTCTACTAAGCGATGGTCACATGTGACAGGCACTTAACAAACACTAATATGTGTAACCCATTGCTATAAGCATTTACACATTATAAAAGATAGAAAAACTGTAACCACTAGGCTTTCGCTGCACACTCTGATATCTCAAACCAATAAGTCGCAACCGTTACCAAATTCGCCACAAAGAAATGTTTTACTTTAAAATGAAACAAAAATATGATTCTACAAACGCATGTATTGCACCTCTATTAAATTTTAAGGCTCTGACTCACAATCACATCATTTACCAAACAATTATAATCTTATCCTTCGATCATCTATTTTGATTGAACGTTTTAAAATCTTTCAATCCTAAAGGCAAGCAACATGGGGTCTATTAGTGCATGCTCAGCCAAATCTTAACCTTATAACCAAACATAACATGAACTGTCAAAAGAAATTTAATCCATGTTCTTAAAGTCTACTCTCAATCAAAGATTATATGAGGCTTAAGAGTCTACATAATTTCATATTAGGGCAAGTGAAACTAGGCAAATCCTGATATTAAGTAAAAATATACGTACATAACATATTGTCAATTTCAAAATCATTTGAGAATAAAACACCATGAAATTTTGATAATCAGATTAGGTACAGTGAGCAATTATAACATTTTATCATTTTCAAACATATCAAACAAACACCAATCATATAAAACAATAATGCTTATACGATAAAACATCTAACGTTAATCACATCAAATAATTGTCTCAATCAAGCATTTAGTGAAAAAATAATAACAATAATCATAAGTGGACAACTAAAATGCAAAAATCTTCAAATAAATCATACTTATTGGCTCTTGAGATTCACAATGCAAACACACGACATTCTAGAAAGGTGAGGAATACAGAATGGCGTAGGTATGACGAAACAAGGCCAACCCAATGACTCAGAGTAAATACGATTAGCAGAAATTATTGATCCTTAATAGGAGTCATAGCTTTCCCATGGCCAATGGGTCAAATACTATTACACCTAGTTCAAATAAATTTGAAGGAAGCAAATAAATATCCTAGAAAATGGATAAGACAATTCAATAAAATGACACTTTCTCTAACATCTCAAAGCAAGTAAGCATTCAATTAAGTCATAATTGAATTCAATATAGAAAGGAATGAACGAGATAACAAAGTAGGATCCCCCCTTCTTATCGTGCTCTCAAACCAAACTTTTAGACTTAGCACTAATCACTTCCCAAAAGTATCATTCTCACTCATAAATCAAATCACAAACTTAAAGTACTACTCATATCTTATGAACTTCCAAACACTACTAAGGTTTCCCATGATAATTCAAGGACACATGATTAAAGGATAACCAGTCCCCCATCTAGTATGGTATCAAATTCTAGAATAGAAAATGCAATGAGATCCACAAGAAGATCACTATTCCCAACATGGACAGTACAATCACAGAGAATCGTAGAAACAGTTAAAGACTCACAAAGTCAGTTCCTAAAGGATGGATTTTCACCCTCAATCGCTGTGCAAAAGTAAGGGATACAAAATAACATGATGCTCAAGAATGAAACTATATACTAGCATCTAATGACTTAACCTGTAATCTGCCCACACATGATACATGGGGTGGCTGACAAAGCTGACCGACCACCCAGACCAGTACCCTATGTAGATCGAACTCTAAAATTCTATGATGGTCCAGATCTAGTACTCTAAGTTGATATGGCGCTTGCGCCTTGTGCTTCTTAGAATCCCATACCTTGGTTGAATTTCAGAACTCTGCTCAGGTCTAAAGCCCTAAGCCAATGCGGGCCTGAATCCCTGATTCTGCCCTATCTTCTAGCCTTGGGTACCCTACTATGCTAATTATGCTCTTTAGATCTATCCTAGGAAAACTCCTGCCTATCTCTCCTCCATCTATGTTGTGTTTACTCCTACCTTATTCTATTGTTAGACTTTGACTGCTCTAAAGCACGTGCCAAGTAAACACATTTCATATAGCTCATCAATCGAGCAAAGATCACTCCATCTCTTCGTCCAAGCCTAAGCCCCTACTCAGACATCTGGGATCTATTTGCCTATGTTGCTAACATCCTTACTACAAATCTAAGGAGACAGGAAAACTTTATCTCAAACTCATTTACCGACTCTTGATCTTCTTACGTCACATTAGCAAAATATCTCAACAACTGCTCATGATAACTCGTTGAAAAAATCCGGGTGAAAAAAAATTCTCTAAATTGTTCCCAAGTCATATCAATCAATTGCTAATGAGTCAAACTCTTCTCTACCATTTTTCACCATTGACTAGCGTCACCCCTCAGTTTATAGATAGCAAATCCACCCTTTTAGGTTCTCGCTGCAATAAATTGCTTAAAAAAATTTCTCCATATCATTAATCCAGTTCTTTGCCTCTATAGGTCGAATGACCTTCTAAAGTTAGTAGCATCTTATTTATTAAACTCCTCTAAGGTATTCTTTTCTTAAGGTTGTGGCTGGGTTGGGCAGGATTCAGTACTCCTTTCTGCTGGTTAGCCAGATTATGAGCCATCAATATCAGAATTTGATTCACAGTGTTTTGTAGTACCATCACCCTCCTCTAAGGTACTCTTTTCTTGAGGTGGAGGTATCTCTCTAACGGGGACCTCCTAGCCCTCTATACAATTTCCACTCCCAGTGCTACGAGTGTAAGCCATACTGATACAATGAACAGTTATCAGAGTTACAGTAACACGTATCTAAAGAACAGTATAATTACAAGTTAAAGCAGACTTCTTAACTTTACCATCACCCTACTCCACTCTCATTAACCGAAATACAATTTTATAGAATCATGTTTCCTATACTCTGTGGTTATGTGTCTACAGTATCTAATACATATACTCTTAATACCATAAGATCGAACTTATCTGGTACTAACTGTGACAACTCAAAAATCCGGAACTCCATTGCCCTGAACTTTCAGAGCATTAACCTACCACATCACAACACATCAAACCGTGCTTACTGATAAAAAACAATATTAACTTAACCACAATTTCCAAAATATATCCAAACTTCTAAATGGACACTAAGTCAAATTCTTCAAGATATACAGTCTAAAAAAACTTTAACTTAAGCTAGTTTTACAACTTAAAAACATCTAAAACTCAAACTTAGGTTTTTTACAAAGCGACTAACAGTATCGACCCAGGCAGGGATCTTACTACATAGAATAGCGGCTCTAAAACTCAAACTTAGGTTCTTTACAAAGCAACTAACAGTATCGACCCAGGCAGGGGTCTTACTACACAAAATAATGGCTCTAAAACTCAAACTTAGGTTCCTTACAAAGCGACTAACAGCATCGACCCAGGTAAGGGTCTTACTACATAAAATAGTGGTGGACACTCTAGAATTTCATACAGACTTTAAACCAATTGTAACATCATAAAATTTTTGGAACATTAATACTCGCTCGATCACTTATGTTGAGACAATAATGCCTCAAACTCAACCGAATAAAGCCATAAGCTGTTAGAGCAACTAAACCATCAATCATAATCTTAGTAAACTATCGTAGATGAAACTTCAATCTAAGTCTCAAAAATTTAAACAATAACATTCACCCACGCAGGGGCTCTAATGATAAATACTGAGATCAAATCTCTTTCTTACACTCGGCTCTAAGCCATTCTCAGGCAATTTAATGCTGGCTATCACCTGCAGAAAGGAAGTCAAACGAGAGTGAGCTTTTGAAAGCCCAGTAAGTTTGACCAAAGATTTTTTTAAAAAAATCAAAATAATTTTTACATTTAAGTCATATAACATATTTTCAAAGGAATTTTTTTTTTTTGATGAAATCACAGCAATTCGATATAAACATAGGGACGAGTATCATCTCGATCCCTCAAATCAATAGTCATTCAAAACACTTCAGGTATAATAAAATAGAAATACTTAATATTGAACATGAGCATTACACTTTACATAAAAATTAACCCGACAGTATTTGATACACTTTACATATGTATATGTACACTCTACATATGTATATGTACACTGACTAGTCCATTCAGGTATTAGTTTAACCCAACTAACAGACCATACTTATAACTCCAACAATACGCACCATCCATCCTTATAACTCCCAAGATTACTAACTCATGCCAACATTTAAAAGAAATAAATACAATTAAAAATGTTTTACAATGATTGAGTCAATAAACAGATGAGAATGAACCAAAATTTTAAAATCACTATAAGGCTTAGGGTTTTATAGGTAATTTCAAAACATTTTTATATTAATCATAAAAATAAAAATTCAACGTAGTTTGTAAAATTGTTATTATAAGCATTTGAAATCAAAGTAATAAAATAGTATTCGGATAGAATTCCTTACCTCAATACAAACTAAGCGATGTTAATCGACTTCGATCAATTTTTAGTGAATCAACCTAGATTGGCAATCCATTTGTTAGAACACAATCTATGCTAGTATACTATAAACTTAATATCAACTACCCACCACGTGCTCATTTTTTATCCCAAAATCACGCAACTCAAAGAGGTTCCTGCACAGGGCTAACCTAACCGAAAATCATGTATTCTCCTTAATGCGTAATGATACCCCAAAATTCATAAGAAATTATAATAAAATACTTTTATAGCTTAAAACATTATAAAAAGTCGAAATATGAATTTTTTGAATTTTTTGTATTAAAAATTATTTCTTTAAATACAAGAAAAGCCCATAAATAGCTATAATTATATCTAGCCGAAAATAAAGTCCCATAATTTTTGTAATATCTTTATAATGTGTGTGTGTATAAATTATAGAAATTAAAATTAGAATTTGCAAGGCATTAAAACTATTTTTAAACTATTCGTTTTATTAAATTCACTGCGATACAAAAATGATAACAAATCAACTTAAAAAAAATACCAAATTAATATTGAGGCTTCTTTGTGCTATAAAAATATTACTCTGATTTTTTCAGAACTTTTTTGAGGAGTTTTAAAGACTCCAAGAGATTTTACAAATCTAAATTTATAAAAAAAATTATTAAATATACACACAATTTCAAAAAAATTGTAAAATTTTACCATAAATTCTAATATAGCCTAAGGTATTATACTTTAAATTTTCACAGGTTAACGATCATTGTACGCTATATGATGCACGTGCCCAACTTAACCCGAATCAAAACCTGATCCGCACTTTCATTCTCTTACCCAATGCACTCTCTTACCCCAATACACTCACAGACCTACAACCCAACTACACACACGCACGCGCACACACACACACACACACATACATTGCAAGCAAATAAACACACACCCAAGCACACTTTACACGTAGTTGTTCACACGCCATACACACATATTACACTAACCCACACAGCACTCACATACACATTCACCTAACACAATCATGCATTCAAATCTCTTCACACCCACTGCCTCACGGCAATTGGTATTCCCTTACCCTTTTTTTGTTCCACCCACAGACACACAGAAAAACACCATTATTTACACTTATATACACGCACATACACACAGCCCTTACACACCCTCGGCCGCCTTCATTTCCTACAAACACACAACCCACAACCGCATGTACCTAGCACTTTACACACATACACTACTGCACACTCACCTCACAAACTATGCAATCCTACATGTGTTTTCACACAACTCCCACACACACACACACACAACTCCCACACACACACACACACACACACTCTCTCACACTCTTATATACTTATGGCTGACTTCAGCCTCTCTCCCTCTCACATATGAACTCACACAATCACACGCTTACACATTAAAATGACACAGTACACCAACACCACTATAAACTCTCACACCCAACTTCCTCACTGTAATGCAACTGTTGAACCCACTGCCTCACGGTAGTGGTGTTCTCCTTGCTCACTACCATGTTTACACCAAAAAGGAAAAGCACACACGAGATAATTGCATACGCTAAAAATTCTGCCTCACGGTAGTGGTGTTCTTTTTGCTCACTACCCTGTTTACACCAAAAAAGAAAAGCACACACGAGATAATTGCATACGCTAAAAATTAACCACACTTACACACACACACACACATATAACCACTACCCACGACTTTGCACCTCTCACACCCACTGCCTCACGGCAGTGGGTTTCTCTCTCTCTCTCTCTCTCTCTCTCTCTTTTCTCTCCCAGCACTCTTATGCATCAACAACCACTCACATGCATATACAATCATTTTCATGCACTCATCCACTCACACATGAGCACACAGTACACAAGCACACAACTCATACACACAACCCAAAATACACAACACGCACACACATGTGCACATAACCCACACAGGGCTGTCTTCAAGGCAGCCCCATGCACACACTCACAGCACCTCCAAACACACACTAGTGCACTCAAATAGCACACACCCTCAACGCAGCCTTTCCTATCACACACACCCTACAACCACGACAGCCCATGGCTGTCTACACTCACCCCTTTCACAGCCACTACACTAACAACTAGGGGCACAAGCACACTCATGGTTGCACAAGTGTATATATCCACGGCAACCATCACCTCACAGCCCTTAACTGACCTTTATACACACAAATACTCACACATATACACTTACACACAGACACATATACAAACAAAACACCCATTCACTCACACACAAACACACTATCACACCACGCCCACTACCACGGCAGTGGGTCTCTCTTTATCTCTTATACCCTCACATTGACGGCTGCCTTGCAACACTTCTTCCCCTCATCACACATCCACTAACACACACAACCACTCACTCTCATACACTGCAATCACCCCTCTTCCATGGCTGTTGTTGCAGCCCTCACTCACCCATACATACACGTGAAATGCAGCCTCAAAAATAGCCCTAAAATCCTCTTTTGCAGCAGCCATATCCCAAACCCATGGTCACAATAAAACACCTATCACAAACATCATGACAACTACCCCATGACACTTCTTGCAGACCCCTATACACATTGAATAAATAGGATAAATCAGCTAGAAAACTTACCGAAAAGATCTCTCCAAAAAAATTTGCTTATCTTTTCCCCTCTCTTCTCTCTCTCTATCAGTCTCAGTCGTGTTACAGGAGGAGGAAGAGAAAAAATTAAGGGCGACTGGACTCTCGAAGTGTATGTACGTAGTATGTATGTACACACACATACACACACACACACACATACACACACACGCACACACACACATATATATATAATACCCTAGGGTTCGGGTTGTTACACCAATTCCTGATCATTTTGTAGTTCATCATTATTACATGCGGAAGGGAATCAAACGAAGGGTGAGTCTTTTCGAGCTCAGTAAAGTCGTTCAAGGAACAATGGAAGGAATTACTAAACGATTCAAAAGTCCATCTGATGATATTTTTAAAACTATCATAAACAGTTTCATGATTTCCCAAAATGATCATAAACAGATACCAAAATGATCATAAACAGTCATAAATAGATACCAAAACTATTATTTAAAGATCATTTTATAAAGCCATCATTTTATAATGCAATGATGATTTTTCAAAGGATTTCAAAACAAACACAAATATTTCAATGACAATAAGGGGAAGGGTTTCAGATAATCACAAACATTTTTATCACAGTATAGGGAAGAGTTTCAACTCAATCCCCTTTAATTAGAAATCAATACATTCATTTCCAATCATTTTCAAAACAATAATTGTAAGATACAAATTAAATAAATTCAGGAGATATTGACCATGCGTAGAGGTAATGCACATAAAGAGTACACATGTATGATGTACAATAACTAGTCTTTTTCATGAAGGTACTACCCCTACATAATTACATAGGTTCGAAAGAAAGAATGCAAGTAGTTACCGAATTTGCTCAGCATGCAATACCGGCGAGCATCGGTAAAATTTTCAAATAACCGATTCAGGTTCAATATTAGGTTTCCTTGCCAATAACATGCTAATATCAATGCATGTCTCAGTGTTCAACAATAGTCAAAAGTAAATCAAAAGAATACTTACAAACACAATTTAGCAAAATTAGGGTTCAAACGAAAATCATTACTCATGGTTCAGATAGAAACCTTTACCTGGATCCAAAGCTAAATTATCCTAACTGAAAAGTTTTTTACTCTAACCTAAACAGAATAATCAAATGATTCAAATACAGTCTATGTCATGATATTATAAACTCAATACTAACTCACGCGTACTCCCAGAATGAACCCCATCATTTAGTAAATAAAATTACCAAAATGCTTCTTATGTGTAAAATTATCAAAAGCACCCATCTCATACTTATATTATCAGAACAGCCTTTTTTGAAAGTAAAATCACTAAAATATCACAACAACATGTGAATTTACCATAAGTAACTTTACAGGTAAAATTACCAAAACACCCCCCTTAGGGTAGAAAATTACCAAAACACCCCTAGTGCCCCTCGCACCAGAAAAATATCAAAAACACTATTAAAACACTATTTAAGTACCCCTGAAGTTATTTTTGGACCTGAAAGTGTTTTAAGAAATTTTCACCTGAAAAATCCTGAACCTATGTCTGGGTTCCGCTAAAAATGCTATCGATTACAGAATGACACGAAATTTTAAAAATGAAACATCTCAATAATACCCTACTTTTAATCGATATTCTGCAATTAAACCCTAAACGGAACTTACCTTAAGACACAAAAGCCAGTGGCAATGGAAGGCGGCGATGTTAGTGGCGCGACGACGGTGGCAGGATTTTCATGCTGCAGCAGTGGAGGGCTTTAACCTTGCGGCAGTGGAGGGGTCACCGTGGAAGGGGATCGCCGAAGGTGGGTCACCGTGGAGGTTGGTCTTCGAAGCTCAGAACAGCGGTGGGAGATTTTTCAGTGAGAGAAACGGGGGAAGAGAAAGAAAGGCAGATCTGGTTGTTTTAATCGAGGACTTTTAGCGACAGATTCTTCCAGTCGCTAAAAGTCTGTCGATAAATCACAATATTTATCGACAGAAATTTTAGCGACGGATTCCTTTAGTCCCAAAAACAATTTTATAAAACCCTCAAAAAAATTAATTTTGTAAAAGAGTTTTAGCGATGGTAATTCCATCGCTAAAAGACCGTCACAAAAACGTTGTCGGCAAAAACGTTTGCCCACACTAACTGCGTCGGTAATAAGTTTTTAGCGACGGACATTTACTGACGGTAGTATCCGTCGGTTATACCACGTTTTACCGATGGATTGCTCTCTGTCGATAAAACTTCGTCGCTAAAAACATGTTTTCTTATGGTGTTTAAACTCTACCAGATTCAGATCAGAACTATTTATAAGAATTCACACAAAATTATTAACCCTCATCCCCCCCCCCCCTTCTTAAGTGATAATTACACGTACTATTCAAATCAAGACACACATTATAACTCCTTGACACACCCATAGACACTTGTCTTTTTCCTCACTCTGCCGAGACACCCATAATTACAAACACAATTTACACACACTGCTACACATAAATGCACACTTAAGCACACACTTTAACACACTTAAAACACACAATTATACACACACGCACTTATCACTCAAGCACACACTATCACGCACTCAAACACACACATACCCCTCGGAAACCCACTGAAAAACACCTAGAACCTCATCCAATTCCCTCCTACACAACACGGATGCCACCATACACCACCAACACAACACACACAACCACCCACGCACACACAGGCATAACTCACACACATTGTCAAACCCACGACACACACTCACAAACTTACCTCACACACTAACACACACACTTCACCTGTCAATACACCCACACTTATGCTAAAAACCCATACCCATGACATAAACACACTACACTCAGAACAAAAGTTGTACACAGAAACACACACATGCTGCAGACACAGAAGACACACAGTGCATGGTGCTAAACACACACAAAGAGGGCTAGAGAGATTACCTTAAAGAATTTCCTCAATTTTTCTCTCTTTCTCTTAGATTTTCTGCCCGAGCTCCACGTTTTCCTATTCTCTGTTTTGCTGTTTTGCAATTATCGAGCCACTGTTCCTCTATTCTCTCTCTTTTTTTTCCTTTTTTTTCTTTAATTTTCTTAAGGTTTTTATCTCATATTTTATAAGAAACTCACATTAGTCAATAAAGAAAAATTAGAAGATGGCATCATGACATGACCAACTTTGCCAAAACTTGACACATACATGCCATTTTTCAAATTTTACAAAATAGCCCCCAAAGTTTTTTAAAATTACAAAACGATTTCAAAAGTTTTCAATTTTACATTTTGGCTCCAAAAATCATTTTAACATTTCATTCTCTACCCGATATTACATTATCCCCACCTTATAAAAATTTCTTACTCAAAATTTGATCTTAAATTTCCAATTATTTACAACGTCTAGGCATTACACTTCCGCTGCGTAATAATGATAACTATCACATATTAGTTGAGCTACATCTAATCTAAATTCATGTCCCACTAATACCCGAATGTAACAAGTTAAATTTTAAAAGTATAATGCTAAGTTCAAACCTATCTGGTTATCACTTGCGCTCTAACAGTTCCAGAACTTCACAAACGATGACTTGGCTAGTACAAAACTCACTAAACTAAATTTATGCCACTCCAAATTCAATGCATGCAGAAAAATTTAAATCAAGTTCTAATCTGTCATGTTTCCATTGTAGTATACTGGTGCTATACCAAACTATTTTATTTGTATAATCTACTTCATGATGGAAAGCTTAACTTCAAGCTAAAGGTGTACTTTAATACTAAGCGATAGTCACGTGTTACATGAACTCTACAAACACTAATATGGGTAACCCATTGTTATAAGCATTAACATATTACAAAACACAGAAAAACTGTAACCACTAGGCTTTCGATGGGCACTCTGATATATCAAACCAACGAGTCCAAACTATTACAGAATTTTCCACAAAAAAATTTACTTTAAAATGGCACAAAAATGTGATTTTACACATGCATGTATTGCACCTCCATTAAATTTTAAGGCTCTAAGTTATCACATCACTTAGTAGGATTCACAATCAGATCATTTACCAAAAATTTATAGTCTTATCATTCGATCATCTGTTTTGATTAAACGTTTTAAAATCTTTCAGTTCTAAAGGCAAGTAACATGGAGTCTACTAGTGCATGGTCAGCCAAATCTCAACATTAAACCAAAACATCACATAAATTGTCAAGTCAAACTTTTCACAGATTATGTGAGATTTAAGAGTCTACATAATCTCATATTAAGGCAAGTGAAACTATTCAAATCCTAATATTAAGTAAAAATATACATACATAACACAGTGAAATTCTGATAATCAAATTAAGTACAAACAGCAGTTATAACATGTTACCATTTCGGAACATCTTAAACAAACATGCATTACATAAAACAATGATGATTATAGAACAAAACATCTAACATTAATTACGTCAAATAATTATTTCAATCAAGTATTTAGTGAATAAATAATAACAATAATCTCAATCAGACAACTAAAATGCAAAAAATCTTCAAAGAAATCATATATGTTGGCTCTCGAGATTCACAATGCATTCCAAAAAGGTAACGAGTATAGAATGGTGTAGGTATGACAAAACAAGGTCAACTCAATGATTCAAAGTAAATACAATTAGTAGAGATTATTGATCCTTAATAGGATTTATAGCTTTCCCATGGCGAGTGGGTCAAATACTATCCCACTAAGTTCAAATAAATTTGAAAGAAGCAGATAAATAATCTAGAAAAGGAATAAGACGACTCAATAAAATGACACCTTCTTTGACATCTCAAAGCAAGTTAGCATTCGATTAAGTCACAACTGAATTCAATATACAAAGGAATGAAAGAGATAACAAAATAAGATCTCACCCTTCATATCGTACTTTGAAACAAAACTTTCAGCTTTCGGCCTTAGCACTAATCACTTTCCAAAAGTACCATTCTCACTTATAAATCAAATCACTAAGTTAAACAACTACTCATACCTTATGAACTACTAAGGTTTTCCATGATAATCCACAGACACATGATTAGAGGATAACCAATCCCCACCTAGTATGATATCAAATTCTTGAATAGTAAATATGATGAGATTCACAGGAAGATATATATCCCTAACAAGGACAGTACAATTACAAAGAATTGTAGAAAAAGACAAAGACTCTCCCAACGAGTGTTTATCACATGTTCAGTTCCTAACAGATGGGTTTTCATCATTGATCAATGTGCAAAAATAAGGGATAGAAAAGAACATGATGCTCCATAATCAAATTATATATGAGCATCTAATGACTTAACCAGTAGTGTACCTAACACCATGTTATCAATTGTAGCTGCATCCTGAGCAGACATTGAAAAAAGTCAGGCTGATGTCCTTGGCCTCTGTCCCTACTGATCTTGTCCTCTTTCCTAAGAGGAACATTGCTTGTTGATGCACTAGCTATAGGTACTGATTATCTCTAAAAAATTGACAATCTTGAACCTAATGTTCCACACTCCCACACCAAAAACATCCTTCAATAAATCTATAGCATGACTTACTACATGGATCCTCACACACATGACACATAGGGTGGCTAGAAAAGCTGACCCGTTACCCTAACCAGTACTCTGTGTAGATCAAACTCAAGAATTTTATGATGGTCCAAATCTAGTACTCTGAGCTGGTCTGACACTTGCACCGGTCCAGCACTTGTGCCTTGCGCTCCTTTTAATCCCATGCTCTACCCTAGTCGAATTCTAGAACTCTGCCAAAGTCTAAAGCATTGAGCCGATGCAAGCCTGAATCCCTGATTATGTCCCATCTTTTGGCCTGGGTACCTTGTTGTGCTAACTATGAAAACTGCTAAGGCTTATCAGCCTCTATAAATCTATCCTGGGAAAATTCATGTCTACCTCTCTTTTGTCCACCCTGTATTTTCTAATACCTTCTTCTATTGTTAGACTTGGACTGCTCCAAAGCACATGCCAAGTAAACACATTCCATATAGCTCATCAATTGAGCAGAGATCACTCCATCTCTTTGTTCAGGCCTAAGCCCCCACTTAGACTTCTGGCATCTATCTATCTCCATCTCTAACATCCTTACTACAAATCTAGTGAGACAAAAAAACCTCATCTCAAACTTGTTTACCGACTCTTGATATGCTTGTGTCACATTAGCAAGCTCTTTTAACAACTGCTCATGATAACTCGTCAAAAAATTCCGGTTGAAAAATAATTCCCCAAAACTATTATCAAGTCATATCAATAAATTTCTAATGAGTTAGACTCTTCTCTACCATTTTTCACCATTGACCAGCCTCACCCCTCAGTTTATAGATCGTAAATCTACCCTTTTGGGTTCTCATTATAATGAATTGCTCAAAAAAAATTCATTTCATTAATTCAGTTCTTTGCCTTAGTAGGGTCCAATGACACTCTAAATTTAGTATCATTTTATTTATTAAACTCACCTAAGGTACTCTCTTCTTGAGGTTATGGCTAGGGTTGGGCCTGATTCGATACTCCTTGCTATTGGTTAGCCAAATTCTAAGCCATCAAAATCAAAATCTGATTCATAGTGTTTAACAGTGCAATCAATGGTTCTAGATTCTGATGTTGTTCCTCCTATGAGGTAGAGGTACCTCTCTATTTAGGACCTCCTAGCCCTCCATACTATCTACATTGCCAATGCTACGAGTACGAGCCATACAGATACAATGACCGGTTATCACGTGTCTAAAGAATAGTACAATTACAAGTTAAAGGCAAACTTCTCAACTCTCCCACCATCTTACCCCACTCTCATTAACCGAAATAAGATTCAACAGAATCTTGTTACCTATACTCTATGATTACGTGTTTACAGAATTAGATACCTACACTCTTAATACCATAAGACTGAACTGCTCTGATACCAATTGTGACGACCCAAAAATCCGGAGCTCAATCGCCACGAACTTCGGGAGCGTTAACCTACCACATCACAACACATTAAACCCTGCTTGGTGAAAAAAATAATCTTAACTCCTCCCAACTTCTAAAATATAATAAAGCTTCTAAATGGACACTGTCAATTTCTTCAAAATGTACAGTCTAAAAAAATGCTGACTTAAGCTAGTTTTACAACTTAAAACCTCCAAAACTCAAACTTAGGTTCTTTAAAAAGCAACGAACGCGACCCAAGTAGGGGTCTTACCAAACAAAATGGTGGTGGGCACTCCGGAATCTTATACAGACTCTAAACACATTCCCAAGCATTCTACAGTTGATCATTACCTACAGAAGAAAATCAAATGAAATGTGAGTTTTTGAGACCTTAGTAAGGGCATTCAAGGAACAATTGAATGAATAACAAAACAATTAAAAATCCCATTCGATGATAATTTCTCAAAACATTTCAAACAATCAAAACAAACACATATACTTCAAGGACAATATGGGAAAGAGTTTCAGATAATCACAAACATTTTGATCACAATATGGAGAAGAGTTTTAACTCAATCCTCTTCAATCAGATATCAAGACATTCATTTCCAATCATTTTCAAAACAATAATTGTAAGATACAATGTAAACAAATTCAGGAGATACTGACCATGAGCAGAGGCAATGTCACTCAGGCAATGCACAGAAAGAGTACGCATGCATGATGTATAATAACTAGTTCTTTTCATCAAGGTACTAGCCTTGCATAATTACGCAAATTTAGACCATCCTTATAACGCCTCCCAAAGAACAGATTCATATGTCAACACAGAAGACAACAATCACAGAATCGAAAACAATTCAATGCTTAACATGCAATAAGAAATGAACATCAACATGAATTCAAATAATTGATGTCAATTAGAGTTTCAGTGACAATTAAACATGTTGATATCAATTCATCACTCAAATTTCAAGAATAGTCACAAACAAATAGCCAAAACAAATATGAACAATTATTGACTTCTGGCTCAACAATTCAGAAGAAAGAATGTAGACAGTTATGAATTTGCGCAGCATGCAATAATAAGCGAGCATCAATAAAATTTCTAAATAACTAATTCAGGTTCAATGTTGGGGGTTCCTTAGCAATAACATGATGATATCCATGCATAACTTAGTGTTCTATAGTAACCATAACTAAATCGAAAGAATACTTATGAACACAAGTTATCGAAAATAGGGTTCAGAGGGAAATCATTACCTAGGGTTTAGATAGAAACTTTTACCTGGATCCAAAGCTAAATTATCATAACACTCACACGTACTCCCAAAGTGAACCCCCTCACTTGGTAGGTAAAATTTTCAAAATGGCCCTTATGTGTAATTTTATCAAAAGCACCCTTCTCATACTTAAATCACCATAATAGCCTTCTTGTAAATAAAATCACTAAAAAATTCCAACCGTATATGAATTTACCCAAAACTACCTTTTATTGGTAAAATTATCAAAAGTTCCCTTCGGAGTGAAAAATTACTAAAACACCCCTTGGTGCCCTTCGCACTAGAAAAATCTCAAAAACATATTAAACACTATTTAATTACCCTAAAGTTATTTTTGGACCAAAAAGTGTGTTTAGAAAATTTTTACCTAAAAATTCTGAACATGTGTCTGAATCGAGCACTCAGAAGCTGATTTCACTAAAAATAGTTGTCAACCTCGGAATGGCACAAAATTTTAGAAAATGAAATATCTCAGTAATATAAGGTTTTTTTTTTAATTGTTAGACTAAAATAAATTAATTTTCTATATTAAATAATTCAAAAACTTCTTTTAATCGATACCCTAATTTAGCGTCCTAGGATACATAAAATTTTCAAAATTTTTCACAGTGTACAGCTTGTGAAAATATCAAGAGTCATCGTTTTAAAGTTTATCATATTCAGATCTGTACTACTTATAAAAATTCACACAAAACAATTAACCCTAGCCCCCCCCCCCTGCGGACCCCTTGAGGCCCAGTGATAATTACACATATTATTCCAATCAAGATACACACTAAAATACTTTAACACACACACACACACACTTGTCTTCTTCCTCACTCTGCCGAAATACCCACAATTACACACACATCATTACACACTACTAGACATAAATACATACTCTAACACACTTAATCACACACTCTAACGCACCTGAAACACACAATTACACACATAATCATACACAATTGCACATACAGTCCACATCCGAACATGCGCACATGCGCGCACACACACATTGTCACTTAAACACACATTGTCACACACATACCCCTTGGCACCCACTAAAAATCACACAGAACCTCATCCAATTTTGTCCCACACAACCCATACACCACACCACAACACACACAACCACCCATGCACACACACAGACATTGTCAAACCCATAACACACACTCACACATTCACCTCACACACTGAACACATACTAACACACACTATACCACTCAATACACCCACACATATGCTAAAACCTAACACTCATGACATAAACACACACTCGTACACTCAAGAATACACACTGCACATAGAAACACACATAACCACAAGAAAAACACAATGTATGGTGCCAAACACACACGCACGCACTTGCACGCACACTGGAATTACACACAAAAAGAGGGGTAGAGTGATTACCCTGAAGAATTTCCTCCATTTTTCTTTCTTTCTCTCAGATTTTCTGGCTGAGCTCCCTCTCAATTTTCCTCTTTCTCTATTTTGCTATTTTGTTATTGCCGAGCTAATGTCCTTTATTCTCTTTTTTCCCCTTTTCTTTCTTTAATTTTCTAATGGTTTTTGTCTCATATTTATAATAAACACAAATTAGTCAGTATAAAAAAGTAAGAGTGGCATCATGTCATGACCAACTTTCCCAAAGTTTGACACCTATATGCCATTTTTCATATTTTTCATAATAGCCCCCCCAAAGTTTTCTAAAATTACAAAATGACCTCAAAAGTTTTCAAAATTATATTTTAATCCCAAAATTATTTTAACATTTCATTCTCTACTAATCTTCGAGTATTGCTCAAAATTATCTTCCGTTTATTTTTTGGAGAGCAAATGATTATTTTAAACAACTTAAAAAATATCGGATATTACATTATGCTCCAGCACCACCACGGTCGCGTCGTGTGGTTGAAATTATTGAAATTTTCACCTCAGATCTCCTCTTGCTCAAGATCCCTCCTCTTCTGCCTCGGGTGGACGTCGTCAATGTTAGCATATTTTACCTCTTTCCTTTTTTGACTTTATGGTTTCCCCTCTTTTGTGTTGACAAAAGGGGAGAAAATTGTAATTGTACATGAGCTAATTATTGTAAAATCTTTTGGATATAGTTGATCAATAATTTTATGCTTATCCTATTTAACCTATTCATAGCTTTTTCCTACGGGGAGCATGTAATGATATGTTATATTAATATATTTTCATCATAAGAAAGGGATAGATTGTTGACCAACGTGTCTAGATTCTTTCTTTTGATGATTTCAAGTTTGCTATTTAATGATTAATTTAACTGTTTGATTAAGTATGGTTTCAGGAAACAGCAAACTCAAACATGCGTATACATTTCTTTGGATGAAGACTTTGAACTTAAACTTGATTTTCTTTGTAAGAGTACTAAACTAAGCTTTCTTAAGGATCTACCAGAAAATAGAAAAAGAGCCAAAAACTTAGAAGCATTGACTACCTAAGCGTCATTTTATTCGAATGAATTCTATTTATTCAATTGATTTCATCAGAAGCTTTGCTTTTATTCAAAAGATTTTTCGTTCGAATGTTTTTCAAAATCCTTTGAACGATTCCATCATATATTTCATTTTTGGATCAAAAATATTTTCATTTGAACGACCTCACTTTCATTCGAAGGATTCCATCATACTACTTAATGTTATTTTCATTCTAATAGATCTCATCGTCATTTGTAGGTTTTCCTATTCATCTGAAGGGTTCCATCAGACCACTTAATATTGTTCAAAATTGTTTTCATTCAGTCGATTATTTTAGAGACTCAAAGGTTACCTCAACTCTTCACTTTCATCCGAATGAATTTGATATTCATTCGACCAAATTCTTCAGAGGTAACTTAAATCTTTCTAGGATGCAATTCCTCCTAACGATTTCTAAAATCATTCAAATTATTCTATTCAAAATATTTCATGTCTTGTCCCACCAAATGCTCTTCAACGGTCATATCATCTCAACTATAAAAGGGACCCTTAGAGAGTTCATTACTAATCTTGGAAAATATCTCTATTCTCTCTCCAAAAAAAACACCCTTAACATATTCATACATCTTTACAATCCTTTATGTGAGAGATTATTATTTGAGATTTTGTCAAGCAAGCTTCTTGGTTATGTTCTTTGAGATTCACATCTTCCCACCTAAGAAAGCTTTGTTCGTTTTCCTTTCATTGTAATATCTACTCTTTGAGGAGTGTAAATTGTATTTCACTTTATTTGTAATTGTTGAAAACCTTGAAGAGGTTTTCAGAACTGTACTGAGGTTTGAGCTAGCACCCGGAGTTAGCTGGCTAGTGGAAGGCTTAAGTAGGTTTCGCTCGTGTGGAGTGCTCGGGTCTTGACGTATGCAGGTGGGGACGAACCAGTATAAATTAGTGTCAATCTGTGATTGTTATTATGTTGTGAGTTAAAATTTTAAATTTTTACTTAGTTCTGTAAACACCTATTCAACACCCCCCCCCAGCTAGGTGTACTTAGGGACCTATAACAACAGTCCTAATGGGAGGGGATATGACTGAAGTATATTAACAGATGTTATAGGGACACATGGAGGTTGTTGTAATTTTTTACGAGTGGAGGTGGTGGCAAGGTGACGAATGCGGGGGGATGGCAGTGGTTGTGAATAGTGGAATGGATGGTGGTCCTAGAGGTGAATGAATATGGTTTTTGAAAACTTAATGTAGAATGTAACTAATTACAATAATGAATCTCAATCTAAACAACAAAAATTTCAATCAACATGCTAACTACATAATTTCAAACAATTATAAAGCAATACGTAAAGATATTTTGTTAAAGATACATGAAAGGAAGATTTAAATGTTCGAATTAAATTAACTTCAAGCTTGCATCCACCCCTTCAAGGAAATCCCTTGCAAGAGCACTAATATCGACTAACAAGAATCTTCTTTCTGGTCAAGATCAAAACCGTTATAAGCCCTTAGGGTTTTCCCCACACCATGCACAAGTCTTTAATCCATACAGCTCACCCAAGACTTGACAAAATGAAGCCTTGATCACAATCCTTTTGCAAAGGCCAATTATGTACAATGAAATCCTCATTGAAGGAAATGAGTACAAATAAAGCTCTAGTAAAACAAAATGAGATAATTGGTGACTTGAAAAATGCTTACCCTCAAGCAAAGAATTTGCTCAGAAAAATTCTCTCTTTAATGATGAAAATTTATGAAAATGAAGATAAAAAGATTCAATCTATGAGCCTCGATATTTATGTACTAAATAGAGGCTTAGAATGAGGTCTCCATGGTATATGATGAAGCCCCAACTTATCTTTATGAGGTGGATATGAAATATAACCATTACAGGAAGATTTGGATTGATTTATAACAAAATTAACCGTTGCTTACAAATCTTCCATAGGGCAGTCGACGTCGTTGCCAATGCAATCGGCTTCATTGGTTGACTGCCTCACAAAACCCAGTTCTTGTTTTGGACATAACTTTCCCTAGAAAAATTAGATAGAGTGATTTTTTATTTTTTTGGGAAAGCTAATAGAAAGGTTATGAACTCATATGCAATGTACAAGGTGTCCTGAGATCATTTTAAGAAAAGTCATCAATCCAAGCATCAAACTAAGACTAGTTATATTATGATAAAGATTAATCACAAATGTGCCTTCATGAGTGTGTATGTATATACCTACTATTAATCCACTCAAAGCACACATAATGTGTCATCATAAAAAAAAAATGTAAGTCTAGGTTATCCAACCATAAGGCTAACAGTCTTCGCGTTTCTTATGATGACAAACAGTGATTTCTTAAAAGATGAATTGAATCAGAGTCAATTAAGCACAACAATCTCATATATATCATGGAATTATCTATCTTATACTCATGATGTATCAATTAATTTCATATTGTAGTTAAATTCGTAGCTAGCTCCCCTAAGCTAACACAAGATACGCTCTTCCTTTAGTGTTCAACATACACAAGTATATAGCGCATGGAATCAAAAGTGTTTCTCCCCGGATATATGTGTGTGAAGAGATAGTTACAAGTAAAATAACAACGTGAAATGCGTATAACTCATGAATTCATATAGACATGATCAAGATTTCGTACATAATCCATATGAACAGCATCAAAGAGATATACAATGCCGCCTCAATAGTTTCATGTACTTCATGCATTCTTTAAGCATAACAAGATAGCATGTGATTCAAGCATGTGACCTCCCCCTATCTAGTAAAAATATGCATGTATCATGTTCGAATATGCTCCCCCTATATAAATTCTAGGCATCACCAAAAGGTGCATGTGTGTAGGATTGACATTATCAAACATTAAAACGATGTATATACTTGATAAACATGGAGTTCCAAAAAAGCCAACAATGGCCATCAATGATCAACATTTCTGATATAAGTGCAAGACGACCATCTATCGTCATCTAAATCGAAGATGTGTCCAAGACTCTAAGATAACGAAGTAAGCAATCAAGGACATTAAACTTAATAGTTTGCATGAATGCTCAACAAGCAAGGTACATTATGAAAATTAACTATGACAATTTAAACATACTTCATGATGTGTAAGCTTAGTAGATAGCACACTGTTAAATAGAGCATTAACCTTTACGTTCTTGATGAATTATCAAGAAATTAAAATCATGATAGAGTTTTCTTGAAGTTTCATACGTTTTGACAAACTTTGCGGCTCTCCTTATTTGAAATAGCATTTCCAATCTTGGAATGCTTACTCTCCTCTTAAAATTTAGTTTGTTGCTCCTTAGAAAACTTCTTTGAGCCTTTTCCTTGCTGCTATTTGCCTCTACTTTAAACAACATATAAGCACAATTTAGGTTTAATTTTTGGTACCCACATTTTCTTGGGTCCATGAATGTTAGTCCTGGCAACACTAGCAAATTCTATAACAGCCCAATTTTTTTTAATCCATTTAACATAACCAATTATACAATAAAGGCTATAATTTTATTGGAAAACCAATGAAAATGTTTATCAATATATGAAAAAATTAGCTGCAAAAATATTTTTGAGAAAGTCTGAATGAGTTCCAAAGTACACCAATTTTTAAGAAACAAACTTATTTGAAAGGTTATGAACTCACATGCAGTACACAAGATGTGATAAGGTCATTCTGGGCCAAAGTCATCAAATCAAAACTAGTTACATTATAGTAAAGAACAACTACAACTGAAAGTAACTTATAGTATCTATTTCATTTGTTGCTATTTGACATTCGACTTGATAAAACTTTCTTAACATCTACAATATAACTTTAAGCTCCTTTGACTTCAATCGACATATCCAACTTGTTAAATGTGTCTTCAAGAGTGGGTATGTGTATACCTACTAAGAACCCACTCAAAGAGTACATTAGAATATGATCAACGTGTTGTTATCATCAAAACAAGAGGTAAGTGTATGTTATCCAACCATAGGGCCGATAACATGTATAACACCTTTTAAGGGGTAAATGGGATACAATAACTACAAAGAGTCTATTTTATATTGATTCTTAAAAATAAAATAAAAATTAAATCATAATTTTTTTAAAATCAACTTTAAGTTGTTTTAAGTAAAATTAACTTTAGGGTAAGAGTGACGTATGGATAAAGTGTATCAAAATTGGTTTCAATGTGGCAAAATGACCAAGAAGATTAGTGTTTCAATAAAAGATGCTAAAGGTCTTTCTCATCAATGGGGATATTTTGGTACTTGATCAAACATGATAATGAAAAAGTGATCGAAGCTTGTTTCAGATTTATATTGAGACGTACAACTTGTTTTAATCTGGATTAGACCAAATTCTAGGCGTTTGGCAAACGTACAAAACTGATTAAAACAGCTTTCAAATGCTAAAAAGCTGATTGAATCGTAATCCAAACAAAATGATGATTATGGATTAATTAATCAGGTTTTGACAAGCAAAGTACTAAAATATATCCATTAACTACCTTTTACACCTTTAATTCAAATTTTCATACGCCAAATTATTGGTCATTCAGCCATATTGGAATTGCTTTTAGCACGTTTTATCCAAACGTCTGCCATAGGATAATAGCCAATTTTGTAAGAAATAGTTAAAATCTTTTAAAAACCGATCAAGATTTAATCTGAAATTTACTTTCAACGATCAATCTTACTTTCCGAATTTTTCCTTTTCCCCAACTTAATCTTGCTTTTACGAAAGCATTCTAGCCTTCAAGTACAGATGGTGCGGGACCAATGTTAGAACATTGAGTTCAATACGCCATCATACAAACCGTAGGATGTGGAGTGCTTGCGGATCCAGCACTTGCAATCCTTATCAAGCATACGTCCTACAATATTCTCATCATCACCTGCACTCACATATGTTTATATTATCTCAACCTACATCCAGTGTCAAGCGAGCTTGTCATCATTTATATCAATGACCCAGTCGTTCTCATTTTTGTATCATCTGTGTAGCGTATCTTTTTATGATCGATGGTCACGAATCATTCAATATTTTCTACATTAAATGACTTCAGCCGAACGTTAATGATTAACGGGGCATATGCAATTTTGGAAACACCACCTTCCAACTTGGACCACGCGAGAAGGAAAAACGTACGAGGGGCCACTCCCAAACCAATCTTGGACTGATGACACCCTAACCCTCCATCGGAGAGAGGATTGTGGGGGGGGGGGGGGGGGGGGTTAAGTCTCTTGATTCATAAGATTTCTTAACAAAATTGTGGAGAGAAAGGTTGCAGAGGAATGTGGAGGCAATGCTATGCCATGGTCGTCTTCGCTTGTGAGTGCAAAGAAATAAGTACAAATGGTTTCGGCAATTTCATGTGTTGATAAAGTTTAATTACCCAAAAATCATGATAATTATTCTCTCAGGCCCAATGTGTTTCAGTACAATAGTCCCCTTCTAAAACCTTATTAAAACGCGGCAGAAATTTTTAAAAATGGCAGCGCGGGGGTAGTAATTCTTACTAAGACTCCATCTAACGGAATTCCATCGAGTAAGCCTTATGCCTTGACAATTTTCATCATACAAACTATCAATGATGTTCTCTAATGAATGTTTTTCCGTAATCCTTTACCTTATCAATTCAATTATCCTATTGAATAAATAAAAAATGAAGATCCAATTCTTTTGTTTGTTTTTTCTTTATTGACAAAAGAAGTAAGTTCTGACATTTCTTTCATCGAAAGCAAAGATCGACAAGAATAATTCCCGAATATGGTGATTGCTAGGATTCCCCCTTCCTTAGTCTTGGGAGCATAACAAGGATTCCCACTTCGCTTTTGACAAGCAGAGGAATCTGAATGCAAAGGCCATTTTCGTTCCCAGACATGATGAGAGAGCCAAAGCAGCCGAGTATCCTCAGTCTCTGAGTCTCTTCTTTCAGCTGATGCTGATACTGTGCAAGATGCACCCGCATAACAAACACTCTATTCTGCTTCTGCTTGACTAGATTCCCTGCTATCTTGGCAAGTAGCTATTGGTACCAGATGCCTCCCGTGTACATCAACTTTTCAGATCGTCTCCCAAATTGGTACTCGGATGCTGTCTCTCTCACTATTTTTCTTGCATTGCGACGCAGGCGATATTCCCTATTTTCATAGTCATGCCGCACACACAAACACAAACAGCCACTCTTGGAGAAAACACGCGAAATAACGACGCAGGAGAGAATAAAAAACGATCACTTTACCGAAGGAGTTCACCAATTAAAGTTGTTCTAGATTTCAAAGTTTCGCTACCAACTCCAATACAAAATGTAGTCTAGAGAATCAAAATAAAAGTAATGGTTCAGTGTGGGCTGTGGATGCTATGCACGAGCCTACATGAAGTGTCATTCTCTGGTAAACAAAAGAAAATGCAAGTCTTGGGAAAGAGATGAATACAGCAACTGCAAACTTAAAAGTGCGTGATCATGGTTGAAAGAGGGTCAATGTTGGTGTTGAAGAGAATCATACCAGTGCTGTGATGGTAAACTAATGATCTAAACTAGCATTTTCTTTTCAATTCCATCTTCTGCTGCAAACAAAATGCAAGAACATATTGGATTTAACTCTACTCACCATAGACTCTGTTAAGGAAAGTTTATCGACAGGGAAGACATGTAATATTCATGTTAGTCTCCCTTATGGCAGCACTTAGCTGACCAAAATGCATAGCTTAATTTTAATCATTATCAAAGATGAAGGCACTATACCTTAATAGCAAGGAGGTGCCAATCTGAGTACAAGCAGTCTAGATAAAGGCATTGACCATTTTCCGAGGAAATATTACACGCCCCTCGCTCGCAGACTACTTCACAAGTTCGTATAAATTCGAGATGCATAATTTCTAGAAACAATGTAGGTAAGTCATAAGCTATACTCATGATTCCATCCAAATCAAATTATCTCGAAACGATATGGGCTGGTATCTTTGATTTGAGCAGTTAACTCAATGGGATCACTGTAAACATAAATCCTTTTACACCCCTGTAAAACCATTATTAGCCAGAAACAAGTAGATAAGAAGCGCATCCACGAAGAGAGGTATTTGTGCACATCAATCTGCGTATTTAGCAAATAAGGCATGTTATCTAATATCTAAGACATCCAACACATTAGAGTTGCAATAGTTTGTGCACCCAAGAAAGACTGACCCTAGCTGTACTAGATACGTGCAACCAAATAACAATTTTGATAGTTACAAATGGTTACAAAAGGCGTTCTCAATGCACAAAGCACCCTCGATGCCAAGGTCTTTGGAGGATTAATGTCCACATCCTGACCCAGTATCTTGAGCAGATTGTGACGCCATCACGTGACCTACAAGTCGCAAAAAGAGGCCAACCTGTGACCTTTGTCACAAAAGTAAGCAGAGAGAAAAGCGAAGAGGAAAGTTCCAAAAAATTTCAGAGCAAACCACGGAGCAATGAGATGTTAAATTGGTGCAGAGACATGTATTAACAATTAGAAACAAAAGTATTCCAGAGAAATGAATCTCAATATCTGCGCTTTTGACAAAAGTACTGACACAAATTACATAACATACATAAAAGCTCACACCATCTAACACCCAACTTGTCTAAGTTATCAACGCACCCGTTATAAATCTGGCTGCACGGTATAGCTAAACTCGTGAAAAGAAGAAGCAAAATATAGGCCTTTTTTGTGTACCTGACGTGGGAGGTCAGAAATGCGTTCATCTAAGCTGCTAGCTGTGGATCAGCTCCTACACAAGAAGATACGTACAAAAAGAGACAAAATATGATGCTGGGGGGTGAGCGCTGGATGCAGAGGTTTATCGATCGATTCCTGTCCTGTCTTTGACTATTAGCTTTGCGAGTTCCAGGGAACAGATCGATGAACCGCTGCCTCCAGTGACCCTCCACCATACCTGAAGGCTAATAACTCAAACTGAAAACAGGACAAGACTAAAACAACCGAACATATGATTGAATACTTAAATGGCAAGTAAAAGAAGCAGATCTGAGACAAACCCAGATCATATAAGCAGAAGAAAACAGCAAATCCAACGTCGTACACTATACAGTACACAGATATCTGTAGGCTTCAAGCCTTCAATTGAAGACTGGTTGTAAGTTCTAATCAGTTTTGGAGACTATAACACACTTGCAATGGCTTACGTCTCTCTCTCTCTCTCTCTCTCTCTCTCTCTCTCTGTCTTCTGTCCCTCTGACTTCTCACTCCAAGACTAGAGGGGTAAAGCTGCGGTACATATAAAGGCAGGGCTCACGAGTTGGGGACACTTAAGGATTTACGGTTTTGGGCTTTCTACGTTAACTGCACCACAATCTGTCATACCGTTATATTTACTCCTCTCTACGGGTGCAGTGCACTTACGACTCTCCCAAGAGGAGAACTCTACTCAATCTTCGTAAGAGAATGACGTTACCGGTGAAAGATGAAGTGGTCGTGCCGCGGATGCATTAGACTTGGAATACATTCTAACGAGAGAGCTCTACTTTTTGTAATTTTTCTAGCTCATACTAAATAGTATCACGAGGCATCTGTAACCCTTTGTCTCGAATCTTTTGAAGTTCGTGATGCAATAAATTATTTTATATTATGTTCAAACGCTCATTTAACGTGTAGTAAAGAAACATTATTTGCTGCTATTTATATATATTTTTTTCCTTTTAAGCGATTTTGAAAGACAACCGAAATACCCTTCCCTCTCCTTTCCCTTCTCCTTTACCCTATTTGTTATAGCTAACTTAACAGGTGGAGGTTGCCAATTTTCGAGTATCTTCCCAACAAATATCATAACCCGAAAAACCCATCCCTGATTTTGTGTAACGGATAGATGAGTTTTGAAATACATTTCAAAGAGGGAGCTTCAACTTCTTGTAACGTTTCCATCTAACACTTGATTATACCACAAGCGTTTATAACCGTTGTGGCGAACTTTTTGGAGTTCGTGAGCTTTGATTGCGCTATAATTGCTTTGCAACATGTTTAGATGTTCTATTCATGTGTAATAGAAAAAAAAAAACACTCTTTGCCATTTTAACTTTCCTCATGTAACCACTTTGTACTCCATTTGACCCTTTTTTTTTTTGTGTGGGTGTGTTGTGGTTCAAGCTATGCTAGTCTCTACAATTTTTTCTTCTCGAACCAGTTGGGTAGTCTATAGGGTTAGCTATGGACCCGATCGGCCAGGGTTCCAGTATAATTCAGCATTCTCTGCGACACCTTCACTACCCCAACCCAAATCGTGTTCCGTTTATGTGAAGCGAGCCCACTCCAAAACAAAATTTGGAGCAACCGACCCCGTCTTGTAGTGGTAATGGATGGACGGGATTACAATTGATCAATCGTGCATATACTCTTGGGGACTTTTGCTTGCATCACTCAAACGGCATAGCCTAGAGTAACACGCCTAGTCATAGTTTATAAATCCAAATCCGCCCAAAATCAAGTCAAAATCAATATGACGTAATTTGAAGAGGATCGGTTAGGGCCTGTTTGCTCCGACTCAAATTGCCATCCCTAGTAGTTAAAACCACTGGGGCTCATAGAACTCAAATATATGAAACCAGATTTATGTGAGTTTTGTGCTGGTCAAGCTTGTGCACGGGTTGTCCAGCTAGTCCTGTTGAGACCCAAATGGGTGACTACAGCTTCAATTTCTGTGTGACGAGGCCAAGAAAAAGTTAAGAAATTTATATTTACAATAAATAAAAACCAAACTTTTGTGAACCTTTTGTAGTGAGACTTCTGATCATGTTACCAAAGGAGATTAATTTCCTCTGTTAGCTATCATTTGAAGAAAGTTGAAGCAGTGCACATGGGTTTCACCTTAACCTCTTGGAATCTCTTTTATCTTCTTTATGCAAAAAGTCCTGCTTTATGCAAGCCCATGCAGGTACAAGAATGCAACCATAGTGTTATAACTTGCCTTTCCATGTTGTCATCCACTGAAAGGTATACTTAAAGTGATGCCTAAATCACTTTTCGTTCGTATGAATATATGCAGATTAAGTAGTCCTGTCTTGCAAAAACAAGCGCGCACACACACATACACACACTGGACCTGTAGTTACCCTTGCCAGTACATGCAATGGCAACAACATCGTCGTCTTTGTCCGAAGAGCAACCGCCTCTGGATCAACCAGTGTCTAGTCCTGGAGGAGTGTCGAGCGCTGCATGGCATTCATCAGGATCTATTGGCCCATTCTTCGCTGTCATGTCCGTGCTGACGGTCCTCGCAATCATTTCTTGTGTGATTGGTAGGATTTGCAGAAGCCGGGCAGCGTCACCACTAGAAAGTGTCAAAGATAGAGACTGTTGTGGTTGGGTGAAGCTTAAATTTGGACGGCGCATGGCCGCGGGTGATGCTGAATTGGGCGACTAAAAATGATCATGGTTGCTGGAAAGTACAGCAACACCAATGGGGGGTACGATCAGGGTAGTGCTTGACATATAGCAGTTCATTCATTTCATTGTGGTATTGGAGATGTGGACTTGGTTTTGCTCAATTCCAATCTCAAATATATTGTTGCTGTGTAATTTCTAGTGCTTGCTAATTTTTATGGAAAATATCTGATTGCTGTTGTAGATCTCTAGCTTGCTCCCTTCTATCTTTTTTGGAAAAAAAATTATGTGATTAATGGTGGAGTACATCACTTTACACATTATAGAATTCGATGCCTCTGCCGCTCACTTGAACTTCCGGAAAATAAATTGACAAGTCCGGCTGGGTCTTCTGGCTACCTTTGCCAGCGCGTCTAGCTAACCCTAAAAAAATCACAAGAACAGGAAGTTTTACTTGACATCATCTGCAATGGTTCTGATATGAGACAGGTTATGAGTTATCAACTTCATTTTAGGGCGATAATAACTTTTACTCCATTCATGACCTTAAAACCAGTACTAAAAGTAAGCAAACGTAGCTCATAGCTGCCTCGGGAGCTGCCAAGGCTTTCGCTTGTTTAAGAACACACAGACCAGCCACCTTCATCGGCGTACCAGTGTAGCACTTATCAATCACGTACCAGTGCAAGATTTCTAACAGCCTAATCCTCCTTGAACAGTGTTGCTGGCCCATCCTGACTATACGCTTTTGATAGCTCTTCGGACCCACTTTCGTGGCACATCAGGGAATGCTCGACGGTTAAACTTCAACGTTTCCAAACCGGTCAACACGAAGCGCATGCTCAAGGCAATGTGCTCTACCTTTTCTCCGTAGCTTTTCATAAGTAGTGTTCAAATAGGCGCACCTCCTCCCTTCGGTAGAGAAGTGGACAGCATGCCATCCGAATAGGGGGGCAGCCCAAGCCCGATTTAAGGAGATGGCATGCGCCCTCCTTCGGGGGTCAGCACGAGGCCCTTTGGGGGTCTTCCCTTCTCGCTCCTTAGGGCTCCTTTTCCTTGTGGTCTCCCTCTCCTTGCCCCTCGGAGACTCCACATCCTTGGGCTCCTCTCCTTAGGACTCTTCTCCTCAACCCTTGGGGGGCTCCCTCTCTATGGGGACTACGTACTTGCCTCCCTTATTGGCCTCTCCTCCCCTTGACAAATCCATGCTTTATGACCTCCACCATTGCGCTTGAGCACCACAACACCCATCACTGCATTTGATTATCGCGATGTCTGATCATGCTCGAGGGCCATCTCGACGTCATGTGCCCCCCGGGAGAAGGCCGACCATGCATGAGCGCCACCTTCTTCTGTACATGCCCCTAACACTCTTCCCTCGGCAGCGCGCGTGCACTGTCGTTGTGTCATATACTCTTGCACAATGTAATTGAACGTGCTCTTGTAACCGCACATATTCTGCCAAGCTAACTATACAGTCGTGCCTCTCGGTATTCTGTCGCACTACCACACCTCAATGTTGGTCCGTCCTTTCACTACACCATGTTCACCTTGCCTTGGAACATGCTTCGACCCATTCTTCGGAGTATGTAGCATCCCTTAAACTGGGTGACTCCTTCGGGACACTACCTTAGAAAAGCTCTGAAGGATCCGGCATGTGTACACCATTAATCCCGCTAGGTACACCTCTTCTCTAGGACATTACCTTGACCTGTCGAGCCGGCAACTTCTCCTGGACACTACTTGGATGTGTCGGGTAGGCAACTCCTTCGAGACACTACCTCAGCTCATCGGGTATGAGATCTTTCATCAAAACACTACCTAGGGGTGTTTCGAGTGCTTAGACACAAAGACTCATTATGAGGATGGGAAACTCCTTCGAGACACTATCTCCACCAAATAGCTCAAGTATTCAGACATGAAGACTCCCCTCCCACCAAGTACGCAACTCCTCCACGACTCAACCTCAACCTGTTGGGTAGGTGACTCCTCTAGGAAACTTCCTTTGCATGATATGCATGCTCCAGCACAATGACTCGTCACATAGATAAGCGACTCATCCAGGACGTACACTATCTCTGCCAGGGGAACTCCAAGTGTTCCGGCATGAGGACTCCCCTCCCACCAAGTAGGCAACACTACCTTGGCACACCCTAAGTGCTCTAACATAAGGACTCACCCACTGGATATGTGACTCCTCTAGTACACTACCTCTGTTAGAGTGTGTTCATGACTAGTTTATGTGCTCCAGCATTGCGGGTTCTTCATTGGCACCCCTAGGGACCATGACCCTCGAGTCACTTCAAGACAGTCAAAGGTCTCCGAAGGGCATTATGCCTAGTCTGCTTGGCATGTGTGGGTCGGGCCTTCCTCACTGCCATCAGGTTCTTTACGTCTCTCGATGCCCCTATAGAACTCAGCAAGGGCTTTAGACTGATGGCTAACGCAAAGGTTCTCTAGCCACACTTGCACTTTGTGAGCCACTCTTTGAAATTGATGGTTTAATTAGATAGATACGCCACACCATTACAACACATAATTATTGAAATTTATTATATTTGATCTTATTCAAATTACGAACCAAATATTGCACTCCCAATACGGGATATAGTATAATATAATACACAAATTCAAAAGCTCTGCATCTGTTCCTTTTATTGGCGACCAATTATTTTTTTGGCAACAAAGGGACTTTATGTGACCATTAATTACAGAATATCCCCTCTACTTACTTCGTGGCCATAGACCATAATCGGCTAAGATGTTACCGGTTTATGTATTCTAGGTTTCGGATGTCACATTCTTTTACAATATGTAAGCCACGAGGTCTCATGATATTTCAAATTTACAAATGAAGAGACCAAAGACACAAATTTCATACTGTAATAGTAAAATCAAAAAACCAACAAACCATCATTTATTTGCAAAGAAGACACAATTGAACATAAAGACAAATGTGAGTTTCAACAGGGAAAAAAAGGGTGAATCGTAACCCATCCATAGCTGCTTTGTATTCTAAACAACAACAATAACAACAACAAACAGAATCAGTTAAATAACAAAACAACAAAGAGAGAACATCAAATTGAATGTTTGATTTACTGACCAAAGTAAATTGAACCATAGAGGACAAACTATTCATACTGTAAACGTAGAGATATAATTAGATTTGATTAAGGTGCTATAATTAATTGTAAGTAACTTTTCAAAGCTAAACTGATAAGAAAATTTTAACTGATTGGTGAGAGAAATCTGAAATCAAGAATGGAAAATGATAATTGTGAGTAATTAAAATTGATTTCATATAATAATAAATTAAATTCACATGGCAAAATGAGATAATGTTCACGTAGGCAATGACATGGTAACATATATATATATATATATATATATATATATATATATATATATATATATATATATATATGAGTTGATCCATTGCTTGGGCGGGCAACTTTTGCTAAGTTGTCCGCGCAATCTGACCGTCAATCTAGCCTGATGGGCGGGCCAGATTTGGTCATCCGGACAGTACTTATATAGCGAACGGTAAAGTATCGTCCACTATAATGTAGCGGACGAAAGCGCAAAAAATATATCTGAACCGTCCATCTCGAGCGTGGACAGCCAGATCGCAAGGATAACTTAGCGGAAGTTATCAGCCCGAGCAATGGATCAGCTCTGACACACACACACACACACACACACAAAAGTCTAACGCATGTTGTTATTATATGGTAGTGTCTTTTCTTGTCATTTTCTTTAGCCTCACAGGATAATGCGAAAATCTAGTATGTTTTTGTATGCACCTTATTGAAAGCTAGCTAGGGGATTTGAACTGTGTTGTCGCTCCTAGGTCAGGATTTTCTCCAGCAACATTTGACCATTGTCTGGTATGTGGTGATTGCTCCTTCGTGTTAGGTGGCATGTCTAAAGCTTCTTGTTATTATATCTATAATAATAATTTTCCAAATTATTATAGTGTGTTTCTAACATACGAAAACAAACATAGGTTCTCCTTGTGCTTGTTCCTTCAATTCGGTCTTTGTAGGTGTTAATAAATTGGGTCAGTGGACTCATTATCCGCCCACTAACAGATAATGTGTATTTGTTAGTTTGGATAAATACAGTTATTTAGAGAATATTTATCTCTTAAGTATTTTAGATAAATACAATCTTTATCTCCTAAGAGTTGGAGGTAAAGTCAGTCTCTAATTGTATCTCTATATAAAGGCTAAAGATATCCCAATAAATCATAAGTCAATAACAATAACCCTCTCTCTATAGCACTCTCTCTAGAGCAATCACCAAGCTCTAGGATTTGGTTCGTAGATGAAGAACTCGACTCTAGTAGCCGTTTTCGTACCTGCAAAAAAGATCAAGCATGTTGGAGGCTCGTAACAACAAGAATCACTGCCTTTAACATAGACACATTTATCACATTCGTTGATTCTAAAGCCATTTTCAATCATGACTTTATCAAACTTTTCATGCCATTGTTTCGGAGCCTGTTTTAATCCATAAAGTGACTTGACAAGCTTGCACACCTTCCTCTTATGATTAGGAGCTACAAACCCCTCGGGTTGCTCTATATAGATCTCTTCATTTAGATCTCCATTTAGGAAGGCTGTTTTCACATCCATTTGGTGTATCTCAAGATTATTAATAGCTGCAATAGCTATCAATATTCGAATGGATGTTATTCTTGTAACTGGTGAATATGTATCGAAATAATCAAGCCTTCCTTTTGTCTATATCCCTTGACAACCAATCGGGCCTTGTATTTTTCGATCGTTCCATCAGCTTTCATCTTTCTCTTGAAAATCCATTTACACCCTAATGGTTTATTTCCAGGAGGAAGATCCACCAGTTCCTACGTATGATTTTGCATGATGGATTCAATTTCACTGTTAACAGCCTCTTTCCAATGAGGAGTTTCGAGACTCGACATTGCTTCACTGTAAGTACGAGGCTCATTTTCTAATAAATATGTTAGAAAATCAGGACCAAACGATGTAGACATTCTAGCTCTCTTGCTACGTCTTGGCTCATCTTCCTCTTGTGAGGGATCTTGGTCCATACTAGTTCTTTCTAAAGAATTCCGTTCTTGTGCAACTTTATACGGAAACACATCTTCGAAGAAATGTGCATTCCTTGTCTCCATTATGGTGTTGACGTGTATGTCGTCAATTTCAGATTTATGCACTAAGAACCGATATGCCGAGCTATGGCTTACATATCCAATGAAAATCCCATCAACCGTTTTAGGCCATATTTTGACCATTTTAGGTGGTGGGATTGCTACCTTTGCTAGACACCCCCACACTTTAAGATATTTAAAGGAAGGAGGACGACCTTTCCATAGCTCATAAGGTGTCTTTTGCAGCTTCTTGTGAGGTACTTTATTAAGTTTATGATTTGCGGTTAAGACCGCTTCCCCCCACAAGTTATCCGGTAGTCCAGAATTTATCAACAAAGCATTCATCATTTCCTTTAAAGTACGATTTTTCCGCTCAGCAATTCCATTTGACTGAGGCACATATGGTGCCGTGGTCCCATGAATGATACCGTGATCGGCACAAAATTTTGCAAGAGGGAAAACATATTCTCCACCTCTATCACTTTTCAGTACTTTGACTTTCTTGCTAAGTTGATTTTCAACCTCAATTTTATATTGCATAAATGCTTCCAAGGCTTCATCCTTGCTTCTAAGCAAATATACATAACAAAATCTAGTACAATCATCAATAAAAGTAATAAAATACTTTTTCCCTCCTCTAGATTGTACCAGCTTTAAGTCACATATGTCAATATGAATTAGACTTAAAGGTTCCGTACTTCTTTCAATTGACTTGAAAGACGTTCTTGCTATTTTAGCTTCAACACAAATTTCACATGCATTATGTGAGTCAAAATTCATTTTAGGCAAAAATCCATTTTTCACTAGCTTTTGTATGGAACCATAATTTACATGACCTAATCTACGATGCCATAATTTAGGAGATTCCAACAAGTAAGCAGAAGAAATATTTTTATTCATATCGGGAATTCGCTTTAGGCATGATGATCATTACATTTAACTTAAACAGACCATCACATAAGTACCCTTTTTCTACAAACATCCCACTTTTAGTGAGTACAAATTTATCACTCTCAAACACTAGCTTGAAACCATTCTTACTCAACAATGAGCCTGACACTAGATTCTTCCGAATGTCTAGCATATGAAGCACATTGTTGAGACTCAATTCCTTGCCGGATGTCATCTTTAAGACCACCTTGCCCATTCCTAGCACCTTTGAAGAGGAAGATTTTCCCATGAACAGATTTTCATTGTTGGCGCTCTCATATGTAGTAAACATACTTCGTTCGGAACACACATGTCGAGTAGCACCCGTGTATACCCACCACTATTTGGAATTTCCAACCAAGTTGACTTCAGATACCACCGCCAATAGATTCAAATCTGTCACGTCCTCGGTTATTTTGGTAACTTCCGTCACATTGGCTTGAGAATGCTTTCCTTTCTTCCCTTTGTTCTTGCAACTGAAGCAATCCTTAGCTCGATGGCCTGGCTTGTCGCACACATAGCAATTCCCGTTGAACTTCCTCTTTTTATCACCGCCCTTGGAATTTGAGCCACTTGCTCCACTTGGACCATCCGATTCGGAAATTTTCCTCCTCTTTGACGGACCTTGCTCGACCACATTTGCCTTGGCTTCTTGATGATAATTACCGGCGTTCTTCTCAGACTGGCGATTATCTTCCTCGATCCTCAATCTCACAATCAAATCCTCAAGCTTCATCTCCTTGCGTTTATGCTTCAAATAGTTCTTGAAATCTTTCCAAGTGGTGGCAATTTTTCAATCAAAGCAGCCACTTGAAAAGACTCTCCAAATACCATCCCTTCCACATGAATATCATGCAGAATTAGCTGAAACTCTTGGACTTGACTGATCACAGTCTTGGAATCCACCATCTTGAAATCAAGGAATTTGCCTACTACAAATTTCTTTGAGCCGGCATCTTCCGTTTTGTATTTCCTTTCCAAGGATTCCCACAATGCTTTCGCATTGACCATTGGACTATATACGTTATACAACGCATTGTCCAATCCATTAAGGATGTAGTTCTTGCACAAGAAATCTGAATGCTTCCAAGCATCCACGGCAGCCACTGTTTGCCGGTCAGGATTTTCACCAAGATCTGGTGCATCCTCTTGCAAGAACCTTGCCAAATTCAAGGTGGTAAGATAGACCAACATTTTCTGTTGCCATCTCTTAAAATCTTTTTCGTTGAACTTTTTCGATCTTTCACCAAGTCCAACGGAACCAAGAGCAGGTGCCACATAAGGTGTGCATACACAATCCCACCACTGTGCTGCACGTTGGGATTAACCGGTCCACTTTCCGGATTGGTTTCACTAGTAGCCATTGTTATATCTATGAACAGAATATAACAACAATTAATAAACAGTCCAGTCTAACACAAACCAATAACGAAAATAGAGTATAGTAATCACTAAAATTAAATTCAAAAACTGAAAATAATTTTAGTATATGCTTGAAAATGAAATTGAAAACACTGTTTAGAAATATTGTTTCTACACATGCAACACAAAGTGCGGATTAAAGTCTTAAGATTGTTGGAAATAAGATGGCTTTGTGTATACTTGTGCAGAAATTAACTAAGTACGAAAATACTGAAATGTAGTTTACTACACATAATAAACAGTATTAGCAAGAACAAGACATGGGTACCCCCAAGGGGCCCAACCCTTAGCTCAAGACTAAGCCTTATAAGGAGACAACATTGACTTTATTCTTCTACGTGGGATTCTCTCTTCTCTTCAAGTTGAACCACCAACTTCAACGTCAATTTTCTCATTCACCTTCCATTTGTTTTAAATATGTGAATATACCATGATCATTTATTCTAATAGAGGATCATGAATCAATTTGTTCCTAACCAAAATATGATTTAGAACCAATTAAAAAATTGAGTCAAAGTTGCTTCTCCACGACGGGTTTAAAACCCAATTCCAAAAATCATTTCAAGATTTCAATCCAATTAATCAAAACACTAGTCCTTCAAAGATCATTATCATACAATGATTGTCATGGTACGTAAGGATAACCATCTCCTTGGCTTAAACATACCATAAAAGACGAACCCTCGCCCGCTACGAAACGCGGAGGCCAAGAAAGTTGGCGGCCGACTTAGCCATGACGGTAGCAAACTCGTTGAAGTTTATGACACCATCGCCATCCGAGTCGGCCTCCCTGACCATCTCCGTGAGCTCGCGGTACGTCAACGGCTGCCCCATTTTGGCCATCGCCCCCGCCAGCTCGGCCAGCGTGATGCTCCCGTTGCTGTCACGGTCGAACGACCGGAAAACCTCCGTTAGGTGCTCCTGGTTCATCAGGATCTCCTGTTTCATGTCGGGCAATATGGCATTGACAAGTTCGTCAAACTCCACGACGCCATTGCCGTTTGCGTCCATTTTGGCCAGCAAAACATGGATCTGGTCGCCAGAGGGCTTGATGCCTAGGGAGCACAGGAGCGCGGCGAGCTCGAGGTGGGTCAGGCTGCCGTCGGAGTCCATGTCAAAGCGTGAGAATATGTCCTTTAGCTGGTTGAGTTGATCAACTTCAAGCAAAAACATGTTTGTTTCGTACGTATAACAATGTCGTATGTTGGTAGACGGTGACAGAGGTGATGGGGAAGATGAAAGGAAAGAGGAGAACATGGCGGAAAGGGGGTTGAAGGGGGGCGGTGGAGGAAGGTGGTGTATGATTGGATTTGCTTACAAGTGTGAGGCTGAGGCTGTGTTTGTATACCATGCTGTGCATCTACATTTTACAAGAGACAAGGGCGTCGGTGAATATATTTTTGGAGAATTTAATTAATTTTTATGAGTACCGCATTGCCAGTTGCCACACCCACGTGGTATTGTGCTAATTGCCATCTGCTAAATCGGGAATATATTATGATTAGGAAGAAAAATCAAATGGAGTAATTCTAATTTCATCACATTTATTGCTAGCCAAGTTTCATTTGGACGTAAAACCTACAAATATAAATAAATGTCGGTCGCATGTGCATTAACACTTTTTCTTGGAAACTAGGAAATTTGTTTAATCACATGAGTCGTCTTGGGCTAAGATCGAAGTTGTATTGTTCTCTCATCTGTAAGTGCCACAAACGCGTAAATCAAAGTCAAAATAAGCGTGTCTTTAATAACCCAACTTAGAACTTAAAAATTTAAACTTTTTAATGACTTTGAATTAATTACGTGTATTTGATATTTCTTGCAAAAACTCATAGACAAATGCAAGTGCCTATTGTTGAAACGATTACAATAATTATTGCGCTACCACGTAACACGTAATGGGTTCGGAAACATACCGTATGAAGTCTCCGAATATTACGACGTAGGATCCTTGTTGTTACGAGCCTCCAACACGCTTGATCTTTTTCGCAGGTACGAAAACGGCTACTAGAGTCGAGTTCTTCGTCCACGAACCAAATCCTAGAGCTTGGTGATTGCTCTAGAGAGAGTGCTATAGAGAGAGGGTTATTGCTATTGACTTGTGATTTATTGGGATATCTCTAGCCTTTATATAGAGATACAATTAGAGACTGGCTTTACCTCCAACTCTTAGGAGATAAAGATTGTATTTATCTCAAACACTTAAGAGATAAATATTCTCTAAATAACTGTATTTATCCAAACTAACAAATACACATTATCTGTTAGTGGGCGGATAATGGGTCCACTGACCCAATTTATTAACAGCTCCCACTCGCCCACACACAGGGCAAATAAATCGTACAGTCCCTCTTTATCTCTCGTCCACTCATCTCCTCATACAGGAAATGGAACGTGCGACCTACGAGAAAGGATGTCCAGTTGAGGAGTATTGTATTAAGTTATCACCAAACTAACACAATACATCACTCCAAAAAATCTCGTATGTACCCCAGATAGTTCAACTACACCAGATTAAACACTCTCAAATCCCTCATAATGAGCAGTGTTAAACCTCTCATATGTTATGTATTCATGACTCATATCGAAACGAAAATCGACAAAGTCGCCCGGGCTATGAATCACACAACATGATGTAATATTGAACTTTCTTCCCAAAGCCCTCATGTCATTCCAATTAGACCCAACCGCTTTCCTAGACATGCCCCGCGAGACCGCATCATCCATGATCCAAGGGTACATGCTAAAGTAGCGACATTGAGTATCCTCTTCATGACATAGTCTAAGGTGAAAAGGGTACCATATAGGATCAAAAATTTCGATCCAAGTGGCTCACACAGTGACGAAGCAGGGATTCATTCATCACTCCCACTGTCGGTCTGCATTTAGCACATGCAGTATGATTTGCATGCTATGGCGTAACCCGCAAGGGCGTGTCACATAAATGTATAATAAAATACGCCATACGAATCTAAGTCTAGTCGCTGTACAAGCGCCTAACCTGAGTTTTTCAGCCCAGTCACTCTCATAGTGCCTGCCTGAAATCTCACATTCGGCTGTAAACAGGCTACATAGAGTTGTGGAGATACTCTATGATCGACCTACATTTTTTAGGTCTCATCTTAGCTCCAACTAAGGCGACATGTTTGCTTTATAAGCTGTATCATCTTATTCGCCCACTTGGCGCTTAAGACAATTATGTCTCATCTTGCTCGCTATCTTAGCGCCAAGGTGAATTACCCGTGTGAGTGGGTCAATTCAAGCCTGGTGACACTCTCAATAAGGATGTATATGTAATCACAAAGATTATCCATTCATTCCATAATAAACTCAAATCAAGGAATGAAAATTTAATGTAATAAATAATGTCAAGTACATAAGATGCCATAAACATATCAAAACCTACGTAGTCCCATACTCCTAATGTGAGAAAGGAAAACATCTCTAGCAATAGGCTTGGTCAAAGGATCAGCCACCATTCTGCCAGTAGGTATATGCTTCATGGTCACCTCTCCTTGCGCAACTAAAGTTCTAATGAAGTGATAACGAAGGCCTATGTGTTTGGCCTTCCCATGATATTTGGGGTCCTTTACAAAATCTAGGGCAGCTGTATTGTCACAGTGAACAGTGACAGACTCGTCTGCATGAGCTGTAACCCCTAGAGCCTGTAAGAATGACCTCAACCAAACAGTTTCCTGGACTGCTGCTGAACAAGCAACATACTCCGACTCTATCGTGGATAGGGCGATGCAAGACTTTTTCTTGCTGTACCAAGAGATAGCTCCACCTTAAGTGGATATGCGCTCATCTCTATCAGCGCCCCAATCAGCATCGCTGTATACTCTCAATCTCAAGTCTCCACCATGATAACACAGGACGAGATCAGTGGTTCCACGTAAGTATCGAAGAATCCTCTTCACCGCATTCCAATGAGCGGGTCCAGGATTACTCTGATAACGACTCACCATTCCAACGGCATAGCAGATGTCTGGACGCGTACACAGCATAGCGTACATCAGACTTCCTACTGCAGCCGCGTAAGGCACTTTGGACATCCGATTCTTTTCCTCATCATTCTTTGGGCATTGGTCTGTTGTTAAAGTACACGCCTTGTCCATTGGAGTGTCTATGGGTTTTGAGTTATGCATACGGAATCGTTCAATGACTTTCTTGATGTATGTCTCTTGAGACAAACTGAGAAGTCTCTTTGGACGATCACGTATGATTTTAACCCCGAGCACATAATTAGCTTCTCCCATGTCCTTCATCTCAAAAAGTTGAGGACAGCCACTGCTTAGTGGCGACAATGGAACTCATGTCATTCCCAGCTAAAAGAATGTCATCCACATACAAAGAAAGGATCAGAATATTTTCTTGGATCGTTTTACGTAAACGCAATGGTCTTGTTCAATCATTTCAAAACCTATAGAGGTAATGGCATGATGAAACCTAAAGTACCACTGCCTAGATGATTGTTTGAGACCATATATAGAACGTTTGAGCCGGCAAACTTTGCGCTCATGTCCCTTGACTTCAAAACCCTCAGGTTGAGCCATATAAATCTCTTCGTCTAGTTCCATTGAGAAACGCAGTCTTAACATCCATATGAAAAAGTTCTAAATCCTGCTGGGCGACAATAGCTAGGATCAGGCGAATTGAAGCAAATCTCACCACTGGGGAGAAAGTGTCTTCATAGTCCACACCCCGCAGTTGGGTATAGCCTTTCGCCACAAGACGTGCCTTATACTTGTCAATTGACCCGTCTGCCTTGCGCTTGACTTTTAAAACTCACTTGTTTCTAACAGTCTTGCGCCCTGGCAGAAGGTCAACCAACTCCCAGACCTGATTCTTCTCCATTGAGCTCAACTCATCTTTCATTGCAGCCATCCACTCATTACTAGTAGGTGAAGATAAGGCTTCTTCCATAGAAGTGGGCTCATCTTCATCAGTTGGAGTGCACATAAGAATTTCACCGTCAATCTCAAAATGACGACGTGGAACTCTTCCTCGTGCACCTCTACGCAGTTGAGAATCTTGTTGACCTGATGGTCGTGATGGTGTGCTCCCACTGTCTAGGATACTCCCACTAGGTTGAAGATCACTTATACTATCTTCAGCGACAACAGGATGAGGAACTAATCCCCCACCTTCGCTTGGAGATGGTAAAGTGGCTTCAACTTCCTCTAACTCATAGAGGTCAAGATTTTTACTTGCGTCTCCAATGCTAGGAAAATCATTCTCTATGAAATCGACATCACGAGACTCTATTTTAGTCTTTCCACCATTTGGATGTTCACCATACATCACATAGCCTTTAGAGTTTTCAGAATACCTCAAGAAGATACTCTTTTTTAGCTCTAGGCCCTAGTTTCCCATACTTATGAGAAGTACTGTGAACATAACCTGCTGAGCCCCATGGGCGCAAGTTATCCAAATTTGGCTTTTGGCCATTCCAAAGCTCATATGGGGTGGACTTGACTGATTGTGAAGGCACTCGATTAAGTATATATAGGCTGCAGTCAAAAGAGCATCCCCCAAAAAGATATTGGGAGGTTTGCTTGCGCCATCATAGACCTAACCATATCTAACAATGTTCTATTCCTTCTTCCGCAATGCCATTTTGTTGTGGAGTATTAGGAATAGTAAGTTGCCTGCGATCCCTTTTTCCTCGCAAAAACTTCTTGAAGTGATCTGACAAATATTTGCGTCCTCGGTCAGTGCGAAGAGTTTTTAAATTCTTCTCTTTCTGATTCTCAACCTCAGCTACAAAGCGTTTGAAACAGTCCAAAGCTTCATAGCGGTGAGATATCAGATACACATAACCATATCGCGTATAATCGTCTATCAGTGTAAGGAAATAAGAGGTGCCATGGCGTGCCTTTACACTCATAGGTCCGCATATGTCAGAGTGAACTAGCTCAAGTGGTTGAGTTGCTCTCACAGCCTTTTCAAAAGGCTTCCTGCATGCTTTACCGGCCAAACAAGCCTCACATGTGTAACATCCCGAAATTTTCCGGAACGTTAACGCTCAATCGATCAGTTCATTAAGACAGTAATATCCTCTACCTCAAAATACCACAACTGTCAGAGCAACTAAACCATAAAATTTAAATCTTAGTAGACCATTAGAAGTATCAAACTAGGTCTTAAAAATTTAAACAATAATGTTTACCCACGCAGGGGTTCTAATGATGAATACCAAAATCTAATTTCTTCGCTTTCGCTTCCTCGGCTCTAATCCCTATTCAAGTAACCTACTGCTGGCGGTCACATGCGGAAAGGAAGTCAAAGGAGAGTGAGCTTTCGAGAGCTCAGTAAGGTCGATCAAAGATTTAAAAAAAACAGTAAAACGATTCGGACAAGTTTCATATTTAATCCAAATAACAACTTTTTAAGACAGAGAAACAGAACGATTCAAATGATTTTCAATATACAATCAATGATAATTTCAAGACGGTTTTCAAAGAAAATCACATCATTTCAATATAAGCGTAAGGGTGAGTATCAACTCAATCCCATAAATAAATATGATTTCAAAACACTTAAAGTATAATAAAGCATGAATGGATAATATTCAAAACATTTCATGTGAAATAAAACATAAACAGGAACATTGAACATGAGCAGTACAGAAGCAAAGCCACCCCGGCAGTGCTCGATCGCTTTACATATGCATATGTAACACTGACTAGTCCATCTAGGTACTAGTTAAACCCATCCAACAGACCATCCTTATAACGCCAATAATACAGACCATCCTTATGGCTCCCAAGTTACTAACTCATGTCAACATTGAGAAGTAATAAAGAATTTAAAAATAATTTACGATGAGCAATCAATAAACATATCAAATGAACAATGAATTCCAAGACGAGATGAAACAGAATTCCAAACGATCGCTATAAGGCTCAATTTAGGGTTTCATGGGCAATTTAAAAAAATATCTTTTATATCAAACATAATTTCGAATCAATGTAGTTTGTAAGACTATTCTATAAGCATTTGAAAAACAGAGTAACGAAATAGGGTTCGGACAGAAAATCCTTACCTCGGTCCAAGCTAAGCGATGTTACCAAACCTCGATCAATATGTTAAAATCTCTGAATGAACCTAGATTGGCATTTTATTCGTTAGAACATAATTTATGTCAAATACACAATAAACCCTAATATCAACTACCCACTGCGTACCCACTCTCTCCCAAATCGCGCCCTCAAAACGGTTCTCACACACGGCCAACCTGATCGAAAATCCTATACACTCCTTAACGTGTACCGACACTTAAAACTTATATAATTAACTCTAAAACACTTTTATGGCTTAAATAATTAATAAAAGTCAAAATATGCATTTTCTGAATTTTTCAATATTTTCGAATTAAAATAATTTCTTTAAATACAATAAAAACCCAATAATAGCCATAATTACTTCCAGTGGCAAAACAAGTCCCATAATTTTTATAAGAACTTTAAAATATATATAAAAATTATAGAAATTGAAATCAGAATTTAAAAGACATAAAAACTATTTCTTTATTTTTCATTTTGCTAAATTCAATACTGAAAATGATAACAAATCGATTCCAAAAATCATCAAATTTATACTGAGTCTTTATTATACTATTTAAACACTACTCTAATTTTTCCAGAACATTTTCAGGGTTTAAAGACTCCAAAAGAATTTTCCAAATCTGAAATTATAGAAAATACTATAAGTTTATACGATCTCAGAAAATTATAAAATTTTGCCAAGAATTCTAATATGGTCTAACGTATTATACTGTAAATTTTCACGTGCTAACGATAAGCGTGCACTAGCATAAGTACATACGAACTTAACGTCAAACCCGTGTACATTACCCATCCAGATGCTCGCACACAAAAAGCCATACACTGCTGAGCACAACGCTTGTGCTGCTTCCCTTGCAAACCCACCAGCATGGCGGCTGCCTCATCAATCCCTCTCATTCTTTTCTTCTTCTTCTCATTTCTTTCCCATGAACCCAGTTCAGTCCCCCCCACACTCGGCTGCACAGTAGCCTTCACACGCACACACCTCGCATACACTCACCACAAACTCACACCCATACCTCTTGTTGATATGCCCAGCTGCTCAAATGACACAGGCACAATAATTCTCCATCTTCAGGCACTTATACACACAGGCCATAAGCACACTCATACACTCACTTGGTAGTCTTCATGGCTGCCTTCTCTCACTAACCACAACCTGCAGCCCACTCTTTCTCTCTCATTATACACAACACTAAACACCCATCCATTTGCACATCTTTTTCTCATTTGTTTTTCTTTCCAACACACCCACATATAGTAAACAATACAAATATGTTTCCACCCACGTTTCAAGACCCATTTCATGCCATCTATCAAGCACCACATTGAAATCTCCATTGTTACCCTCTTCACACACATTCCACACTCCTATGGGCACCCACGAAACACATCAAACACACACAATATACCTAAAAACACAAAAACCCCCACCCCCATTATAGCTACTGCCTCACGGCAGTAGCTTGTCCTCTTTGCCCATTAGCAACCCACATGCAAAAACCACACTTTAATATCGACGCCCTCGCATCTAACTATATAGTAACCTGCACTCACGCATCTCACATACACACAGAAAACTCACCCACAAATCTCACACTAATCATACGGTAGGCACTCTTCCGTTCACAGATTCCTTAGTCCCATAAATCATTGAATCACTAGAAGAAAAATAATGGTTAGAAACTTACCGAAAGAATTCGCCGGGAAAGCTTTGCCAAAATCCTTCTCCGATCTCCTTCCTTTGCTCTCTCTCTTTCTCTGAATCTCTCTCTTCTCTCTCGAAAATATGCATGACGGCTAAGAGGTGGCTGCCCAGTCCAAGCCTCATATATGTATATATATTTATATACGTTAAAAGAAAGCCCTAGTTAGACAGAGAAAACCCTACCTAATTATTTGTCGCTAATTCTTCTTACCCAAAACTTTTTATCGTGAAAAAATGGTCCAGTAATAAACATTAATGATAGTTTACGCGTTAAAAAAATTATCAAAAGTTAATTACGCCTATCTCGCTTGACAAATCGTCGCTATTAGTATATCGATGCTAAGTATTTTCTAAAAATATCGTCACTAAACATATAACAATGCTAAAAATTTGCCGTTAAAAGTTACTAATAAATATACTGATCCTAAGTTAAAAGTATTGTCACTCAAATTACTGATAAAATTAAACTCATCGAAATCGACGTTAAATCTTCCGTATAAAAGTCACTACTAATTACACTAACGCCAACAAATAACTTGCCGCTAAAAAATATATTCACCGCTAAATGTTCTAGTTAAAGCTGAAAAATATTGGGGTGTTACATTACTGTAACATCTCGAAATTTTTTGGAACGTTAACGCTCAGTCGATCAGTTCACTATGATAATAATTCCTCAATTCAACCAAATAATATAAATCTGTCAGGGCAATTATACTCTTAATCAACCGTCATAATTAAAATACCAAGTCTAAGTCTTAGTCTAAGAAAATTTAAACAATAGTATTTAAAAAAAAACATCGCTAAAACTGCAAATTAAAATATCGATGCTTAAAAATATATTTTTCCCCTAAATTTTATTTTATTAATCCGCTAAAAATATCGGGATGTTACATTCTCCCCCACTTATAAAAATTTCGTCCTCGAAATTTCACATATTATAATACCGAAACACTGCGCTTTCACTAGGTAACTCCCTATTGAAGGTGTAACCGAATCTTACACGTAACTTCGTGACGATATTTTTAGCATTGTTATATGTTTAGTGACGATATTTTTAGAAAGAGAAGAAGAAGAAGAAAAGAATGCGAGGGGTTGATGAGGCAGCCGCCATTCTGGTGGGTTTGCAAGGGAAGCAGCACAAGCGTTGTGCTCAGCAGTGTATATGGCTTTTTGTGTGCGAGCATCTGGATGGGTAATGTACACGGGTTTGACGTTAAGTTCGTATGTACTTATGTTAGTGCACGCTTATCGTTAGCACGTGAAAATTTACAGTATAATACGTTAGACCATATTAGAATTCTTGACAAAATTTTATAATTTTCTGAGATCGTATGAACTTATAGTATTTTCTATAATTTCAGATTTGGAAAATTCTTTTGGAGTCTTTAAACCCTGAAAATGTTCTGGGAAAAAATTAGAGTAGTGTTTAAATAGTATAATAAAGACTCGGTATAAATTTGATGATTTTTAGAATCGATTTGTTATCATTTTCAGTATTGAATTTAGCAAAATGAAAAATAAAGAAATAGTTTTTATGTCTTTTAAATTCTGATTTCAATTTCTATAATTTTTATATATATTTTAAAGTTCTTATAAAAATTATGGGACTTGTTTTGCCACTGGAAGTAATTATGGCTATTATTGGGTTTTTATTGTATTTAAAGAAATTATTTTAATTCAAAAATATTGAAAAATTCAGAAAATGCATATTTTGACTTTTATTAATTATTTAAGCCATAAAAGTGTTTTAGAGTTAATTATATAAGTTTTAAGTGTCGGTACACGTTAAAGAGTGTATAGGATTTTCGATCAGGTTGGCCGTGTGTGAGAACCGTTTTGAGGGCGCAATTTCGGAGAAAGTGGGTACGCAGTGGGTAGTTGATATTAGGGTTTATAGTGTATTTGACATAAATTATGTTCTAACGAATAAAATGCCAATCTAGGTTCATTCAGAGATTTTAACATATTGATCGAGGTTTGATAGCATCGCTTAGCTTGGACCGAGATAAGGATTTTCTGTCCGAACCCTATTTCGTTACTCTGTTTTTCAAATGCTTATAGAATAGTCTTACAAACTACATTGATTCGAAATTATGTTTGATACAAAAGATATTTTTTTAAATTGCCCATAAAACCCTAAATTGAGACTTATAGCGATCGTTTGGAATTCTGTTTCATCTCGTCTTGGAATTCATTGTTCATTTGATATGTTTATTGATTGCTCATCGTAAATTATTTTTAAATTCTTTATTACTTCTCAATGTTGACATGAGTTAGTAACTTGGGAGCCATAAGGATGGTCCAGTTAGACAAAGAAAACCCTACCTAATTATTTGTTGCTAATTCTTCTTACCCGAAACTTTTTATCGTGAAAAAATGGTCCAGTAATAAACATTAATGATAGTTTACGCGTTAAAAAAATTATCAAAAGTTAATTACGCCTATCTCGCTTGACAAATCGTCGCTATTAGTATACCGATGCTAAGTATTTTCTAAAAATATCGTCACTAAACATATAACAATGCTAAAAATTTGCCGTTAAAAGTTACTAATAAATATACTGATCCTAAGTTAAAAGTATCGTCACTCAAATTACTGATAAAATTAAACTCATCGAAATCGACGTTAAATCTTCCGTATAAAAGTCGCTACTAAGTACACTAACGCCAACAAATAACTTGCCGCTAAAAAATATATTCACCGCTAAATGTTCTAGTTAAAGCTGAAAAATATCGAGGTGTTACAACATGTTTGTAGATTGACTCTTGCGAGTGGGCCCAAAAGGCCTTCTCTAGCCAAACGAGTCATTCTATCTTGGCCTATGTGGCCCAGTCTTACATGTCAGGTGGTAGAATCATTCACAACATAAGAATAAGAGGACTGAGAATCATTTAAATCCAATTGAAAAAGACTATCCATGCGAAAACCATGTCCGAACAAAACTTCATCCAAAAAGATGTCCAACTTATTACCCTTAAAAATAAAGGAAAAACCAATGTCTAATAAAGCAGTAACTGAAAGTAGATTAAGCCGAACAGTGGGTGCATATCGCACATCCTCAAGAATCAATGTGCGCCTAGTGCGCAACTTAAGCTGGTAAGAACCAACCCCTAGCACCTCTTCGAAGCTATTGTTTCCTATGAAGATATGTTTGCTACCCGCTGGAATCCGGTGATAATCTACGAACCCCTCTCGATCACGTGCTACATGTTTTGTTGCACCTGTATCCACAAACCACACAGGTTGGGAATGAGCAACCATCACATGTGAGGAAACATATAACTGAGAGAGAGAGAGAGAGAGATTCTGAAAGTACCTTCTTTGGCTCAGTGCAATCACGAGCAAAGTGTCCTTTCTGTTGACAGTTGAAGCATTTAACTTTAGACAGATCCTTTTTCCCACCACGTTTTCCTCTCTTGTGTTTCTTCATTTTTTCTTCCTTTGGCGCAGAAGTGCTAGCCTCACCTTTCTTACCTTTCTTACTTTGTCTTCCGCGCTTGCCATTTGCATTGCGCGATCCCCCTTGGGCGACATAAGCAAGGGTCTTGTCAGCATCTCGAGTCTCGTCCTCAAGGATGACATGCTATGAAACATCAGAAAAGTTTTTTATGTTTTCACTGTGGGTCAATATCTGTTACATATTGGCCCATGAGGCAAGAAGGGACCTTATGACAGCTCTGAGTTGCTGCTCATCTGTGAGCGCATGGCCAGCATCCCTCAGCTTACCAATCATATTGGACATCATCCTTAGATGTTCACTCATGGTATGTTTAGGGTCTTTTGTGTACTCCTCAAACTTAATCACAAGGCTACGATGCCGCGTAGTTGAGGTTCCACCAAAAGAGAACTTGAGCTGCTACCATAAAGCTTTGCAAGTTGGAAGTTCATCATACTGCCCAATTAGATCATTTTGCAAGCTGCTCAACAAGGTGTAGCGGGCACTACGATCTTTCTGATTCCATTTCTGGTAGGCAGTATGGTCTCTTAAGGGTTGCGCCTCAGTTGGCGCGACCATCTCCTTGGTCAAGTGCTCCTCGAGCTCGTTCGTTCGTTTAGCATGAATTTCATCTTTTTGTGCCAAACGTCATAATTATCTCCATTAAGTTTCTCACCCTTAACGAGATCAGCTATGACATTCTTGGTGGCCATTATATTCACTATATTAGATTGTGCAAGGAAAATACATTAATTATACATCATTCTATTTATTTTAAAAATTCAAATGAAAAACATAATCATTTCTCACATCATGAAATCGAAAAATTTGCTAAGCTCGTAATCATCTCCCATGTATGTGAGTTGGGAAAAATATTTTTCAAGTAATTTTTCGTAATAAATTTCATCATTATATAAGCCACAATATAATAAATCATCCACATGATGATTTAGAACAATATAAAAATTATACCATGCAATAAAGTGTGCAAGGACTCCATTGAGCCCCATTGGCATTCTAATAACTTATGCTAAGAAAATTCTGACTTGAATAATGTGCGTGCGAAATTACATCCCCGTACAAGGCTTTCTGAAAATATACAGGGAAATAGTATAATACAACATCTTTGATAATCCTACTACAAACTACTCCAATAAAACAAATGGAGATGCCGCACAGCACATTATTCTCAAAAGAATTTTCTTAAAACAAGAGTAAATACATAAACATAAGTTTCTTTAGAATGCCAATCTAGTATCCATCAATTTAACCTAAAACCAGCATGCTCAAATAACAAGTTAAAAGGTAATTTAAATGGATGAATAGGCCATATTCTCCTTCCAAAAAAAAAACGAGCGTAAGTGCCTTGAAATTGGGTTTAAAGAGGTGTGGGCTTACCAAAAGCCCAACAAATATATTTCAACAAAAAATATATTTAAACCATAACACTAATCAAGGCAAATAAATAAAACATAATTCATTTATGTCATATAGCTCTCCATAATATTTATTTCTGCTCACAAAGTGCAAAAATTAATATTTGCGCATTATTCGTATTTTTGGGACCAAAAAAGTACCAAAAAAATTATTTCTAAATGGCCTAAAAATGAGAGATAAATTCTTAAAATTGGCAAACAATAAATTTATCCCTAATATACCCTCTGGAATTAAAGAAAAAATTCTGTGTGTTTAACAAATTTTTTAAAGCAAATTTCTATAGAAAAAATCATTTAAAAATTAAACAGAACACACACAGAGGGTATTGAGGTAAATTTAACACCATAGAAAAATTACAGAAGCCAAGAAAAGACTTCACACGCCGGCGATGGGGTCAGAACCTGCTGAAAAAATCCTCACGCGCCCCACGCGCCGCCGTGCGCGTGGGGCAGCCTCTGGCTCTCTTTGGCAAGCGCGTGGTAAGCACGCGCGCGTGTGGCGCGTAGACTCGGCCGCGGGTGGGGCGCGTGGGACAACAGCCTTGGCTGGCGCTTGATGGCGCGTGCCGGCGTGGCTTGATGGGCGTACGACGCGTCTTGGAGCATGGAGTGCGTCTGCACTCAACTTGGGCGCGTGGAGCGCGTGAAGAGACTGTCACTTCTTCTTTAAAAACCCTAATTCTCCAACCGCCACCATGCCACAATGCCAACTTCTGAAGGCCATACCTCTCTCGTTTTTAAGCCAAATAATGCGTGTCATATATCGTTGGAAAGATTATGAGACAATGATTAATTATGTACCAACCGATCATGATAAAAACTGTATATCATGCTCTGAATTTGAGTCCCAAAACTCGAAAAAATCACAGTTTTCTTGAAAAATAAAATCGTGATTTCTCACAAATCATGCATCCAATAATCATGAAATTTTACGGAGTTCATAGACACATTTAGGAGGAGCAGCTATTTCTTGGAAATCCTCTAAACAGACATGTATTGCCAGATCCACTATGGAATCTGAATTCATTGCTTTAGATAAAGCAGGAGAAGAAGCGGAGTGGCTTCGTAATTTTTTGGAGGATATTCCAAATTGGCCTAAACCTGTGCCACCAATTTGCATACACTGTGATAGTCAATTTGCAATTGGAAGAGCACAAAGTAGTATGTATAACGGCAAGTCTAGACATATACGTCGCAGACACAATACCGTTAAAGAATTACTTTCTAGTGAAATTAGCTCTATTGACTATGTGAAGTCAAAGGATAATATTGCGGATCCATTAACGAAAGCTTTGACTAGAGATAAAGTAAATATGTCATCGAGGGGAATGAGTCTTAAGCCTATGAACTAAAGAGTGGCCATAATGGAAACCCTACCCAGCTGACTGGAGATCCCAAGATCTAGGTTCAAAGGGAAAACCGAATTATGTAAATGAGACTCAGACAGAGCACTATGGGGGGTTCAAACCCTCATATCCATTCCTATGATGAGAAGACAGTGGCACCTACAAAAAGGTTAGGTTAAACTATGCATTTAATGACTCTTATATCTTGGAAATCTAAGTGGGGGGTGCAGTAGGAACCTCTTAATAAGAAGTCACCTATGTGAGTAAGAAGTGGGCCGCTTCTATGATAATTGTAAGGCTGAATTCTCTAAGGGTCCGATTAGCAAACAGAATTGGAATTGGAATTGAAATTGAGAATTGTAATTCAATTCCAATTCTATAAGAATTGGAATTGACTTGGAATTGAGAAGAATTTGTAATTCCATTGATTGGTTAACACAAAAAATTAGATTAAGAATTGAAATTGCTAAAGTAAAAAAATAGAAGGTAAGTATACAAAAACGGGAGTTTTATATTTTTCTTATCAAATCATACTCAACCCCCCCCCCCCCCCCCCCATAGAACATAAGAAAAGAAAAAGAAAAAAAAGTACACACACGATGACTTAGGTACAAAATGTAAAAATGCAACTAATTGATAAGAAAACTTGAATTTGCAACTTAAGAGCTGAATATTAGAACTTTAATGCTATGCTAGTACTTGACAACAAGAAAATATTCTCAAAGATAAAAATGTGCTTAGACTTAACAAAATGAAGCGATTAACAAGTTAGATCTCTACCAGTAAATAAGATAATAGCTCATAAAAAACTAAGTTTGAAAACAATTCAAAGTTCATAAGTTCTTTGTTGGCTCCATATCTTAAGTCTTATGAGTTCTGATTTGCATCATTAACCATGGCTTCCTCAAGTAAAACAGAAGGGACATGAATGGTTCAAACTTCCTCGCGTTGCCAGTCAGCACATCATAAGCTTTGAGCAACTCAACCTGATCCAAACCTGGCACCTCTGCTAACTTCTCATAAATGAAATCCGCACTTGCAATTGTAGCTTCTGATGCACACACCTTGTCTATTTACAAACACAAAAAGCAATAATAAGAAGAACAACTTCAATTGGAACACTAAAACGTAAAACATGAATAGAACAGTAAAACGTAAAACAGACATATGGCCTTCATTTATGAGGACCAAAACAAGAAAAGGCTAATGGCAGTTGTAGCCAAATTTGACTTCAAAGTCCCTTTACTGCCATCTGAGCGAATATGAAATATTTAATGTACCTCAAATACTCCTCTGCACTACAAATAATAAGTATAAAAGTCAGATGAAGCCAAGCTACATCACAGATAGGTTGCACTCCAACGATGGGACAGAGACAATAACAAGTCAGAGAGGCACTTACCAATCTCGAAGGTAGAAAGAAAGTTGCTATAAGGCTCCAAAAACCTGTTAAACCAATAATATCCCATTCTTTTTATGTGATGACACACTTATGATCCTTGAATTGGGTTGAATGGTACGATGTCTCTATCTTAACCTTACAATTTAATTGAATATCATTTTCGAAGAAGCTAACATTGTGTTTATTGATGATCTAAGTTTCTAATTTCAACACCAACGTTAAAGACTTAGGCTTTGTAAAGAACTTAAAAAGTACAGAGGTTCGTGAAAATTAACTATATTAGTGAGAAAATCAACAAAAAAAGGCTTAAAGTAGGAAAAATGATACTAAGTATATGGGTTGTGAACTTGTGTTTTTTTCTTGCATCTATCCATCAATTACGCTGATCTTAACCAATTTTTGTAGATTTCAAGCGTACCCATGAAAAGAAAAAGAAATTCAGCAGCTTCAGGCACCCAAAAAGCCAAGAAGGAAGCTGTGAAATATGAAAATGAGGAAGTTCAAGAAGAGGGTCGTTCCATAACAGAGCTTCCACAAAGCATCGTTGATGATATCCTGTACAGGCTCACTTCACTTTCAGTAAAGAGAATTATCAAGTGTAAGTGTGTATGCAAATCTTGGTGTAATTTTATCTCTAGTCCTGAATTTGCCAAGTTACACTTTGAGAAGGCACAAAGATCTGCCTGCCCTTTGATCCAAGCCAAGGATCCAAAACGTATCGCTCGAACCCTTTACTTATTTGAGCCTGAAAATGAGCTTGGGTTTGACAGTAAAGATAATGAGTCTAATTGCTCATCGCACATGAAGCTTGACACCGAATTTAAGATTCCATTGCGCCATTTCAAGAAGGTTCTTTATAAAAAAATTGAACCCACAGCCCGGTGCCAGGAAGATGCGATTCGCTAGACACAGGATATGTAAATCTCACTATTCTCCTTCTCATGTACTTGACAAGTGATAAGACCCCTGATATTCCACCGGTCTAATGAATCCTATTTGATATTTTTTCCATAGCCTTTTTTGCATCATATTACTTAACAAGGTCATTAAGACCCCTGATATTCCAGCTGGCCAACATTTAATTTAGTGATTCTGGTCCCCAACCCTCTCCTAACAGTAAAGCTACCTCTGTTTTGCTTGTGACTTTGACTCTCTTTTGATTGTTTACCTTCAACTGAGTCTACACTGATAGGCTGTCTTTGGTCAAGCAGCTGAAACTTATTATGAAGACTTGGAGTTACTGCTTTGATACTATAACTGATAGTCATATACTGACTAGTGCATTCAGTTGTAGCAACAACTACCTTGTTATGTTTTACTTCTTGCCTAGTCTTCTATCTCCATACTTGAACAGGCTTGGGTTTGTAATAGCATGATGCCTCCAAGAGGCCAAAAATGTTGTAGTGACCACATTTATCTCTGTTAGTCACATCCATTTCAATACAAACTCCAGCAGTACACGAGTCTTTCTATAGAAACAGTCATTCTATCAACGAACGAAGGTTTCCTCAAGGTGCTACTAATTTTACTTAGCATTCTGTTGGACCAGAATTGTAGTGGCAATAGAGGAATTTTATCCACAAAGGCACCGATTACAGACCCTCTTTTTCTAATGAAACCTCTTGAGACCAAGGTGCGATAACCATGGGATTCCTGTCAAAGGTCCAAGGACCTTTCTCAAGGATCATGGCCCGTGCTTCAGCTGAAGCACGGGCTATGATCAACTTTTTAGTGCGATAACCATGGGATCACACCCACTTACGGGTGAATATGTTAAACTTCTAAAAGCAAAGAAGCCTAGTGATTCTAGAAATTGGATTACATCTGGGATTGGCTACGCTCTCCAAACAAAGCAGTACAAGGTGGTAAGGATGTTCACTGAACTTTACTAGTGATATACATAACACTCAATAACCAGTAGACCAGGAGGCTATACATGCTCTACAGTCTACACTGCACGGCTGGTTTTGAAACATCAGAATAAGCATTTCTCAACTAAAACCTACAATCTGAATGCACACAATTTAACTGCACTGATTAGAGAAAGGTTGTTACACCTTATAAGGCTCTTTTATTGCACTTCTCCACAATCCCCAGCCACAGACAAGAAAACCAACTGAATTCATCATTCAGTCAGCTCATTTGTGGACTTAAAACAAACAATTGGAGGTCTCAAAATTCGAACCACTAAAAGGATCACCAAACTCGACCAACAGAACTACTGAAAGCTTCATATTAGCAAAAAGGTGTTTGTGTCTGTTTCACAAAGATGTTTCTTTGCCTATTACTTTTACAAATTGAACTTGCATTTGATCATCAAGTATCCAATGAAAAGGAAACAGTTTACAATAGACCATCTAAACATATAATCGATCAACACAAAATGGTTAAACCAACTTGCAAAATGCTAAAAAACCAACGATATACAGAGTAAACAAGCTTCAATTTCGAGCAAGATTGAGGAAGCCCCATCATACTTGACGCAACAAAGCTCATACATTCACCACTACAATGCATCAGATCAGCTAAACCTCACTATTTAACCGAGACATAATAAAGCAAAATCAACATAGATGTTTGACTAACCTAGATTGTCGTCGCTGCCGTCAAATAGAGTAGATCGTTGATGCCGTCGCTACCATCAAAATAGTAGATCGTTGCCACCGTTGCCGTCAAAATACTAGATGATAGCCGCCGCCGTCTGCACAGTACATTGTCGCTGCCATGGTGAGGTTGAGTCCAAGAGAAGAGAGAAGGAAGATCATCGCTGGCTCGCTGCGATGATGAGGTTGAATGAAAGAAGGAAGAGAGGAGCTCAGAGAACCAACGTCGGGCAGAAGAAAGAGAGAAACTGTGACAAAACATATGGGTTGGAATTGCAAGTTTGAAGTTGGGCATTAAGAATTGAAGTGTGGGCTTGAGAGTATGTTTTTAATTTCATGGAATTGGGTATGAATTATAATTCCAATTCTAAATAAGCGGTCCAATCAACAGAATTATAATTCTTAAGATCCAATTTCAAAATTTATCTCAATTCCAAGACTAATTCCGTGATCCAATCGGACCCTAAGAGTACTCATGAAAACCAGGAGTTGTTCAGGTCCAAAATGAACACAACAATGAAAACTTCAAAACAATGTTTGAGCGATACTGTGTGAAGTTCTATTGTCTTGGTTTACACTAAAGGTTGAACAGTTCAAGACATCACGTTCACTGGTTAACCAGTAAATCCTATAGTTCTCACTAGGGAAGGTTCAAGGCCATCGGCTACCTGTCTCGATGCAGTGTCATTCTAAAGAACTCTTTCTTGTGTCAGTGTTTCTTTGCGTATAGAGTCCACTCAATTTTCTATTCATGTGGGGGATTGTTGGAATTGGGTTTTAAACCCATTGTGGAGAAGCAACTTTGACTCAATTTTCTAATTGGTTCTAAACCATATTTTGATTAGGAACAAATTGATTTATGATCCTCTATTGGAGTAGATGATCATGGTATATTCACATGTTTAAAACAAATGGAAGGTGAATGAGAAAATTGACGTTGAAGTTGGTGGTTCAACTTGAAGGAAAGAGAGAATCCACATAGAAGAATAAAGTCAATGTTGTCTCCTTATAAGGCTTAGCCTTGAGTTAAGGGTTGGGCCCCTTGGGGGTACCCATGTTTTGTAAGGAGGGAGGACCTAGGTTAGGTCCACCACACACGCGCGCCGCCCGCCTCGCCCCGTCCCGGTCCGTGGCTTAGGCCCATTAGGCTTTATTCTTTCTGGGACAAAAACATTTAAATAAATTTTATTTATTTATTTTCTTTTCCGAAAGTTGTGACCTTTCCAGCTAGCAGTTTTTTCTTGAAGAGTTACACCCCCCCAGTGAAAACCCTGTGTATAAAAACGAGTCAGTTTTCAGAAAGAATTAATTTTTTCCCAAATTATTTTCTGTATTATTCTATCTCCGAGTTTCCTGTGTCCGGAAAGAGTTTTGTGCCATTGTTTTGGTTCGCCAGGTCTGAAGATTTGGAGTGCTCCTATTTTCAGAAGTGCTACCGTTGTATCCTGGGAGGCTTTTCGTCAAGAGACCGTCAGCACCATTGCGGGACGAAATAAGTCTTAAGGACAGTGAATCAAATTCACGCCTCGGTTCTCCATTGCTGTTTGTCTGATTTTGCTATGAGTTAATTTTAATTGTTCTTGCTAATACTGTTTGTTCAGTGTAGTAAACTACATTTCAGTATTTTCGTACTTAGTTAATTTCTGCACAAGTATACACAAAGCCATCTTATTTCCAACAATGATTGTGTTGGCAATGAGATATTTGATTACCTTTATTTTTTCAGAATCTACGTTGAGATGAATGAGGGGAAATCTTTGTGAAGCAACCAAACTAAATTTGGAAGGACTTCAATTCCTCTCTTCTTACGTAAACCTTTTTGTTTAATGTGGTATGGAGGTTAGATAATGGATCAGACAATACTCTGCAACACAAATGAGGAAAAATAATCTGGAATGAACTACATTTCTGTATGACGCAAAAACTGGGCACACAGAATTAACTAATATTTCAGTTTGACCTTTTGAGGCCACCAAAAAGAAGGGTGCTTCTCCCAACTCGTACAACATTCTCTACCATGAATTCACAACAAGTTGCTTCAATGGCTCGCCAAACAAAATTTTGGTAAGCAACAAAAATCTAGAGGCTGTCTTACATGAATTCACAAAGATGTTTGAGCTTCGGGCGTGTCACTGCAGCTACTAGAACTTGAATCAAAACGCGCAGAAAACCCAACCGTCATAGGCGTCGTTGACCTCTGTCGAACCATGTGGCAGTATTCAGGATCATCAGCTTGCCCGTTGAAGCTCATCCATTGTATCATCTGGTGATACGTGGGGAAGAACTGCATCTGAATGGCGGAGTACGCAAAGTATGGGAGGAGGGCTGAGACCAGCACGAAGAGTGTCACGAGCCAGAAGGACATTGAAGGCGCACACGCTTCCAAGAAAACCATAAAAGCGGTTGTTGAAATGTAGGGGTTCATGGCACCATACGCCAAAAGGAATACATACCAAAATGCAATGCTTCCCCAAACGAAGATATGCTGCACATCAGTGAAGTAATTGACAGCTAGTGCCATTTGACAGTTCACAACCCACACTATACATGTGCACATCATCGTGCCGAGGATCTCTAAGCCGACAACTTCTCCACCTTTATGGAATGCTTGATACTCCATAGCAAGGATGCAAAAGAAAAAGGTACAAATAGAAGCGAATACACCATTAAGTGCCCAGCTAAGTATTCCGAACCAGGTGAAAAGGGAATTTTGTATGCCTTCTTGGTACAACACCGGGAACTGTAGCGCACAGAAGTATTTTATATAAACATGTCTGGTTAATTGGGACGTGAACATAATATTACAAATACGTGAGGTAAGGGAATCACTAACTCAGGAAGTACCTTGAGACAGAATTGAGCTGATACATCTTGATCAAGCACTCCAAGGGCAATTACAGGTAGCGATGTGAAGAAGACATTATACAGTGACAGATACCAATCATTGTATGGGCTCTGGCCGGAGAAAGATGCATATGTTTCGAAGAAGAAAAGTGTGAAACCAAAAGCGATGTTCTTGTAAAAGAAATAGCATATCTGCAATTAGCAAGATAAAAGCATCAACAGTCTCGTCCACTTTGCTCTGTATTCAAATTTGCAGCTTTTGATATTAAGCTTAAGCAATATCACCTGTTCAGTATTGAATTCACTATAAAAGGTTTTATTTTCATCAGTTCTGATACATACTGTTAACCAACACTTCTTTTGTTTCTTTAGACCAGGTCTGACTTCATCAAGATCCATAAATAGGGAAATCTCCATACAGAGACCAACATCGTAGAATTGATCAAGATGCATCTATGGAACACTTCCCTTTACATATTGTTGAAAGGAATGCTAAGGTCCATATGGATAGCTCTTTGATTTCTGTAATTATTTCATATTTCTTCGACTCAATTCTTTTGTAGTTGTTTTGTTACTTGTTGTCATATCCACCAAGACATGAGTTCGACTCTCTCACCAATAATACATAAAGAGAAAACCATAAACAACTTTCTTTACCAGATGCGCAGAAACCAAAAAAACAAGAGTGCCAAGATGACATTTTACCATTAATGAGATCCTTCTGTAGCACCAGTGCCCATGCACAAGTAGTAAGCGCTCTAAGAACCGGAACTGGGCAATTGCAATATCACTAGACATGACTGCCTGAGTGTAGCCAAGAATAGGAGAAGTTAGAAGTAGCCTAGCAAACACATCCAAGTATACAACGAATTATGTGATGATAAACCCAAGTATCTGCTGAGAAATTACTTGCATTCCCTCGAAGCCACTGATACCAACTCCAATATCTGCTTCTTGAAGCATTCCAACGTCATTTGCCCCATCTCCAATTGCAAGTGTTGTCTTACATGTCCTACGACTAACCAGCCGTGTAACCTGCATTTTTCACTTTTATATTCGGTTATATATTCTAAACTTAGCTAGAACGCTATGCACGGTCCAATATATATAGTAAATAGACTAAATGCTTAAGAAAAGAGTGTCACTCACCTGTGCTTTCTGTTTAGGTGATGAGCGACAGCAAATAACCGAAGCACATCCAATGGCAAGTTCGATGAAGATGTCCTTGGCACTATCCTCCAGAGCATAAGTGAGTGACTTTCCATCAATTATTAGAGCCAATGCCTCGGAGTTTTCTTTGCAAACAGTTAGCAGTGCCTTTCCCTCTTCCAATTGCTGGACAGTTTTTTCCTTCAAAGCCTACGGAATCAACCCAGAAGACCCGCATAATGGAGCCAGTATCATTCTATATTTTTCAAGTTGTATGTAATGACCCTAATTAAAGTTCTAATAGACCTTAAGGACCACAATTTTTATGGACAGTTTTGCTTGTAAACCTTCGTAGGGTGTTCTTCACTAGGTGGTGGAAACTGTCTTGCTATGTGGGATTCCTACATAGCAAGACAAATTTTTACACACTGAGAAATACTGAGACTTCATAAAATACTCTTAGAAGGTGGTTAAGTTTGTTAAAGGGATGGAAAGTGTAACATGGTCAGCCCATAAAAGCACTATGCATTAGACACTTGAGGGGGCAATATACGAGCCTATGAGGTGGTATTCGGTTACCAGCTGGAAGATATCATCAAATTTTCTGCTTCACAGGCTGTTTATGTGGAAGAATTCATGATAATGATTTTCAAGTACTTGTAATTCAATGTACAGACATGTATATCCAAGGGTGATATGTTCCTCTGAGAATATAGAGTTTGCAGGAACTATTGGTCCTTTGGCTTTCTTAAGTAGGCATTGTTACCTCGTCAATCAACTCATGCATCCCATAGGAACTGAATCAACTGAAAGCACCCCACCACCTTCAACACCACACGAAAATAACTAGATAAACAAAACAAAATATATATGCATTTCAGGATTACCTCATTAACAGCAAACTCGTCCCCAGCTTTCTCCAATGCTTTAAACTCTGATGTGTCAGAGTTGATTACCACTTGTTTCATTCCTTCTCTAAGCAAACTACAGGCAAAACTGCAAAAAACTGAGAATTAAGAAAATGTATGAAGAACAGGAACTACAATATCAACTGAAACTTAAGTCGACTAACAATACCCTATATTAATTGCAGTCTCCATCTTATCTCCAGTCAAAACCCATATTTTTAATCCGGCCTGTGCAAGCCTGTCAATGCATTCGGGAACCTATTCACGACATGAAACGGATGCAATCAATTTCAGAAGGAAAAAGCGTTATTGATTTGGAGTTCACTTGAGTTCTTGATGTTGGCAGTGGAAGTGATTCCGAGTCGTGAGAATGGTATGTGGTTCAAGGTTCTGTGGCATAAGGTGAAGGAGTGAGGAAATTTGCATGAGCTATCAGTTCAATTTGTTTGAACATACCCCAGGTTGAAGTTTGTCTTCGACAGCTGTAGCACCTAGAAGAATTAAATCCTTTTCAATCTTTTCCACAATTGCCTCAACCATTTCCTCACGATCTGCCTTCATTGAATTCTTTGCCATGTTGTATTCCTCACTGAATCCATTGTACTCTTCCTCATTGAGTTCACGATATGCAAGTACTAAAGTCCTCAAACCAGCATCAGCATACTCCTTAACGTGCTCCTTGGTCCGGTCTTGAAAGTCACTCCCATTTCTTGCTAGTCTCTCAAACATGACACTGCTTGTGAACAAGAGCATGATATGTTAAATATAAAACTCCAGATGTGGTTGTCATGGGATTCTAAATGCAAGGCTCGTGCCTTCAAACTTGACGGGCAACATCCTAACAGGTGAGCATATATGCAAATATATACTCAAACCTCCATATAGACAAGTAACATATATTCTCTTCCTACCTTTTGGGATAATTTTCTGCTGGCGCGTGTGGGCATATTTCCTTGCAATAGGAAAGTGGGGAGGGTATCGTAACGGTTAGAACATATCAGAAATCCCCATATATTGAGTTTTGACCATGTCAATCACTTCCTATTGCAAAGGCCCTATCAATTCACTTTTTTGCATCGTACAAAATGTTAGCAAGTCCACATCTTTCATTCTCCATAGAAAGCAAAATGGTGACAGGTAGACATTTGCTAAGATATTAAATCCATCTGAGCACGCCTACGGCATTCATTCATACTCACAAGGGTATGTAAACTTACTTTACCAAGATCCTATAATCTTCATATAATTTCATTTACAAACCTGTCAGCACCTTTGCAAAACAGTAGCAGCTTTCCCTCCTCGTCTCTTATGATCACGGACATCCGTTTTCTGGAACTACTAAACTCTAACACATTTAGTAGCCTGTAAAACCTGAAGAAAATGTAAAAGAGAAGTTGCTGCTCAAATATTTTAAAGATGCTAATAGTGGCTAAAAATCAAAGAAAGAGAGAGATTATGTATCAAGTTCGGGGTGTATTAAACAGTTGTGAAGTGTAGCAACCAGACCTTTGAACCTTTTCGGCAGAAGCAGGATCTAACTCATAGAGTGAGATGCTTGTTTGAGACCTCTCAAAAAACTCGAAACCAATTTCCCTTGCTGCAATCACAAAAGCTGCCTCATCCGGTGATTCAGCTTCATATGATATACTTCCAGTTGCTTCATCCATGTCAGGAATGGCAGTGTGACAGATAGCCAGTAACCGAAAAAACTTCTGGATGACGTCCGAGCAAGGCTCGTGAACCCAATTTCCCTTCATAATCCTTTCATCTTCAAAATTAAACCCTTTTATTGATGTATTTGTTTGAGGAATGCCTTCAGCAGTATGCCCTTCATCTGAAGTTACATCCTGAGGTAAAGATAATACTTTCAACCTGGCCAAAGCCCTCTCAACTTCAGTAACGCCACGGCCATAAGCTCTCCCAGCCACCGAGCACTTGATAAATTCCATAGAGTTGCAAGTCAAAGTTCCAGTTTTATCGGATAGTATCGTGTCAACTTGGCCAAGTTCGTCATTCAAGTTAGAGGTACGTGCACGTGCTGGTTTGTCACCTTCCTCATAATACATGTGCAAATCCTTATTGATGAACATGCTCTGAAGAACTCTTACAATTTCTACCGAAACATACAAGGAAATAGGGATTAAGTATCCATACAACATAAGGGCAGTCAAGAATTGTAAAGTTGCTGCAATAGGTGCTCTTTTCGGATCGTAGTATATTGTAGTCCTATCTGGTCGAAGATACCATCTTATCATCATGCCTTCTTTCAAGTCATCCCTAGTGGCAATCCCGAAGAAAATTGACCCGACGAAAGACATCAAAACTAAAACAGAAAAAAGCAAGTACACTAGTTTATCCGTTCTTTTCTCAATCTTGCTTCTTTTTGATGGGGGTGTTGTGGAATTCTGAATGACCTTTGTATCTTGACCAGTGAATATAACCACCCCATAGATGTATTCTGTGTTCTTTAGCTTAGAGTCTCTTAAAAGTAGCTGCTGAGATGATAGAGGGAATTTTTGTTCTTGAAGCTCCAAACTTCCAACAAACGAATACAAATCTGCATTTGGGTCTTCACATCTAATAACTGCCTTGAAATTCTCAAACCGGGAGTCTTCATTTAAAGTTGAAGTTGCTTCTACCGCTTGCTTGAGTTTTAAATTTGTCTCTCCATCGAGGTTCATAGTTTCGACATAGCCAATAGCGTCTTCGTAACTTGATGAAAGTAATATCAGATCCGCAGGAAAATACTCATCCTTTTCCACTTTCACTACATCTCCAACCCTCAAGTCCATCCATCTAGTGTGATCAAAACTTCCATCACCTTGATGCACGTTTACCTTTCTGTTATTCACTTCAATGTCCTGATAGCACACCCATGGACTGTGTTATTCGTTGGATGAAAAATAGCTAAACAAAATGTGAAATAATACTTCCATCAATAATCGCTTAAAGCTATAAACAGATCAAAAGATTTTCATTTTGGTTCGTCAAATGGCGCAGCATGTTTCTATTATAGATATGTCTAAGGTTAATTTTTCACTACATTTAAAGCAATTCTGCAACATTTGACCACCAGATGAGGAAACAACTAATCAACAAACGAACCAATGGTTACACTGACAGACTCGCATTTTCTGAACACTACACTCATGTTCCTTCATGACTAATCTCTGCCAACGATACAACCAAATCAAGCATCTATGTCGTATATAGGTTCAATTAGCATATGCCGGAAACTAAAACCTGTGTTCCTTCATAAAGAACAAGTGCAACATCTTAAAATTCAATCACCGAAATGGTAAGCAAAGAATTCCTTATTTTCAGTGAGCCAAGAATTCCTTATTTAGGAAGATTCTGGAAATAACTAAGGACAACATAATCATGTTACCTGCCTTTTTCGCCTCCAATCTTCAAGGAGCTCTTTCCCCATTGTGATGCCAATCACGACAACTAAAGGGACAACGTTACTGACAGCTGAGTAAGGGGATAGTGGTGTGAAAGACAAAATTGCACAGAAGAGGAAGTATATGTTAGCAACGCGCCTGAATTGCTCAAATGCTGCTTTAGGAAGAAATGTTGCGAGTGTGAACTTTGTAGTCCTGATGTAGTTTCTTCCATAGTTCAAAGCACTGGCCTCGATACACTCAGGATCATTGCAAAAGACTACCCTGGAGAATCCTGGACCTCCAATGAGAGCGTGCTCGCCATTAGAAGGTCCTTCCTGAGATGAGAAAAAAGCATGTATTCTGCTGAAAGACTGCTTCTTTCTCCCAACACCTGTCATTTTCAGATACAGGCACCTCTATGTTCTTTATGTTACAAACAATGTCAAAGCAACTATATCGATGGAACACATTTTTGCCAATCTATCTTAGCTGGGCAGAAATTTTGAACTTTCTGAAAGAACCTCAATGGGTTGGGTTAAAAATATTTGAGCATTTTCAAGGACTGGGAGATAAGCTGGAAGGGAAACAAGACCTACCGAAGCTTCTAGCTCAAGGCACAGGGAAAAAAAATAACTACATGCCCCATGGAAGATTAAATAGGAGTTTGTTCGTAGGCGGGAACTCTTAAGGAACAGAAGAAGGAAATAGGGGATTCAAAACTGTAATTGAATAATTTCTCTTCCAGGAATTGGACAGAAGATCTGAACCAAGAGGCAAATATCTAGCCTTTTGGAAGATCTGAACCAAGAGGCAAATATCTAGCCTTTTGGCCCGAGGAACAAAAGAGCGATCTACTGTCTTGCCTCAAGACATTTGACTAGTAGGTAAGAGCAAATCTGAGCTTCCATCTCATTATCCTACCTACACTCCCAAGTATGAATTCAACTACTTGGAAAGAGAATTATACAGAGAGAATAACCAAAGGGAAAAAAACATGCTTAGAACATTTATGTATCCAATTTTTGCCAACTGACGTGTGACAAAACCAGTGGTAACAAAGAACAAAAGAGACCGCGGTATATATATGAGCTGACTCTCCTCTATGTCTGGTGCGTTTTTCTGTGTTTTGCTTATTGTTGTTTGCAACTCATCACGGATGACATAGACTATGAATCTTAAGTGGCCAATGGGTTCCGTTTATTAGCAGAGATTCTCTGAAAGATGAGATGAAATGCAGTTCTTGGGTATCTACAAGCATGGAATTTGAAGGATGAAAATTTCAAGCTATCCAACAAACTTGGTAAAAACTTCCGTGTACAGGCAACAAATCTCGAGCACTATTTTCATCTTTTCCTCTGTTTGAAACTCGGACGCAGGGGGGAACTGGCAGATGGCAAGTCACTGAAGTAAGTGGAACCCAAAAGAGGAATGGTAGGTCAGGTCTTGAAGCCATAAGAGAAAAGCAGAGAAGTGCTGAACTGTAGTCAAAATAAGTGAACGTGGGAGAGAAGCTCTAAATAACACTCCCACGGGTGTGTACGTATTACCTAACAGCCCCAGTAGGCGATTATGTCGGATAGACATCCAACTGCAAGCTGAAAGTCTCGAGTCTTTGCACAAGCTGTCCTTGACAGACAGAAAATCATTCCATTTTTCTGGTTTCTTTGGTTTTTCTTTCTTCCATTGACTTAACCTGGCATGGCAGGGATGACAAAAATGTCAAACAAGTCCATGTCTGACACATTTTCATTAATTTTAGAATCCCTGGAAAGTATTCAACCCATTAGCGTTAACAGTTCGCAAGTCCTGGACCATAATGTACCAATTTTTGAAAATTGCAGCGAAGCCTTAAACCTGGTCGCCTTTTCTATTGATTTCAGTTTTCCACGAAACATGGAATTCGAACTAAAGCCCGCATCAATAGACACTTGCCCAACACACACAGACCAGTTCCTTTTATTTTTTCCATTTCAGCACTCGGACCTATGACACAGAAGATATGTCGCAGGTAATCTCTCACCAAAATTGTGTTCTTGTAACTGTTTGATACATAGTTCTCAGGTACAAATGTTCCGATCCTTAAATCTATACAATCGCAGGTATACAAACGCACCTGATCTTCAAAAGCTAGTATCATCTATAACAACATTGCATGTATGCTGAGCAGCTGATGGGGTTTTTACCAACAACTCAGAAGGCATTTTCCCCCATCAAATTGTCAAAATAATAACTGAATTCCTATGCATTCCACTGCTCAGTCTTTCCACTTCCGCTTGTCTCTCTTTGCTTCTCTATGATCTTTCTCAGAACCATGGCGAGAAGATCTGCTGGAAGTGTCCCCGCTTCTATGCTTCCGATGCTTTGAGTGCTTTCTGCTACTACTATGATCCCGAGAAGATAGCTTCTTTGTCCCTTTAGACCTTGAATGATATCGATCTCGATAATCATCAGAAGAGTCGGTTCTTTCACCATCAGAATTGCTGCTTCTTCGTCGATGACGGGAAGAACTTTTTCTTCTACTTCTATCATCGTCTGATGAACCGCTGCTCCAACCTCGCTTACCCATGGGTGTTTTAGCATTTTTATCCTCTTGGACCACTTTCTCGAGTTTAACTTTACCAGATTTCTCCAGAGAGGAATCAGGATCTGCGGTCTTGTTGCCACTTCTATACGTGTTAACATCAAGACCCTCATGTTTATCAGATACTATGACTTGAGAAGCTTCACGATTATATGTCTTGCCTTGTGGCACCCCCTGATCAGCATAACTTCCGCTGACAGCACTAAGGCTGCTACTGTCTCCCTTGTTCGCATTAGCATTTTCCTTATAAATAGATGAGATGCCAGCTTTATTTTCTAAACCAGAAACATCGGGAGGGACCTCAAGGCCAAGCTCTTTACCCAGTGATTCCAAGAAATCGCCAGCTATCAAACGGCTTAGAGTAGTATTCACAACTTCAACCTTCTTTTGTGGATCCTCCACTTGATTAAGATAAGAATTTTCCTCTTCCTCATCCGAATCATCAGAGAAGATAGCCTACAGAAAGAAAAATTTATATACCAATGGGGCATTATAGCTACATAAGTTATGTAGATCATGCTCATCATTCAAGTACACAAATGATGCACATAAAATGTGCACGCTACTGAAGAGAAAACAAAAGGTTCATATATATAGTTCTAAACATGTACAGCTCATGCTTGCATGATAATAAAAAACGTGGCACGTACTTTTGTATACTTTTAGTTGATAATTGCTCTTCTTTTTTGTATACTTCTGCATACTTTCAGTTGAATGATTGAAGGAAAACCTTAAGATGGCAGAAAATCGCCCATGCCATGGTGATGGTGTAGCTTTGGTATACGAGCGGAGGATGAAAGATCAACAAGAGAGAATAAAGAGAGAAGAAGAAGAGGGGAGTTGATCACGTGCACTAAGTGCACCAAAGTCAAGGGCTTTACAAACAGTGGAAAGCCCAAAAGAGAACCAACAATGTGAGAGACTTAAATAGTTTTTCCTCTTTTGTTTTATAAAGCATGATCCAGTGATGCAGGATGTCAATACTTCTGCACCGCACATTTAGGGTACATTTTAGAAAATGTTGCTGAACAGAAGGCAGGGACACCGTTTCTTCTCTTTCCTTATGCCTTATATTCCTTGAAACATCTTTCAAAAATCCCCTCCCAAAATTTTGAAATAAGGGAGTTTTGACCAATTCCACAAAAATGTACATCCAAAACTGAAATAATAATAACTCTCATTGTATAGATCGGTATCCACACAACAATCAGCAGAAATTAACACGGTACAAAATAGAGTAAGTAATACATAACATGATTCGGCCAGGCTATAAAAAGGGAACATCAACCACTATCTGCAGAAAAACCAACTTCTGCGCAAAGACATCCCTTGTAGTAACAAAAAATTGAGAGGATGAACATACCTTGTAGAGATCGACTGGCCTCTCGACATTTTCAGCTTCAACCTCAACCTCAGCTTCTATGTCGGTTACTTCTTTGCTTTCAGAAAATAGGTCCTTTCTCAGCGCAGCAGTTTCTTCCACTTTAGCATCTTTAACTGAATCTGGCATGAAAATAAGAGCATCCATCTTGCTCCTCATCCGTGGAGGTGGTGGTGGCTGCAAATCATATGTTTAACTTTTGTCAACAATCAAAACCATAGTGTGCAATATGACAAATGAATGGGCATACCATTATGTGCATTATATTTACAAAACCATTAATAACTTCAGCACATCCTTCTTGTGGTTTTATGTATCAGCTGTTTTACGTGTGAAATGAGGGAATCTCATTTCTACAGATGGAACTGTAAAAAGCCAATTTCTGCTAGTCGGGTCATTTCAAATAAGTACCATCATCTCAAATTTGTGATTTTTTATCTTTAGTCGGTATCTAAAAAATCAAGTTATGGTCGATGGTATGCTAACCATTTGATGAAGAAATTGAAGCAGAGTTATTAGATTACTACTTGGCATATGTTCACTGAAGTTTGAACTCTAGCTACAAGTTTTGCTACAAAATCAAAAGAAGCAAAAAGAAGTTGTCAACAGTTATATTGACAATGCAAGCGGAGTAGGTACCATATTCTAGAGTTGCGTTGACAGTGCAAGTCTGTCAAATACATATATGATACGAAATAATCTACAAATAATAACATTATAACAAGTAATAAAAGGTAAGTTGAATACACTACAAAGGAAATCCCACAGAAGCAGCAACTGCTGCAGCTTTAAATTTGCTGCCTAGGGAAAAAAATAGCAGACTAACGAAAAAATAGGTATCAGGTACCTTGCCCATATAAGGATCAAGCAGATCAAAGCGCTTGCAGAGAACAGGTGAAGGTCGCCACTGAAACTCTTCTCGTTTTGGGTACATTTCCTTCATCATCATTTCTTGAGCTTGACCAACTCCAGCTTGCTGTGGGTTGACATCATAGTTAATGAACCAACCAGAATATGCGAACACTGCAATGAAAATCACAATATAAAACATACCTCTACTCCAGCAGAAGTAAACTGCAATCCAGTTGCAGTTGATAAGTCCAAAAGCTGCTGATTGGCTGGCCAGCTTTCACTTCCCCACTTCCCTTTCTGGATAGCATCAGCGGCAGTCTCGAACTCTAATCTTTCACGAGCACGAGCAGCTTCTGACATATTACTCGCTCCTCCAGAATCTTTTGAACGAAGACCTCCACGGTACTTGTCCTTCAGGTACCGTTCAAATCGTTCTTGCTTTGCAGGATCATCTCTGAAGGGTTTAGCAATTTCTTGGGGCTCGGTCTAGATTTTAGTGTAGATAAAATAAATGAACACGCTATTTCAACATCTTCTGAAACCGTACGAATGTATAACAAAGCAATAACTCATGATGTAACAATACTATTAAATTACAATCTGAACTCACATTCCAAAAAACTGAATGCGTATAAATTTTGCACTAAAACTGACACAAATTTGTAAACAACTCACAAATGATGCAGGATTGGTGAATGTATCTGAAAGATTGAATTGGAGGCTAATGGTATCAGCAGAGGACGCAGATGAGCTCAAATCTCTGGTGCTTCTTTCCAGAGGCTTTTCTCCTAAAATCTCCCCACGGCTCTCAGCCGTCATCTTCTTTGCACTAGGAAACATATTACCATTGGATTGCTGTTTGGTTTGGTCATTACGCTTCTGTCTTTCCTCCCATAGTTTCCTTGAATAGTAATCATGGCCATTTCCTCCGTAGAGGAAAGAAAATAATGGGTTTGACTGATTCTTCTCTCGAGAGAGATCCTCAAATAATTTACCGCAACGAGCCACCAACGTCGCAACCCCTTCAACCAAGACTTTCAAATTATTATCCTCAGGAGGAGGAACCTCTACAGGAGGGACGTCAGCAAGTTTATAGTTGACCTCAAGAGGAGCAGGGAACTTATGACGGGGCACAAAATCCTTCGGAATTACTGGAGGAGAAAATCTGGAAACCAAAGTGTAAAAGTAAGCTATATTAAGACCAAAGATCGCTAGGAACTTGATTGTTCCTTTCTCTAAATAACAAATGGAGTGGAAGAGTTTATAAAGCAACGTGTTATACTGAGACCACCTCTGTAGCATCCAGACTTTCAGAGTAACCAATTACGTTTAGTTCTTAAAAGCCATTTATACTAGAACATGAGTGTTCCATTAGCTAAAAGAAAATTGGTACCAAACAACCTTATTGTCTAATGCATATAGAAAAAATTTATCAAACCATAATGTCATACTGAGACTTCAACTTCATAGCATCCACAAGAGTTGGTTATATTGCAGATAAGTAAGTGAAATGTAACTAGGATCCCACGAACATTTGGAAAGGTATAGTCCAGACCAAAACCTCTTTAACATTTGTACAACTCCCGATAACAGAACGTTGAAAATGACCATAAATTCATTTTTGAAATGATTACTGCAGACGTGATATACTTATAGCCCTTGTGTTCCTAAAGGTCTCCAATATCACCTAGGATCTCACCCGTCCAAGATTACACAAGTCCGAGCCATGTGGACAATATCCTGAATATGCGCCATGGAATTCTAAAATGAATGGAACGTTTAGCCTCCAATGCCCTGACCAGTAACACTAACAATATCCAACTCTGTAAGGCTGGATGTGGGCAGGCCATTACGCCCCTGCTATGCCAAAGGCTTTCAAACGATTGCCACATGCTCGGATCAATTACAAACCAAATAACGTTCACCACCAAGAGGAAGAACTCATAAGTTTATAATCTGGTCCTGCCCAAGATGCTGATTTGTCCTGATTGTCGTAGTGATGTTTCCACATGTGGAATAATATCCAGATGTGTCTTATCTCAAAGAGGGCCGCTTTGTGTGCAACGAAGAGTTATTTCTTTCGAAAGCAACTTAGAAATGTGGGGAAATTGGCTTACGCTATGACTCTAAGCCACTGGCATCACTAATTTAACTTTAGCACAAAGTCCAGATTGCAAGTAAAGTACCATTAACGAATATAAAATGTACAAACCACTTACTCACAATGATGTTCACCACTTATGACTAAAAGACAATTGAAATTAAAAAAAAAAAAGTTTACCCCCAGAAATAGCTATAACTCTCCCTCTATCTCTCTCCTAGGAAAGTACTCTAGTAGTCAAGTACAAGTTGTAACTTGTAACAATCATTTCTGGAAGTTAATAGTACAGGAGATATTGAAATAAAGGTCTGCCTGGAATGTAACAAGAGTGCCACCATATGGCATTTTATAAGCACCTGAAATTTGTCTTGCTGTCAGTAAAATTGACTTTACTAACACTTTGTCCTTAGCAAAGCTATAAAATTTTAAAAATTTATATTCTTAGCATCACATCATATTGCAAACAATATCATCCTCTTTGTATATAAGTATATAATATGTAGGACAATAGCACCGCATTTGTGTCTTTATAACTCTTGAATCCGATTTCTACATAACACCACGCAAGTTTAAACCAAGACAAATCTGTTTCCTGGACACAATCCTATCCAAGTTCTGTTTTAAGTCCAGGTAACTTAATCCATAAACATCATGAACTCATTCCGTGAAAACATAGGAATTAAATAGTTTTCCATTTCAAGAATTGCCAAAACTGGGCATCCCTGAGTCAAAACTAATTCCTATTCCTATTTTATGTAAAGGTCATTGTGTTCTATAAAATTATGACTACACCTAGAAATATGATTCTGTCTCCGGGTAATCCTCAAAACTATCTTGGCCATGCAAATCCTTTAGTTTGGTTCCTCCCATACGTTAAGGATTAACTAACATCAAACAAGAAGCAGCTACTACAAAAGTTTACCTTTCCAACTGGTAGTCAGAATTTGATGCAACTTTGAAACCAGGCAAAGCACCGTCACCCTTTTCTCCCGACTTTTTTTTATGTTCTATAGCCAACCTTGAAGGCTCTTCAATTTCTTGGACATAATTCTCTTCAAAAGCATAACCTACTCAAAAATCACAATTACAGGGAGGAGATATCATGCTTTATCTGTCATTAAAAAAAGAAGTATTTGCAGGAATTAAAAGATGCATAGGCGGAATTGGAAGCTTATTTTACTTGTGACTTCTGCCTATCCCTCCATGAAAAAAAGAGGCAACACTTTTTTATAACTGGTGGCAGGCGCAACCACACATAACCCAAGGACAAGTTACGTAAATATACAAGCGCACCATTCACACTAGTGGCCACTATTCAAAGAATAAATAGAAACAAACAAAGTGCATAAAACAGCATATTCACCAGCACAAACTAAAAGATGCATCGTTCATCATGTAGTCCAAGGATTCAAAAGTAGCGGGAGGACTTGAAGAGTTGGACGATTGCACAATAATCTTTAGGTTCGCCCACAGAATCGAACATGGGTTAGATGTGCAGACAATTACCACTACAAAACCTCACTACAAACCTCAGACAAATCTTCTTTTATTACTTTCTAGGTATTACATGAAGATTTTCTCATAAACGGATATGTACATGTGTACAGTTCCATGCGTTCAATTTTCTTGCAATGTATTGAAAACTGGACGGGCCATCGAACTGGGAAATGGACCAGTTCAAGGGTCACTGGTTCAACCACGGTTTCACTGTGGTTCAACCATGACATCATTATTCCATCATAAAGTAATAACCAATGTTTGTATTTAAAAAATATGTGCCAAATTAAGAGAAAACACATGGAAGCGTCATCCTTTTAAGTACCGCTAGCACATGGCTATCTCATCCATAAGAAAGAGGTAAAGAATCAGTGCTAAAAAAAACAAGTCATCCACCTTCGCCGTCTCAACTTGGCTGCACAGAAAATGTTCTTCCTTGCCTAGCCAAAGGCAGCAAGTGAGAATCAGAAGATCAAAAATGGCAAACAGGCCATGGTTTTCTCACTGATACAATGGAAAATAATTGCTACTCCAGATGTGAACATTCAAGCTCAGGCATTGAAAGAGCTCATTTGGCTAGTGATGAACACAGCAGAGGAATCATTTGTGAGATTTTCAGTCAGGTCCGCAGGATTACAACAGATCAATCGCGAGTTTCTCCACTTAAAAAAATTCACCCAGTTTTTGCATGGGTCTGATTTGAGGGGTTCAGCGCTTCACTGAATTTAAAGGTCCACGGACCGACCAGTCTGACCGTCCGGTAACTTAAAACATTGATAGTTAAACACTATGAGATGCTTCATACAAAAGGATATTATCAAGGGGGGGTCAAATAAGAAGAAAAAGAAAGGAAAGGATGAATATGACTGAACAGGCTACTTTTCTAAAGGCAGGCCCCTTATACCTGGCATTCTCCGAATGACACCTCAAACCACAAATTATTGCACTAAAGGCCTATAGATTATTACTCCTTCAGTCCCAAAAAAAATTGCTCAGTTTTCCTTTTTTGGCTGTCCCAAAATATTGCTCACTTTGCATTTCTAGTAATAAATTTTGTATGAAGTAACAGATATGCCCTTGGATGGGCTGATTAATGATTAGGTCTCTCTCTTCTCCCTCCCTCCCTCCCTCTCCCTTCCTCTCCCTCTGAGAGCTCCGATCAACACTGCCGCCAACCCCAACCACCACCGCGGCCAACCCCCTTTACCGCCGCCGACCCCCTTTACTGCCGGCTTCGATCATCACTGCTGCCTACCCTCTTTACTGCTGCCTCCAATAAATCACAGACTTGACCAAAAAAACGCAACAACACATCTTTCCATGATAATAGTCGACGAACCATGCCACCCAGATTTTCGTCGAGTACATGAAGGTTATGAGCTTCTTTGTGTGGTGTCAGTGGTGTCAAGGAGAGTTGATCTGGCGGCCGATGAAGGGAAGCTGATCTTGACGGTGATTTGGTGGCTCAGCAGGCCGTTTGAATGAGGCAGTTGCAGAGGCTTTGAAGGCAGAGTCGAGCTCTGCCTTTAAAATACTTTATAGCGTCAATAGTTCGCTTTTCCGATAGCTTTTGTTATTTTTCTCTTCTGTCTTCTTCTTTCTTGGAGCACACAATTTATGATTATTGTTGTTTCCTGTTGTTTATGTTCAATACATGCCTAGGCAGCATGGACACGGACGAGGAGTCCGACATTGACTGGGACACTGGACACCGCAGTTTCCAAAAATTCAGATTTTGGATACCGCAAGACACCGCTAAATTTTTTTGATATATTTTTATTTTAGCTATATGTCTGTATAAGTAAATACATATACTAAAAGTAAACATCAATTGGAGAAACTGAATTTCGTTCAAAACGGATAAGAAAGAAAGCTAGTAACATGAATATTCTCAACAGTAACAAGAGAGAAGATCAGTAACAAGAAAGCAGTTGAATGTCTCAACAGTATCAAAATTAGAGTAAGGCATGAAAAAGAGGTCGATAGCCAGATGGGTCTGTAAATAAGGTCGGAGTTGTTGACCTAACTTACTTTGGATTGGCAAGCTTGGATGCTTTAGGTAACAAGAAGAAGGAATAGAGAAAGAGATGAGAGAGAAAGAAGAAGGTAACTTTTGCTGGGTTAATCTGATTAGGGTTTGGAAAGTTCATTTCTAAAAAACTCCAAATTTATCCCTGAAATAAGTTTGAAATATTGTATTTTGGCCCCATACGCGTGGACACTTATTCAAGAGTTGTCCAACACTTCTCCAAGAGGTGTCTAACACGGTGTCCGGTAATAAATAAATAAATAAATTCAGACACCTGCTGAGAGGTATAGGACACGTGTCCGGCAGTGTCGGTGAGGTGTCGGTAGGCGTCGGACACCGTACCTCGACCTATATGAGGTGTCGGTGCTTCCAAGATACACGCTGAACATAAACTTGATTCTTGTATATTCTCATTTACAGTGTGAGAAGACTGAAATTTAAATTGGAAAAGAGATAGAAAGGTTATGGAAAAATATATAGACAATTGAAGATGCCTTATGAAATTTGAAGAAATATATTGTGGTGGATTGTTGTTTTGATGGAGATACAACCAGACCAGAGAGTTTCAGGACGGTCATGGGAAATGGTGAGAGCGAAGAAGAGAGAAAAAGAAGGAAAGGGAACAAAGGGACCATCAGGTTTCAGAGACTTAAAAACAAGAACACGTGAAAAAATAGGGTCAAAGGGTAACAAGGGAACTTTCAATTTTTTGACCAACTTTCTTAAATATTGTGCCAGTCAAAGATGATCAATCAAAGTGGGATGAAAGGAGTACTTTAGATCATCTAGTCCAACTTAAATTCCATTTTACAAGTTTCCTCAATCACTTGAAAATAGTAGTCAGTACAGTTGGCATTCAAATCTCGCATATGTTCAATATAATATGTGCCGCCGTATCTCAAAGTTTAAGTTTTGCCGTTTTATAGCCCATGTCCGTATGATATGGCAAGAGCCCATGATGATGAGCAACTCTAACAACTCATGTCCATAGGCACAAACTATAGCAAAATGCCGATAAAATAAAACCTAAGCCCTTCACTAACTACCAAGCACTGTTTTGACGAGTCCAATAATTGTTACTTGTCTAAGCTTTTCAGCCTCAATGGATTAGCTTATCACCCATATTCTGATAAGAGGAAATTGATTCCGATTAAGAAAGCGTAAATTTTTTACTGAAGTGTTTCTTTAACTGAAAGAATGTGCTGTACAGTGTACCCTATGCATGCAGTGAACAAGATGGGGAAGAGAACTAACCTGAGGCATACACATCCTCATCTTCAGCATCAAGCTCTTCAAGTGCTCCGATGCCAAAACCAGGAGCAGTCCTTCCTGCTGATGTATTCGAGCTAATGAGTTAAGAAGGCACAACTATATGCACACAAAAATTTAAACTATGAACTGGATTAGGCTAGAAATTAGTCCCCTCCCCATACCTACCCCCAGAAAAAATGTAAGCTAATATTTGAAAGGAACATATCTTACACTTGAAACCAAAAAGAGACTCTCTCATCCCCAATGGTTTTCGCAGACCCAGCTCCTTCGTTTCAGACAAGCGTGAACTTTTCTTTTCTGAAACAGAGAGACAGAGAGAGAGGGGGGGGTGAGAGGGGTTAGGCAAGTTAGAGTTGCAAGACCTGAAGGAAGTTAGGATAAACTTCAAGGAGTAGCAGACCCCTAAACTCAGGTGCATTTCTGAATGGATCAAATCCTAAACCATGCAAATCTTGCTTGGGATTGAGAACGTAAACCTGAAATGCGCCAAAAAAAAAGAACTACGTAAGCCACAGCTTCTCACTGCAGTTTTGAAATTTTCAGAAGATTCATTGAGAAAGAAAATAAGCTACAAATATGCACGCTCAACATACGGTTTCACAATCTCTGACAAAGAGCTGACCAACCAACCGATCTTTTACATTCTATCTATGAAGCACTGGTGCGGCACTTAGGGTGAAGCACCGGCACCAGGTGCGGGTGTGCCTCGGGTGCGGCACCGGTGCGTGTCCAACCTTTTTTTTTTTTTAAAATCTAAATATCGGGTGCGTATCCGGCGATCTGTGACCACGGGGCAGATCGGTGACCACCGGCCACTCAAGCGACACCGGCGACCACAGTCCATTCCAGCGACACCGGCGACCACCGGCAAGGACTCTAATGAGAGAGGAGACTGGTGGCTCAGCAGTAGAAGCAACAGAAGAAGGAGGAGGAGAAGAAGAAGATGAAGATGAAGAAGAAGGAGAAGGACTTACCGGCGACGGCGACCAGCAACGGCGACAGCGACCAGCGACGGCGTGCGGCCAGAGAAGAAGAGGAACCGTCGGTCAGTCGGTCGATATTATCTAGGTGGGTGGTTGATGAAATCTATTTTATGACACAAAGTTTGTTATTTTATCTTAAGTACCCATTATTAAGTTATTTCATAAACCACCCCAGGAATTCAAAGAAAAAAAAGTTAAACCACATAAAAACTTTATTCTTTTCAAATTTACAATTTTAATATTTATAAAACAGCCCATTAAACTTAACAAATTCTCACTAATTTGGTTGAAAGCTTTAAAATTTACAAAAGAGTCCATTAAACTTAAAATCTTACTAGTTTGTTTGGAATATTAATATCTTTTTACATATATCAAACACATATATTATGATTATTGAGATTCAAACTGTTTAAAAATTTAATACTAAGTGTATATAATTAAAAAAATATTTATAAAATTTGTTGTAACCCCGCCGCACCCGTATCCTAAAATTTTCAAAAATGCCGTATCCATGTATCCGCACCCGTGTCGTATCCGCACCCGCATCCGTGCTTCTTAGCATTCTATAATACAGCCTCTGAAGCACAGACACCCCTCCTAGGGGGGGGTTTGCTGTCCTAAACGGACGGACACCCCGACACCCTCCGAACACCCCCCGACACGTGTCGGACACCGCCAATCGGTGTCTGAATTTATTTTTTTTTTAATTTTCCGACACCGTGTCAGACACTCCAGTGTCCGACCGTTTGGGGCTACTTTGGAATTTTTGGAACTAATTTCGGGGGTCAATCGGTATTAAATGTAATATGTGGGGATTTTTAACAGAAATTAATTGTGCCCTAAATCCCTAATCTGAAAAAAAAACACCATATGTGAATCTCACCTTACGGCCGTCAGCTTGGAACCACCTCACGGAAGCCATTATCGACTTGTACCTGTCACCGGAGCTGTTCGCGAACATTCCAAAGCCGACGCCGACGATTCCAGTCGCCGTCTTAAAGACTGAAGCAGCTGCTGCGACTCGTCGTCGCTGTCGCCGAAGCTCACTGCATCGTCGCCGGAGGTCCTCGCCGCCGTCGCTGACTCACAGGTACCTTCTCTACGAGTCGTCTGTGACTGCTTCTCTCTCTTTTTTATTTTCTCCCTCCGTCGTTGACTGAAGACTCGAGAGTCAGATGGTTTTGGTTTTTTTAAAGAGTTTTGTTAACTTAGGGTAGGTTTGACACTCTTTTTTTGCCTCTTTTTTTTCAGTTTTAAAAATTGAAAAAAAAAGGAGCGTTTGGTAACCATTTTTTTTTCAATTTAAAAACCAGTTTTTAAACTGAAGAGTAAGAAAAAAAAACTCCAAAAACTGGTTTTTTTTTTCACTTTTGGTTTTCTTTTTAGACCACCACCCTCCCACCACCGGCAGCCACAGGCGACCACCGTCGGAGACTGCCGGCCGCCGGCGACCACCGGCAGCCACCTCTGGCCGCCGGCGACTACCGCCGGAGACTGTCGGCAGCCACCACCGGCCGCCGGAGACTGCCGGCAACCACCTCCGGCCGCCGGCGACCACCGCTGGAGACTGCCGGCAGCCACCTCCGGCCGCCGGTGACTGCCGACAGCCACCTTCGGCCGTCGGCCACCACCACCGTCGACCACCGCTACACCCCACCACCGCCACCGCAAACCACAAAAAAAAAAGTCAAAATAAAAAGGGTTACCAAACACCAAAAAAATACCTCAAAAAAAAAGGGGTTATCAAACACTCACTTGTTTTTATAAAATAAAAAAAATTAAGCTGCTCTTTAAAAAACTGCTATTTAAAAACTGAAAACCAAAAAAGAAATTGTCAAACGAACCCTTAGTTATTTTGTCAAGAAGAGTTCTCTTTTTTTTACTTAGTTATTTTGTCAACTTAATTTCAGAATGCAATGTTTTAGTGTATATTTATTGTTAGTTTATTACTTAATTTCAGAAATGGATGAATCTAATAGTGTTGTAAGTGGATCGACAGCAACTATGAACGACCCTTTAAGACAATCAATGTAGATTGAGCACTTGATCGACTTATTACTTATTTCAGTTATTTCCTTTGTTTCCTATTCGTATGACTTTGTAAGACTTAATTTCTTATGTTATGTACCATGCACTATGTTGGATTTAACGTTTAAGTATGACTTGTATTTAAATTCCTTGTTTTGGTAGTTTTTCATTATTATTTGTTATTTTAGATTATGGAATGTATTTAATACTTATATATATATATATATATATATAATAAAGATATTAAAAAAATAGCGGTGTCCTGCGGTGTCCAAAATCTGATTTTTTGGAAATTGCGGTGTCCAGTGTCCCCGTCGGTGTCCGTGTTTTGAATCATGTTGCAAGTTAAGCCCTATCCTTTGTCCAGTAACTATTAAAGCCCTGTACTTACCCTTTCGTCGCATTTTCACCAAATTGATAATGCATTGTTACAAATATTGACACAAATGGCAATGTTCAATGCACGTGAGCACTATTTATGTAGATATTAATACTCCTTTACATATTAAGTGTTAGCTTTGGCCGGTGTTTCCAGAAAAATCAGTCCTGATACTAATACAACCTAAAAATCAAGCACACATGCACGAAGCATGACCAGTCTGTCAAGAATTGTATCAGTAACTTTTATTCGATGAATACACATTAAAATGTGAAGTAGAAGGATATGAAACCCAACGTGTAAAGGTCAGGGTTGCATTGTGCAAAGTACAGGGTTCTGACTGGAGTCCAGCTTACGGCTTAGAAAGGTGTCCAGAATATACCAAATCAGTAATTTACATAGAACATACTTCACCAAATGGAAGTAGTATTGTTGGTATAAAGGAAGGTTATTAACATGTGATACTCATACACAACTTGTTTGGTCAATTCCTTTAGATTCATTGCGAGGTTATGGCGAGATATTTCAATTATTACCTTTCTGATTCAGAAAATTTTAAGCGTGACGCTAAATCCGCCCTCCATCAAACTTTGTTCCAAAAGGTATGTATTGCAGCAAGATTTCAGCTTAGTGACAAGAAGTTTTTGAAAGAACGATTCACGAAAAAAGGTTTTGACTCATGCTCCAGGGTGGAGACTTATACGGGCTCATGAAGAGAAGCCTCCACCTCCCATGAGTAGATAATGCATGTTGCATTCTTTTCTTCACAAAAGATGTTAGACTTAAAGACAAAATGGTAAAAGACTGAAAAGTTAAAGTACAATTAAATGAATCCATAAGAACGAGGGGGAAGTTTTCAAACCGGTGTGCTCTCTGAATACTGATTAATATCGGAAGGTAGCTCCTTCACATCTTCAAGATCACCTTCAACTTGTTCAGGAGCTGCAAGTTGTGTGCTTGCATCTTTGGAGGAAAGAGCCAGGAAAGCTTTTCTAGCTTCTCTACGAGCATCTGTATCAAACCAACAAATACAAGGGACATTAGGCGAGGGACATGATACCAATGTGCCATTATCAACATTTCATGTAAAAAGAATTTAACTCCTGGACAGAAAGATTATGACCATGACAGCAGTTAAGCAGAAGTACTTAGAAACGAATCCCCCTTATGATGAACACCTTGGGAGACAAAAGCAAGAGAAAACATGCATCTAAGGAGCGAAAGAAAATCTTAAGCAAGTTAAGCATCACCAATAGCATAGCAAGGTTATTTGAACTGCAAGATCAACATTTACTGCCATAATCACCATTGAAGGACTACAATTTCAAAACACTGGTCAATGACATCACATTGCACCAGAGTCAATGTTCTTCAGCAGACGTCCTACAGTTTTAACCAAAAGGGCTTTGGATAAGGTTTGCTAGTTGCACCATTGTTGAAAAAGATCAATTGGGCTATCGTGGAGCAGTATGTAGTGGAACCAACCCGATCAGATTATTTTAATTCAAACTACCCAGAAGCCCTAGGGACTAGCTGAGAATCAGGACTGAATCCCAAACCTGGAAGAATCTCTTGAACCCGCTAATACACAACGTAAACTACCCACAAGCCCTAGGGACTAGCTGAGAATCAGGACCGCATCCCAAATTGGAAGAATCTCCTGAACCGACCAAGACAAGCTGGCATGCCAATGACGAGCCAACCACCACTGAATTAGACCGGTATTATCATACATTGGGTGAGACTCTCGGCAGGGGCTGTTAACTTACCCATGGGTAAGATAATTCATAACTTGCAACACAGTTCGAGACAAATTCCTATCTAAAAGCAATTAAAAAGGGATGTAAAACACCCCGCCCTCGAGCACAAGGTACGGTACCAAACTCCATCATCATCACCAAAGCTCACCATCACAAAGTCTGACATCACCTTTCTTTCTTTATCCCCGTTGTCTTCACCACCCAACCATCACCATCCAGTCACAGATCTGCCACCAAATCCCATCGCCATGGTGCCATCCTCGTCACCCTCACCAAAATGTAAAAAGAAAAATGTCAGTACTGTTAATAAGCGAAAGTTGAGGTTAGACCATTTCGCATGTTTGAAGTTCAGCGTTGGATGCTACTTTTTTTAGATTCATGAAGTTCAATGAAAAATGAAGTAGGTTTTGAGACAGGAAGTTGTGACAAACAGACCTCTCTCTCTTTTCCCCGTCCCTCCCTCCCTCTCTCTCCCCTACGCCATTCAGTCGTCATCACGCCGTCATTATGGATCCAGGCAGTCACAGATCTGCCACAAAATCCAACTGCCATCGTGGCGCCATCCTCATCTATCTCACAAAAATTAAAAAAGAACACGTAGTAGGAATGTTAATGAGAGGAAACCAAGGTTAGACAGCACTACATATTTATCGTTCGCTGCTGAATTCTACTCGTGATCACGGGTGAGTTCAATGGAACAATGTAATAGGTTACCCTCCCTCCCTCCTCCCCCGCCATTCACCCGTCATCACCCCGCCGTTGTTATCATGGATCCCTCCCTCCCCTCCCCCAACCTCCTATCGTCCTTGAATCACACCGTTCATTATTCAATACCGCCAAGTGGTTTGATTACGGAAGACATTGCGTCCGCGAGTTGACGTTCCTGGCGCAGCATCATGCTACTGGTGAAGGGGGCAGCATTGTGCTCAGCGGTCTCATCGCCAGACGTCGAATTGGGAAAGATAATAAATGGGATGTAGACTGCAATGACACATGTGCCCTTAAGTTGTATGCAATGTCTTCTACTTTAGATGTTATTTTGTCCAAAAAAGTTGGGCAGCCTGCTATTTGCCTCTTATGGATGGGGATGAAAGCCAAGCCCATGCGTGTATACCGCATCATCATGCATATATAATAGTAAGCAAAGCAACCCAGAAAAGACGAAAAGCTTCTTCTTTGAACCCTTTCGTCTCATAACTAATGCATCCCTTAATCTACAAGAAATATCTATCTATATAACAATTTGAAAAAGAAGAGACTATACCAGTACTTTCCATTAACACCTGGAGAATGGGTGGACCGCCTCATATGGGTAATACCAGGATGGATAACCTCACGGCTGCTGTCTGCCGACCACATCAAGGCTGTCGCTGGTGTCACCGGAGCTCAGTCGACGAAGATCCAAAGCCGAAGCCAACGGATCTGACGACTACAGTCGCTGAAGGAAGAGAAGCCAGCTGATGCCGCTGTTGCCGTTGCCAGAGGTCTCACCGTCGTCGCCGGAGTGACCCACAGGTCTTTCTTCTCTTATCCTCATCTCGTCTCCTTTCCCTCACTCCCTCTCGTTTCTTTCCTGTTCTTTTTTCTTTTCTCCCATGCATTTCCAGTACATAGGACTAAATAAATATTGACTAAAGAAATTATGACTTGTATTTAAATTCCTTATTTTGATAATTTTTTATTATTGTTTGTTATGTTAAATTGTGAAATATATTTGATATTTATTAAATTTATATAATTAAAAATATATTAAAAAATAGCGGTGTCCTGCGGTGTCCAAAATCTGATTTTTTGGAAATTGCGGTGTCTAGTGTCGGTGTCGGACACCGACGTCGTGTCCGTGTCCATGCTACCTAGGTGAAGACTAAAGCTGCACTTGCACTCAATCAACAATGTCGATCGACTATAGCTAACCCAGCTTTGCATTGACAAATTCCTAGTCTTAAATGAACACTATCCGGAAGATTCTTATTAAGCTCTTAAGTTACCCAATCCACGAAAAGTTAGATTGTGATAGATGCAATGCATATAGGCGAACACAAATAATTGGATTCCTATCAGTTTAGAGACAGATCATCTCCACAGAAATTTATGATGGTCCTAACAGTGTACCAATTATCTAGTTTTCAAACCAGTGGATTAGATCCAAACTCGGAGTAAGGACTCTATATGAGGAAGCTGTTTCTGAACCCAAAACACTTGGAATCTCAGTCTACTAATCATGGATGAAAAGAAACCGCACTACTCGTTCAAAAACTCACTATTTGCAATTCCTAGAAACTTGACCATTGATCTAGGATCCAATTTTGTCAAGGAGCTGCTGTATCTATACATTGTGCAGAGGAGAAATATTCCAGATTAGGAGTCACTATTTTCGTAGTAGTAGGACGAGAGATTTTTGTCTATATTACAAAGCTCAAAAACATAAATGACTATTCTACTTGTTTTGCTCCCTTTGCCACACACACACTTATTACAAGAGAAATTAAAAAGTATTGTAGTACTGATAGGAGCACTAGCAGCATGATATTTATCTATGGGAAGTATATGTGATGTGTATGTGTACAATAAGCACTCTATATATACATATATATACTGATGCACATCGTCACCCAAATTTGTGATGGCTCCTATTTTTCCAACCCATCATAGACCGTCCAACCCCGCCACAAGGATGGTCCAAGATGCTTTTTTTAAAAAAATTAAAACTAATGCGCCACATAATCGGACCCACCAGTCAACCTACAAAATGCCCCTCCCTCCCTCCCTCTCCCCTCCCCACCACCCCCCAAATCCCACCAATGTCGTCACCAGCCACCAAACCTACCACCATGACCACCCACCAAACCTACCACTGCACATGCCACTGCCTGATCAAACCCATTGTCTCATCCGCCACCACAAACCCACTTCCAGATAGGCATCACCATCATCAGGAACCCACTTCTAGATTGACATCACCACCACCACAAATCCCAATGCTATCATCAACATCCCAAACACCCCCACGATCACAATCACCATAAACTGGATCAGCGAAAACAAATAGTGCTGATTGGAGATTTGTGCTTGTTGCAAGTCGGTGGTTTTGGTTCAAATTGGGTCTCATCTATGGTGGTTGTGTGTTTATATGGTTCACTATTGCTTCATTCATAGTTGAGTTGTGTGTGTTGGGATTGAGCCCTAGCACCAATCTCATGCATTGATACACTTATCTATTTGATATAGATATAGTTATCATTCATCGTTTGAGCATTTACATACCTATTTACTATTGATAGTTTTGTACCTAATAATAAAATGAGTATGCGTCCACTATTATAAGTTTATAATCATGGTGTATGGGGTAGATCAGGGTACCCCCTTTCCAGTGTATAATAGACAATGATCAAGATAAAATATATGATTAAATAATTTCTCACGACGATAGATGGAACTATACAACCATCTAGCACATTGTAGTATGTAAGATGATACGGTTTATCCTGCCATTTTGCATGCTAGTACAGTATCCGTATTAAACAGGGACTACCTGATATTATTCATAGTTATTTTACTGTGACTTATGAATAATCTCCACAGCTACTATTATGGAATGTTCTTAATCATATATAAAGTGTTGTATCCTTAGAGTAATTAAGCAGAAGCTTTGATATACCTACAAGTGAAATACATAGCATATTTTATACCTCAGTATGTTGAGATTTTGTTTAATGTATAATGAGAGCTTATACTCTTATATGACATCCACATTTATCGTTTCCCATATGATGTTATAATAAACTTAATCATTATGAATCATGGCCACATCTTTTAATAAGGTATTTATACCAGTTATTAAAAGATTAACAATTTAATGATCATAGGAATTATTATCATGAAGCATATGGACTAAAATGGAATTTACTAAGGAAGCACAATAGATCAAGGCCCTAATGGTAATTACGAATATCTGTGGAACAAAGTTGCACTGATGAATTAGTAGGGTTAAAGCTGTAATTTGATAATGCCTTGACTTAATTACTCTTTGATTTCTGGAGTTTTCAGTAATAATTATATAGTGGACTTAATTATTATTGAATAGGTAACCCAATTGGGCTATAAGGTATTAGCTAAGCAATTAGGCCCTATTAGAGCAGCAATTAAAAAACCCGCAAATCCCCTTAATAGCCCACGCTTGAATCCAAATGTTTTAAGGGAGGTCTTAAAGAGATAGGAGTAACCTAATATAAGGAGAGGAGTTTCCACAAGGGAGGGCGCTTCCCAAACCACCACCACCACCCCCCCCCCCCTCTTTTGGTTGTGCTATCCTTTTCTCTTCTTCTCTGTAATACATTTTCCAAAGCTTAGAATTGTTTTCTAGATGTTGGATAGAACACACCCGGATTCGACGTAGGGTCATAGCGAGGAAGGTTAGTTGGTGTCAAGATCAACATCAAAGGATTCAAGTTCTTACAAGAAAATGAAGGTATGATTTAATTACATGTACTGTTTACCAGTATGTAATCCGTGGGTGTTGAGGCATGGTTTCTTTCTTTCTGATGCAATATTTTTTATTACATATGGGATCCAGTTATCCCTACAGTGTGTTCTTCCATACTGGGGTGATGAATGATGGAGAAGATGAGGTCAGTTTTAGAGTCGGCACAAATCTGGAATAGGTGGTAATGGTCGTGATTGACTCGGCTGATCTGCGTATGATGGTGGACGACGGCAGGTGGTAGTGGCGATCACGGTGGGTGGAGGTAGTGGTAGTGGAGGAGGATTGACGAGGATTTGTGAACAATGTCTATTATTGTTTCTTTTTTGTTTTTTGCTGAATCCATAAAATCACTGAATCAAGCTCGGCCAGCGGCGGCTGAAAAGGAATGGGCGATGGCCACCACCAAGACAGGTCGACGGCGGAGTGAGAGCTGAGCGGAGATGAGAGTTGTGTTCAGCTGTTCGGATAATGGGTATACGCAACCTAAAACATGACAAACCCTAGAGAAAGAAAGCAACACTACTCTGATGCAAGTGTGGATATTATCTGGAAAATAGAAAAGAAATATTCAAAAAAAAAAGGGGCCTCCCTTCACAACCCCGTTGGGAATGGTCTATAGGATCCACAACTACTACTCTTTACTACAGGATGCTTACCTGGCTAACGATTAGATCCAGCTCCACCGAAACTCTTCCGGTTCACTCCCACAATCCCTAACCATTATTGATGTTTTTGCTTCTGTTCAATACAAAACAACTGAAGCTAACTTTGGTGGACAATTAGCTAGAGAAGATGGTGCCCTAGCTGATTGCCAAAGAGGGGAAATTGGCTAGCCTAGACATATTGCCAACGAATTTAAGTCTGTCCCATTAAGGAGGAGGAGCCCTTAAAGGGGGCAACGGAAATCTGATGAACAGCCCAACCATATAGAGCAATTTGGTAATCATAAACAGTGCACAAGAGTATCTCAGCCGCTACCTTTTTAGATCTTCAATGGGTTGGGATATAGGGAGCCATCCCAACCTTGGGTCAATATATGCTCCCTTAATAACACACACGTGCGTACATCTCTTTATATATAAGACATAATTAATGTAATAAGAACATGACCTATTTGAAGCTTAGTAGCAGGAATCTCCACTTGTAATATCGAACCTCGTACCCGCTCCCGCTCCTGCTTCTGCCTCAGAACCCATTATACGACGGTCCCCACTCCGGAACCTTGCACCCACTACCGCTTTGGTCTACGCTTTGTGCAACTAAGATTTGAAATGCACATTTCAAAGATCAAGTCTCACAACGCAAGATAGATATTTTTTATCCACACAAAACTCCCTAATTGCAGTATAAAGGAAGTGGCCAAACTAAAGAAGCAAAAAGTCTGCTAACAAATTAAGCTAAGCCTCGTAACGGCAGTTTCAGTAATGATGTGACTCATTTATTAATAGCTTATGTGGATGCCAACCAAGGCGAAGACAAACTTCAATTATTTGGACTAACTTCCATCACATTTAGGACTCTTATGTCTCCATTCTTTTTGTCAGATTACCCAAGGACCTAGCTCCACTTGTCTAATTATAAAGACGGCTTACTTGCACTTTGAACCCTGTGTCTTTTGGAATGTTGCAGCTAAAACCCTCGCATTCACACGTTAGCTTTCCAAACCCTAATATTAACCTTTCGTTGTAAAACGGAAGGAAAAATGAAAGGTAAAACCGTGAATTCACGTTTTAGACACCGGGCTTGGTTCACGCTGTTGTCGCCACAACTGCCAATTCTAAACCCACAACCCAAACACCCCACCACCACCACCATTATGACCCCTTCCATTAACCCCCCACGACCTACAAACACCAATCACATCTTGATTCATCCAAATCCAACAGTACCACTAAAATCTGTAACGACAAAAATGCCACAGGCCCACAACCACCAAGCCACTGAGCATACTTTTTGCCGTCGCCGCCACCATTGCCTATTCTAAACCCACAACCCAACCAATTCACAATCATCGTTGCAACCCCTTCCACCAATCCCCCACCACCTACAACCAACAATTCACTCTAGATTTTCCATCTCCACCACCACGACTGCAGATATGGAACAACAAAGAGCCCCCAACACTGACAACCACCGACAAGCAAACCTAACGCACACAAAAAAAAGTTCGAATTTATCCATCCCACAAAAAATTGAGCCATAAGACCATAGGGACTTAAGATCCAAAGGATAATTAAGAATTACCCATTTTTTGTTAGCGTTTAATGAGAAATGGACAATTGATTGTGTGGGCAAAAAGGAATTGAGCAGCTCTAGTGGTTTAATTGGTGATGGGTGATTAGATGTAGTTAAAATCCATGATTATGGTGAGTATGGGGGCTCCATCAAATGGTTCCGCCAACTTCACTTAAAGGTGCGTCTTTGTTATGAATTTTGGCATGTAACGCATATTTAGCATTTCAATGACAGTGATGGTTGTTGTCAATGCTGGTGATGGTGTTGACGGCAATGGCGAGAACCAAGTCCGGTGCTTGTGTGAAAAGCAATGAATTGAGAATTTTACCTTTCATTTTTCTTTGTGATGCAACTAAAGTTCACTTCAGGGTTGTGAGACCTAATGTGTTAACGTCAAGGTTTGAGCTGCCACTTTTGAAAAAGCACAAGGTTTGTAGTACAATTAAGCCTATAAAGAAATGAGGTGCGGGCTCTCAAAAGGAAAAACAACATTCTAAAACCTTGTACATGATAGTTTTTAAAATTTTGTAAAGATAGAAATACAGAGAAAAGCATTAAAAGAAAAGGAAGCTCAGGATGCTGCTAGAATCCACAGAGCACCAATATGCTGACAATAGTGACCTTGATCACAAGCTTAAAACTGCTTCCCACCATAAAGCTACATGAAAATGTATGTCCAGAACTTGCTGGATGGACATTGCATCCAGCACACAGTAAAGGCTTATATATCAGACAGATCCACTTTCCTGGTTCAGGCAGACACGATAGGTTCATACTGCAAACAGAAACACCAGTATGCTCTATGTTCAAGGCCAACAAAATATATTGCAGTATGTTATAGGACATCATTTGGGATGACTGACAACAAGCATGGGTGTCTTTGGTGATAACTGATAGGTATCTGGCAAAATCTTGGTTGTATGGTTGCAATTTTTCATATTGTGAAATAATTAGGGATCAGGGTAGTTTAGCATACTCTTCATGTTAGTAGGACTATTTTGGTCCTTTTATGTTTCTTGTTCTCCAAGTAGATCTAGGGCTTTGTTTTGGACCGTCAGAGCAGGTGGAACTAGCCACTTCCACACCAACCCGCCTACATTTAAGTTATCGACATGTAGTTGCTCAGACACTTCAGAGTTTGGAGGTCCTCAATTCCGAGAAAAGTTTAACTTGCTACAAAACAAGCTAAAGCACTGACCAGAAAAAATTGGCATCTCACAGCACACGAGAGCTAAAGTCGTAATTCCTAGATGTCCCACATATAAGATCCTTAATTACTTGCCAGTTGATTAACAATAGGTCATCACATGCCAGCAAGGGTACTGGTTTTTAGATGGAATGCAATATTTTTGTAAATAATAGAGGAAAACCATACCATATAGAGAATCAGTACGTGAATCCTTTATCGAATGACCATGCCGCCATCCCATTTTCAGCAAAAGTTTGACACCTGGTCACCAACAGCACAACAATACTGAGAGATGTAATCACCACATTACGAGCCCATAAGGAAAATTTAGAAGCTCAAATGGAACAAACCAATAGAGTCTGTGGCTGGAAGAACTACTTCATCAGGAATAGGTCCAGGAATAGCTGATGGCCTGCAAAACACCCAATACAAGCTCAAAACAAATGGAAATCATTCGATGAAGCTGCCCAAGCTCAAAACAAACGGGAATCATTCCATGAAGCTGCCAACATGAATTAAGTAAAACCAGATTCCAAAAGAAATAGCAGATACTGACAAGGAAATACATAGGGAAGCTCATGCAGACATGAAGGACTGAGAAGAGAGCAAATACAGAATAAGTAGAAATTGAAGGGGGTTGTGGAGAGAAAAGGAGACGATCAGGGAAATTTAGATAACAAAATGCGCCCTTTTCAGCATCTCCTGGTCTTTGATCTTTACGGCGGCCTCCTTATCTTCAATGCATCGCATCTTCCATCCTCTCAAATCTTAAACCCTCTTACTTCAGGAGATCTCCTCAAAATTCCTAGTTTATACAAATCATACATAGATTTAAACAATGGTGCAATCAGCGAAAAATACAGAAACTATGACTATTATCCTCAACCTGTCTAGCCTATCTATCCAAAGCTACGAAGGGCTAGACTAAAGATATGCCTTCCTAAAAAAACAACCCATAACTGTGTTTGCAAAGACTAACTATCACTTTATTTTTGGTGGAACGAGGATCATTCCCGGGATGTATCGTGAAAGTCTTTGATGGTGCTTTGTTTACATGGGTTCCATGGGAAATTCAGTGGAAAGCTGTGGACATTCGTAAGTCTCTCCTCCAACCTTAAGCAAGAGCCTAGCCTGCTTTCTCTCAGCACATAAGATGAACGAATTGCCAAAGGAAAACGAGAAAGCCAACGTTCATTATGAGAGATTTTTTTCAAAGAGATATTACAAGACAAGTAACTTTACCTCTCCGCTGAACGATCATGACAGAGTTTAGGTCAAACATATTTTCTCATCCTACTTTGTGTGCATCATATTCTCCCATTTAGAAAGCTTTGAAATAAAAGATAATTTCACATGAACAATTTCGTGCAAAGCAAGATGTCTGGGCCAAAAGAAATATTACTACCAGGTCAATATGTTAGCCTGGACTGATAAGGACCATCTGCTGTAAAGGCATTTTGTGCCCAAAAGAAATTAGTAAAAAAAGATTTTTACCAACTCTTAACACTGTTATTCCTAAGATGCTCTGAAAACAACAACCTCGGAACCCTTTATGAAGCTGTAAGAATACAATAGCAAGCTGCTGTATCAGTGACCTCCACATTTCCTTTACTCTTTACAATAGAGGGTAAGTGGGGATTGATACCGATAGTAATAGACTAATAGTCATGTCCAACTTCCAGAATGCATATGGAAAAAAACTTGATAAAACCTCTGCTGTTGTTCATTCTCAGCTTGTTTGCGGGCAATTTCAGCAGCCGTGAACCCAAAAGTGTCGAACTGCATAGATGTCCCCAAGGAATCGGCTTCCAATTCCTACAATGTGAAGCAAAGGTAAGTTATTGAATAACTAGCAAAAATTTAGATAAATGCTCATCAACAATGTAAGTTCCACAATGTCTCATTCACGTCATCACTAACTAATCATTTGAGGCAGATGGTGAACTCCCTTCCAGGATAAATTAACATTGCTTCCAGAATGCATAGGCAGACAAGATAATTCCTTCAAGTTAGCAACAAAAGATCTACACTGCAAACAGCAATGTGGGACATAATGCTCCAAAACCCAATTTAAAAGCAGGAGTTAATGAGCCTGACACTAAAGAGAGAAATGTCCAACTTTTTGGCAATGAACTTAACTTGAAGTGATATAGCTCTTCCTTATTAAATACAATTCGTATTCCTAACATATCTTCCAATTACCTGCCAAAAAAATTCCTTACAGGTGGGCAATTATTTGGGTTTTATATATGTGCCATAGATACACCTCCAATGTAGTCGCAGGAATTGCTAAAACCCATCTAACTGACCAGATCAACCATGTCTTTACAATGTTTAAACTTCCACCTGCACATGACCACAAACTTCCTACGACTTTCTCCAACTCAACAGCAGTTAACGGTTAATCATACCTACAAACATATTTCAACTGTTGCTTGAAGCTAATAGCAAGATTTAGAACTCGGAACACCAGCCCAGCTGCCTCAAAAAGAAGAATTTCTCATAGCTTACTAGATACAATCTTTTTTCTACATATATGGACTTCAAAGTTGAAAGATATACATCTGCAATATTCAGGTGGAATATAAAGAGCTTACTTCACACCATCCTCTACATTAACAAACTCAAATTTCATAGAATTCACTTCAAAGTAAGCAGAAAAGTAGGAAAGAACATACAGATCTCTCATCATCATCCAAGAAATTAAAAATACTCTGTTGTATTATTTCAGCTCTGTTCTTCCTCGACGATGTAAATGTTTGTGGAGCCCATCCTGCATGATTGTTTCACACAGTCAAAAAGAATACTGCCGCAAAGAACCAAAAAAAAAAAAAAACAATCCAGAAAATGCTAGTCAATAGTATACCCTCTTTAGAGCCCACGGTATTGTAGTAACCAGCAGAATAACCTCCACTAAATGCCCCGTGAAATCTTCTCCTCCCTTCCTCGTCTCTAACCTGAAAAAAATTCATGTTTTCATCAGTCAGCGTCCGAATACTGAAACGCAAAACCTCAACTTATTTGGTGTAAAAAGAAATTTTGAATTTACTTCCGCTGCATTTCTGCTTCAAAAATGTCTCCCAGAGCAGCAGAACTACTGACTCTAATTTTCTTTTGTTTGGTTTTTCCTTTTAAACTATATTGTGCTGCTTCTTTGCTCATCTTATGTAATTTGGACATCCCTCAACAGACTATGAATCAGTACAACAGTTGAATGGCACCCGCGAAGAAATCAACCTTCCTAAAAAATTTTACTGCTCTAATATTCCAAATTTCAACGAAAATACCCTCAATTACAATGTAAACCTAAACAAAAACAAAGACCAAAAAGAGAGAGGAGAAAAACAACCACCCTAATCAATGAAAAATTACAATAGCACCTAAAGCAACAGGGCCAAGTTTGAGCTAAGCATCCATATACACATTCACAAGGAAAACTTTAGAAGGAAAGGGGGGTGGGGGGCATGGAAAATTACAATGGTACATACAACAATAGGGCTACTTTTGAGCTTGGCATAGATATCTACACAGACACCAGCACACACAGACAACACGCAAGATTCCGTGGGGAGATGGATGAGATACCGAAAAAGAACAAAGCTTCCTATGCTAATCATGAAAAACACCCTAATCAGTGACAAATTACAATGGCACCGAACAAAATAGAGCCGCTTCTGAGCTCAGCCTAAATAACTATACAGAGTCATACGCGCACACAACACTGACACAAGCACACGTAAAATCAAGTGAAGAAGACGGATGAGACACCAAAAAACGAGAAATCCACAATGATTAACGATTAAAAAAAAAAACACCCCGATTTGCCAATCCAGATGACAAACGATGCAATGACAAATTACAAATGGTACCTACTACAACGCGCACAGAGAAAAAACACACACGCATGCAGTGATGTGGCGGCAGATACCTCCTGCTTCCAAGGGGGAAGGGTACGCAGCTGACCAGAAGCCTCGGCGACGGATTTCTTCTTGCGCGTGGTGGTGATGTCCTCTTCTCGCGTAATCGGGGTACCAAAGAAGACCATATCTTCTTCGTCGCTCTCCATATTTTGCTAATCAGGTATTGGAGGCAAAACCCTAATCAGTTCAGAATCGCAATGGACGTTCTTCTCAAAATTTTCTACAGAAATCCCTTTACCGGAGGTCTCCCTGGATAAATTGCGTATAAACCTCGTACTTTTGGTCGTATGTTATGTTATAACCGCTCAGTTCTAATTTTGAACTTTTTATGGCCGATTTATTAAATAGGGAAAATTGCGTAAAATACTCCTGTAATTTGGAGTTGTTACAAAAACACCTCTCGAGTTACAAAAATTGTAAAAAGACACCCAAGGTTGCAAAAGTCTTACAACCGTCGATTCCCGTAACAGAATAATTAAAATGTCTAAATTACCCTATATATATATATATATATATATATATATATATATATATATATATATATATATATATATATATTGTAATTATCATTTGGTTAAAGAAAAAAACCTAAAAACAAACCCTAAATCGGTGGCAGAGCACGGCTGCCTGGCGAGCTTCCCACAGGGGCAGTCGATCTAGGTTCCCGGCGCTTGTGGCTAGCTTCCCGGCGCTTGTGGATGGGGTTGATGGCTGGCTTGTGGCTAGCTTCCCGGCGCTTGTGGCAAGCTTCCCGGCGCTTGTGGATGGGGTTGATGGCTGGCTTGTGGTTTTGTAGATCTAGGTTTGTTTTTTGAATTGTAGATCTAGGCTTGTGGTTTGTGAATCAGGATGGTGGAGGCGGTGCAATGGGCTTGTGGTTGGTGACGTGGAGTTCGCGGTGGGTCAAAGGTACCGGTGGGGGCAATGCACTTGGCACCGGTGGGGGCGGTGCACGGTTCGCGGTGGGCAGTGGGTTACGACGGCGCAGTTGGCTTGGGTTGATGAAGGGCTAGCTGCGACGGCGACACAAGATCATGGTGGGTGATGACGGATCTAGCAATGCAGGGTTCGCGGTGGGTGGCGACGATGTACTTATTTGCAGTGGGGGCGGCGGTGCAGTTGACTTGGGTTGATGAAGGGCTAGCGACTACGACGGCACAGGGTCATGGTGGGTTTTCACGGTTGGGTGGTGGCAAACATTGGGATGGTGGTGGTGGATGGGGATCTGTGGGGCACTAGGGGCCTGATGAGGGTGGAGGCTAGGTTTTGGGCTTGAGGGGGCTGCGGCGATTTGGAGGAGAAGATGGCGACAGCGGTGGCGATCGGACTGAGGCAGCCGTGGGATTTAGGGCTTTGGATTTGGGAAGAAGAAGATAGAGAGGGCATTTTGGTCATTTGTTAAATTAATTCTACCAAACGCGCTCTTCAGGAGCGTGAATATCACACGCCGTTAGTTTTAACGATTTTTTTTACGGTTGCAAGACTTTTGCAACCTTGGGTGCCTTTTTGCAAATTTTGTAACAAGAGGGGTCTTTTTGCAATGACCCCAAACCACAGGGGTATTTTACGCAATTTTCCCTATTAAATATTACTAGCATACGCTGTACATTTTCATGGAGTTTTTATCTTAAATAATCTTTTTTAATATGTATTACTCTTTTAACCTATTTTCAATCTTATTTACCTATCTAGCTAATTTTTAGAAATCTTGATTCCTATCAGAGATTTCAACTAAAGAAAACGTGGTTCCAAATCACGTTTTCAATATATTTACCTAATTTAAATAAAATTGAAAGAAATATTAGTTTCTAACAGAGATTTCATAGTAACGTTTACTTGAAAACGTGATTTAGAACCACGTTTTGCGCTTGAAATCTCTGTTTGGAATCAAGATTTTCAAAAAGGAGTTAGATAGATAAATAAGGTTAAAAATGGGATAGAGGAGTAATTAAGTATTAAAAAAGAATTATTTATGGCAAAAACTCAATGTTCATAAGTAACTTAATAATATGCATTTTATTTAAAAAAAATTAAGTATCATGTATAAGTATTTATTGTCACATTAAACAAAATAAATTGAAAATTTAAAAAAAATAAGTTAGTCATTCGTGTGATAAATAAATTAGCAAAATAAATTAGCAAAATATTATCATCATATCAAACTTGTCTTTAGATTTAATTTTGACTATACTTCTTCAATGAATTTTAAATTATTAAAACCAAACATATCATTAGAGATAGTTATTTATTATTTAAAATCTTAAAATTTCATAAAATATCACTTGCAGTTATGTAACACCAAAAAGGTGTTATACCAAAAAAACTTTTCTCATCCCATTATATATAGTTTAGAGAAGAATTTTATAGTTTTTCATTTATAGATAAGTGATTATGATACCCATATAAATTGACTAACTTTATCAAATATACCATGATGTACTCCAACTTCTTACGTCTCTTCATTATTAGAAGTTGAAATAGGTTTGGATAACCTCTAATAGCCCATGTGAACTAGTAGAAATAGTTTGGGAGAACTTGCTAACGATGAGAAAACGACAGAAAAATTGGAGGAAAAATTTGCATAAATAAACCTCCTTCAACTTTTACTTAAGAGTCAAAATTCATATCAATAACCTTATACAATTTTTCTTCCTCCTTGAAGCAACACTCAGCCTCGTAATTTCCATCGAGAAACCCTAAGTCAAGCTATGTGTAACACCCCGAAAAAAAAAATTCTTCTGTGAAATTATTATTTTTGAATAAATAAGTTTGTGGTCTTTTGTTAGAATTAAGAAAATGAATTGAGATTGTTTTTGAAATTTTCAGTCGAATAAAAGTGGTTTCGTTCAAATCAAAATGAAGGGAAATGGTATTTTCGAATTTCTGAAGTATTCAGTTTACAAAAAAAAATTAGCCGACTAAAAAGTTTTTGGCAGACTAAAAAGTATTTTCGGTCGAATGAAAATAGTTGGTTTCGAATGAAAATGGGTTTCACTTCGAATGAAAAGATTTTGTGTGTAAAAGGAGCTACTAAAGTTTTTGGTCCAATTAAAAGTTTCAATTCGACTGAATGCAAGTTTCTGAAGTTTTTAGTTGATGAACAGTAACTTTTTGTCTATAAACAGTAATTTTTAGTCGAATTGATAGTACTTTCAGTCGACTCAAAATTGTTTTCGATCGAATTAAAAGTGTTTTCATTAAAAGTATTTTTGGTCGACTTAAAAGTATTTTTGATCGAATTAAAGGTGTTAGCCATATGATTGGATAACCTAGGCTTACATCTTGTTTTGATGATAACTACACATTAATTATGTTTTAATTTATGCTTTGAGTGGATTCTTATTATATATATACATGACACTCATGAAGACACATTTGAGAAGTTGGATAAATGGATTGAAGCCAAAGAAGCTTCAAGTTATAGTGCATATGCTATAGAAGCTTCATCAAGTCTAATGTCGAAAAGCAAAAAAGAATGCATCTACTATCGATTATAATTGATCTTTACTATTATGTAACTAGTCTTGGTTTGATGCTTGGATTGATGACTATGGCCTAAAAAAACCTTAGGACACCTTGTGCATTGCATGTGAGTTCATAACCTTTCACACAAGTGTGGTTCTTGAAAATGAGTGAATTTTGGAGCCACTCAGATTTTCTCAAAACATATTTTGGTGCTAATCTTTTTTATATCTTGATAAAACTTTTCATTAATTTTCTAACGCAAAAAACGGCACATGAATCTGATTTTTCTAGAGAAAGTTATGCCTAAATAGGAAAGGGAGTTCCGTGAGGCAGCCGATAAGCAGTAGGGTAATACAGTCGACTATATTTGAATGCGACTGCATTGGTCAAAATTCAGTTCCAACGGCTATTTTTTAGGACAAAACCCTAACGGCTATGTTAGAGAGAATACAGTCGACTGCATTGGGAATACAGTCGACTGCAATGACAGTTTTGCTCACTTTTTGTCTATAACGGCTATATTTCATTTGCTCTCTATATAAATGGTTTGAGGCTTCATCATACACCATGGAAACCATATTCTAAACTTCTATTCATTAGAGAAACATCAAGGCTCATAGATTAAACTTTTCTCTCTTCATCTTCATGATTTTACATCATTAAAGAGAGCATCTTTGTGAGCAATTCTTTGATTGAGAGTGAGCATACTTCAAGTCATCAATTCTCTCATCTCTCTATTGTACTAGAGTTTCATTTGTACTCATTTCCTTTCAAGAGGATTTCTTTGTACACAATTGATCTTTGTAAAAGGATTGTGATCAAGGCTTGGGTTTGTCAAGTCTTGGATAGGGTTTGTGAAGTCAAGGCTTGTGCTTGGTGTGGGGATATCACCAAGTGTTGTAAGGGTTTTGATCTTGACCCGGAAAAAGATTGTTGCTAGTGGATTCTAGTGCTCTTGCAAAGGACTTCCTTGAAGAGGTGGATGTAGGCTTGAGGATAGTTCATGCCAAACCATTTAAATCTCCTTGTCAAGTATCTCTAACTCAATCTCTTTACTTATTGCTCTATAATTGCTTGAGATTGTTTAATTAGCATCTTCATTGAAGTGTTAGTTGGTTTGCTTGAGATTCTTGATTGTGCTTAGTTTAAATTCCCCATTAATTTTAAAAAAACCCTATTCACCCCCTCTAGGGTTGTTTTATTGGTTTCAAAAGATATTTTTTGTCGACTTAAAAGTGCTTTCGGTCGACTTAAAAGTGTTTCGGTAGAATGAAAAGTGTTTTAAATCGAGAGAAGAAATAGCTGAAGGATTTAGTAGAATTAAACTTGTATTGCTTTGAATGAATGGTGTAAATTTTCACCTTTGTTGGATTCGGTCGACCAAAAACTATTTCGGTCAAATAAAAACTTAAAAAATTTTGTCTCCTATAAATAGACTTCTTATTTCCTCTCTAGCCTTTTTTTAGGGGGGGGGGGGGGGTTCTCTTCTTCTTCTTCAGCGATCGAGAGAGAGAGAAAGAAAGAGAAAGAAGAAGGTTTGGGAGTTCTAAAGTGGAGCTTAAGGAGTGTAATTCTCAAAAGTTTGGCTAAGGTAAGGGTTTAATCTTCGAAGTTCAAATCAGCGATGGACCAATCGCTCATGTCCGTCTTTAGATTCTTTTTAAATCCGAACTTCTTCAAATGGAGATAAGTGATTCTTCCTCTCCTTTTTGTTTTAAACTTTGTTAAGAATGACTTGTTGTCAATTCTATGATTTGTGAAAATTAAATTCCGTCGAATTTGTTTGACCTCAGAATTTGACATATTGATCTCGCTCGTTTCAGTGATTTATGATTATCATTATTTCATAAACTCTACTTATTGTTCGACAAATCCGTAATTTGATAATGTTATTTTGAAACCTTTGAATATGGTTTGAAATGTCCGATACTTGATAACCGTTATTTTGGAATTTTGTTTTAGTGACTTTATGAGCCATGTCACAATGTATGTGCTTATTTTTGACTTACCCACATGAATTAAAATGTGGGCTAGCTCAGGGGAGTTGAGTTAGAGATCGCGATCGCGATCGCGATCTTACTTTCTGAACCAGCCTCATATGTCAGGAATGACGTATGTGACCACTTTCTAAACCAGCTTCATATGTCAGGAATGACGTATGTGACCACTTTCTGAATGACTCTCTAGTGTCTATTTTCATACTCAGATATATGTTGGCATTTGATATTTGGTCTGACATCTCTACTGTCTATCTTCGTACTCAGATATATTTTGGCATTTGATATTTGGTTTGATTTATGTTCAGTTGAAATTAGTGTGCCTTTGAAATTTGTTTATTTAGATATGTTTTGACATTCGACATCTGATTTGATTATCAGTTTCGTTGAAAACTTTTGTGCCCAGTGAAAACGTTCGATTGTCCGTTCTGTTTAAACATTTTGTGCTTTCAAAATTTTGTTTCTTAGATATTTTTCTTTTGTTTGATTGGTCCTTTGAGCGACCTTACTAGGCATTTGGCTCATTTTCTTATGATTTTTTCCTTTCAGGTCATTAGTAGATAGGATTTTTTATTCGAAAGGCTAGTTGTGTGATCAAGAGTTAGCTGCCTTATTTCAGAGTCAGTATTAACATTTAAATGTAACAACTAAGACAAGTTAGTGTTACTTAGGTTTTGTTTTGAAACTCTGTATTGGAGAAATTTTGGATTGTATAAAAGCTTTGGGCCCATATGTCAGATATTGATGTATTTTGGGAATTATTAGTATATGCTCTAATTGACCGTTTGAGAGATTTATGATAAAATTGAAGGTTTTCTGACTCCGTTTTTTTGATATTTTAAGGTTTTCTGAATTACCATTTTGGAGTCTTATGATAATTATAGGACTTTATCTGACCTCTATGTATTTGGCATCAACGCACCGGAAATAAATCCGGGGGCGTTACACTATGTCTAATTTTCTTGTTCCAAATGGGGATCTTATTCGCCATTTCTAAGAACGAGCAATCGATTAACAAGATAATCAATGTCACTAAGAATAACCTCAAAATTTTAATTGGCCTTCATTAGTGACAATTTTAAAATCTGTGTGTGTGTGTCTTGCTTCTAGATTGACTTAAGACAAAAAGTTACGGGCATATTCATTTACCATTTACATTTTTTATTTTTATTTTGTATTTGAATTTTCATCATTTTACTATCCAAATATGAAATACGGAATATGTAATACTCCAAACCTAGTGTTGAGGTTATGATAAATTTTAACTGGTTATTAATTTCTTTAGCGATAATTTTTATAAGTGATATGATAGGATCTTTAGTGACGGCTATGAGCGGTATCATTATGACCTTTAGCGACATTTTAGGTTTTTTTACACTCCTTTATTTTGGGAAAGTCAAAGAAAGAGAGTGAAAAGAGGGGAGATTGGGGAATTTCAGTTCATTGAGAATTCTGGTTACACTTAACCAAAAGAAATGGAGAAAATAAGAAATGGAAATCTAGAAATATAGAAGAGGGGGGAGAGAGAGAGCAGAATGGAAAAAAGGGATGGAGAGGGAGAGAGCAGTTAAAGGGAGATGATTATGGGCTGTGATTATGGGTGTCTAAGGGGGCGTGTGCATGTATGCAGTGCAAATGCGTGTGCGCAGAGGGTATGAGTGTGTGTGCACGTACGCATGTGCAATCATGTGTTTTGTATGTGCAAATGGTGTGTGCATGTGTGTCTATAATCGGTGAAGGGGTATGTGTGTTTTAGCGTGTGCAGTGTGTGTAAGGTTGTGTGTGCGTGTGTGTTGTGGTGTATCATTTGGTGTTAGTGTGCATGTATAGATGTTGTGAGTGTGTTCAGTTGAAGGTAGAAGAGAGAGAGAGAGAGATAGATAGAGTGTGTGTGTGTGTGTGTGTGTGTTTTAGGGTGTGATAGTGTGTGTGTGTGTGTGTGTGTGTGTGTGTTTTATGGTTTGTGTGTTTAATCTGTGTAATTAGGAATAGTAAGTGTAATCTTCGCTATAGGTTAGACCTGGCAATTTTTGGCCCGTACCTACTAGTTTACCCAGGCCCGTTAAGAAATTACGGGTACGGGCAGCCAAATATGCTACCCGTTGACATTGGACCCGTACCCGGACCGGACCGGACCGGACGGTTTTTCCCGGTTCGGTTCGGGTAACGGGTAACCCGGTTTTACCCATTTTGTGAGGTATATATAGTCATTTGTCCTAAAATTAGGTTTCACTTCAAATTTCAATCAGATTTAAGATCTCTCATTCTCTCTCACTTTCTCAGTCTCTCACCGTCGCCCCTCCTTGACTACTTCTCTGCAGCCACTAACGACATCGAGCCACCGAGGACCAGCCTTCTAGGTTTCTCCATCTGTCGCCGTCCTTCTCTGGCTCTCCCTTATACTCTCACGGTCGCAGGACACAGATCGATCGCCGAGACCTCCAATCTTATCCGGCCACCAAGCTTCACAGATCGACCACCGATTGCCGATCTTTTCATAGATCGACCATGTCTTTGATCTACCTGAAACTCTTTCTGGCTCAAGAAGAGTTTCAGGTGGATCAAAGACATGGTCTATGGGTGGAGGTGATTGTTAATTGCATATGCTCAGTTCTTTCCATTTGTTTTTTTTATAACTGTCCGTGATGGCTTGGGATTATGTGAAGTTCTCTATGCCCAAAAGTCTTTAGAGATACTTATATAGTTGTAGTCTTCCACGATTTGGTCTTTATGTATGTTCTTGTTCTTTATTTGATACTTGATATTCAGATTAAAGATTGCTGCCTTGGTTCATATATGGTCAAAGGCTCAGAGCTCAGAATTTTCTCAAGTTTTTGATATCTAGAATTTGGTGGTTTTGATTTGGAGAATTTGGTCAGGATATGAACTTTTTTCTTTCCTTTTTCTTTCAACTAACCTTTTTGAGTAGTTAGTTCATTATAAATTGCAAGAAATGGCGGAAATGCCAGATTGAAGGTGATAGCTACTTATCCGAGAATATGCAAGATTGAAAGAATAGAAATGGATTTACCCGCGGGTAATATCCGGCCCGTTCAGATAGGGTACGGGTACATAAAAAAGCTACCCATAAAAATAATAACTCCCAAACCCCATTTTCTTAAAATAATTTTTGCTCAGACTTTGGCCAAGTGCAAAATAATAACTCCTATTATTTTTACAAGACATATATTATGAAAATTTATGAGATTTTTCCGTGTCTGCGAAGGACACCAAAATATTTTTAAAAGAGGTTCTCAATTTATTGAAGGGTTAGTGACAAAACTGTCCCCTGAGGTTTTGCACGCATTTGTACTTAACTTCCTGTGTTTACAACTTTGACAATAGTATTCCCTAACGTTGATTAAACCATTGTAAACGACTCCAAAACCCAACGTCCATCCAAAATAATCGTTAAAGTAGTCATGTGCCTATCATGTGCCAGTTTTTTGACTAAAGTGAATGGCAAAATTGTAACTTTAGTAAAAAAAAAGTTCCTTATCTTCATCCTGGAGGACTCCACGTGGAAGCACAGGCTCCAGCAAGGCCCTTAAGCTAGTGTCGTGCATAGCCAGGACACCCACTGTCGGTAAGAGAAACATGTGAGTCTTCCAATGAACCACATTCCCTCTCCCTAGAAATCTCTGTGAACAAATGAAATCTAATGTGGTAATTAGCAGAGTAGGTGTCTTGCATCAAATTGATTCAGGTTTCATCATATATGTTAAGGCAATCTTAATCTCCGTTTTCAGCCTTGCTCACATCATCAACTGATGATTGTTGAACCAGAATGAACAATTCTAAAATCTCAAAAGAGCTCCAAAAGAGATAATAGCTACTGCATCAGAGTCAACAACTAGCTATCATGAGAAGATCCGATTGGCAGACGCAGTTCCATCATCTCGATTCTAGCTACTCCAAGGTATAAGTCTGATCAGCGAGCACTCCAAAAATCGCTTGAAATCTAACTATAGCCACTTGGTTAGCTTTGGTCTTGTCTAGTTGATGCAATGATCCTTTGCCTCAGAAAATCTGGAGCTTTAGTTTGTTTTGAGGGGAAATATTTTGTTCCGCTTGCACAGGCCTACGACTTCACACTCTCACAGTTTCGCGCTCATGGCTCATATCACAGATCGGACATGATCTCACAATCACGGTCACAGATCAGCGACGATCTCTCACTCATGGTCGCAGATCGGCGACGATCTGTCATCCACGGTCACGGCGTTTTAGGAAAATTTACTACACTTTCAAACATTGAATACATGGAAAGGTAAAGGTTGTTTGTCCTAATATGCTTTACTCTAATTATCCCAAAAGGATTGCAATTCTACTTTCTTCTCTTTCATAAGAGTTTTATTATTTCCATGATTATAAGGACAAACATTAAATGGGTAAATTTTTTATTGAATTAGCCCCCCCAAGATTACTGATTGATTCTGCTTTGGGTGGATATTGATAACTCGATTTAGTATTTGACTTACAAACATAAATTGAAGTTAAAGACTGCGAAGTTGAAGACTTAGTTTTGATTTGAAGACCTTTGAAGAGAAGTTGAAGGACATTGAGGAATTAGTCCTTAAGTAGTATAATTGTATTTTTTTTATTTTATATGAGGTTGAATGTTGGTTTAAGACTTTAAAAGTGTAATAATTGTTTGATGCTATACTACTATTTGAAGTAATAAATAACTAAATAAGAAGTAGGAAGTTGATTATAAATTTTTTGTTAGTTGTTGTTTGTTTATCTTCATGGTTTAAGTCTTAGATTTAATAGTTTTTCTTCAAATAAAAAATACTTGTAACAACTAATCTGTTAGTCAAAAGAAAGACAAGAAAGAAACCAAAAAGATAACCCTAGAGGGGGTGAATAGGGTTTTAAGACTATTTTAAAAAATAATAAGTAATTACTACAAACTTAGAAAAGCTATGAATAACACTTGAAAAGCTATAAACAACAAACCACAAACACAATATCTCAAGTAAGCAAACTAACCAATCTCAACACAAGTATAAAACGATAATGTAAAGAGAGAAGGGTTTAGAGATACTTGATAAGGAGATTTAAATGGTTCAGCTTGAAATACCTTCAAGCCTATGTCCACCCCTTCAAGGAAGTCCCTTGAAAGGCCCTAAAATCTACTAGTATGATTTTTCTTACGGGTCAAGATTGAACCGCTTACAATCCTTTGATGCTATGCCTACATCAAGAACAAGCTTTGACAATCCCAAAGCTCCAAAGCTTGACATCCCCAAGCTTTGATACAAGAAACCTTAGATGAAGAATTCTGTACAAAAATTCACTCTTAAGAAGTAAACGTGTACAAGTTCAAGCTCTAGAACAAGAGAGATGAGTGTATGATGACTTTATGAAAGTGTATGTCTCTCAAATGTAAGCTCACAATAAATTCTCTCTTGAAATGGATGAGAAAACAATGAAAAACAAGAGAGATTGAACAATAGCTTTTGATCTTTGAGAATATGAAAGATAAGAAAGCTTTAAATGCAATTCATGAATTAAAACTATGTCCAAGATGAGTATTTATAGAGTTGGAAATTAATATGACCGTTTGGAGTTAAGTGGAGCATTAAATGTGCCAAACGGTAAATGAAGTCGACTGCAATGTGCCATTGCAGTCGACTGTATTCCCAAAGTAGCCATTAAATTTTAAAATTTTCAACTTGCATTCGACTATAATAGGCTACTGGAAGTATTGCAGTTGATTGTAATACATCACTGCCCAACATGCAGTTATAGGCTACTGGAAGTATTGCAGTTGATTGTAATACATCACTGCCCAACATGCAGTCGACTGCATTCCTGAAAATGCAGTTTCCTTGTGTTCAAAGAATGAAAAGCTTTTATGCATGCAAGAGAAACCTATGGGCAAGTTATAGGTTTACAGTCATCGATACGATCAATTCTTTAAGTCTAGTTACAAAAATAAAAATAAAAGCATTGTAAAACTCAATCGACGAATTCCTTCTTTGATGCGTTTCGTGGACTGACTTTGAACGATTCGCTCGTCTAATTCTCCATTTGCATGAGTATGAGATTGTACCTATTGCTTCATCAACTCAATACATGTTAGATAACATAGTCATTAATGTTAGTTATCATCAAAATCAAATATAATCCTAAGTTAAATAACCTTAGGGTTAATATATGTCTAAGTGTCAAAAATAAACAAATAAATATTTCATTAAAAAAATAAAAGGTGATTTGTTTACCCGCAGATTTACCCAGATCATCCGAGTAGGGTATGGGTATAGCAAATGGTTACCTGGAAAAAACCAGATAAATTTTACCCGTACCCGTTTGGATTTTACCAGTACCCGGCGGGTCGACCCGTTTACTGGGTCTAGCTCAAACGAACCTCCAACATGATGTTTATGCGCAATTAATCCATTGCCCTTAACAACAAACTACCAAGCTTTTGTGGGTTGTTCCTGATTTTTGAGAGGAGAGAAAAGAAAGGAAAGAAAACAATTTTCTTCCTATTGATTATGAGTTTAGTTTAGGAGAGAAAAGATAGCGTTATTCTTTCTTCTTGTTTGTAAAGGAAAGAAAAGACATACTTCTATTATAATACCCTTCTACTAGATTTTGATTATTAATTGAAAACATGTCATTTTTGTGAGTAACGTAATTATTATGATCATATATTTTTTCAAGGGTAGCAATAGTATACCTTTGTACCATTGTGTTTTGACTCCTGTGAAATGTTAACATTTTATATTAGGACCTTAGGACATGAAAAGGGTAAAAAAATTTTTGCCTTCATTACTTTAGGGATAATGTGCATATTATGACAAAGTTGCTTACGAGGGTTTTTCTTTCTCTCCATGTATTCTCCTTTGTGAGAGAAGAAAAGATTTAGAAAAAAAAGGCCCAAACTTTCTTCCATTTTTTCATCTTTCCTCTCCTTGCAAAAAACTCATAAAATTAGAATTTGAGAGAAAATAAGCTCTATCCTTGCATATAGCGGTAGTTGAAGCGTGGATGAGGTGAAAGTAGACATTGGCATATTTAACACCCCCCCCCCCCCCCGGGTCTGAATTTATCACTTTTTTCATCAATAGTACGAATCCTTTTGGACCTTCTAAGAATCTTAATTAATGCTTTAACAAAGACAGAGCTATCATAAAAATTGAAGAGGGCGCATTGAAGCTATTATGATATAAGACACAAAAAGAAGTGCTCGATATTCACTTCATCTTATGGTTCGGGGTGTCCGATAACAAAAATAAAAAGAAATGTAAAATGATTTTTATATTTTTGGACAGTATTTGCAAAGTTTCTCCATTGCCGCAACATCCTCTTGGATGGTGGCACTAGTAACCCTTTAACCTACTATATAGTCCACAGGATGTTTATGGGGAGAAGGCGTAGAATCTCTTTAGAAAGACTAACTAGATCGTCTTCTTTACAAGGGATATTATCCTTCCCACTACCCAACCAAGATGTTATCTCTAAGTCTATCACCAAATGGGCCAAAAAAAGCGATTAATGTGCTGAAGGGTCAAGCCAACATGGGCTAGTCTACATTAATTTGATGGGGGCTAGTCTATATTAATGTGAAATAACAAATAGTGTTAAGGTTTAAAAGACGTAAGAAGATTGATGAGAGTCCGTTTGAAAATAAAAGATAGAAGTAGTAAAGCAGATTAAACTAGGCTCGTTCAATGCCTTCATGGTGTGTTTCAAAATCATCAATGTTCTTCACAACTTTAAAACTTTGAGGTAATCTTCAAACTCTTTTCCATATTTTGTAAGTTGTCTAAAAAATTTTTCCCTTCAAAGTCTCTCTTCTCTGTTTTTTGCATAACTTGAAAATGAAATGTAGACCTGCAAAGAGAAAGTTTAGATTAACAACCATCAATGGTTGAGATCACATTTGCGTTGGATTTTAAGCCTCCTTTTGGGGTAAGTAATTTAAAACTCTCCAAATAAAGTTAATTTAAAAGGGGAGAGGCAGTTTTGGGGAAGAAATAATCTGAAAATAATTTGCATGCGCCACTTAACTAAAATCATGGTCACGATTTTGAGATACATATCTCGAAGAAATTGAAAAGTTGCAAGGATGAAATTTGCATGGCCATACTCTAAAAGAATTGCAATAGTAATTCGTTAATGTTGTAATGGAAGGTCCAAACCTATTATAAAACTCATATGACCACAAAAGCTAAAAGATTAAGGTAGCATGTGTTGGATTTGATCGGTCCAATCCAATTAGGTGGCTTAAGGGGTCATATTAATGTTGATTATTTATTTGACTTGGACATTAATTAATTAAGTTGGCTGAATAACATTATGGACCTATTTAATTTAGCATCCAATATACTAATGATTTATAGTGTATGAAAGGCTTATAGACCCTAATCTTTTAACTTTGACGGACGGTTGAGATTTGGTAGGCTTTAGGGTTGATCCCATTGCTCTCGCTATATAAATAACTCTTCTTCTTGAAGGCTAGGGTATTATAATGTTTGGCCACTCTTTTGCCTCGCAGACTAAAGGAAAAAATACACCAATCTATTTCATCATAAAGAATAGAGAAGAGTAGTGAAGATCAATATCAAAGGGTAAGTGTTCGCTTCCGTATCTTGGCGTTCTTTCATCATCGGGAATAAAGCTCTTGGTAATATATGGCTTCCTTCAATTTCGGTGAGTTCGTAATCCTATTGCTCTAATGTTTATACTATTGTAAGATTTTAATAATCTTGATTATGAGGTCAAGATGAATGATATAATTCTAACATGTGGTATTAGAGCCACATTAATCAATTGCATGAACATAGAATTTCTTCTTTAAGATTGTTGGAATATTTGATGAATTATGTTTCATGTTAAAAATAAAAATAAAATCAGCTGTGTGATTTTGGTGATGTGGCTGTTTGTTTGTGGGCCTTGAAGATTGGCTAAATTGGGTTATAAAGCATAGAAGTTAGGCTATTAAATGGGCTATCAAATTGGGTCGTAAAAGGTTGGCCCAGATTATGTTAAATGCTTTCTGTCTAGTTAGGTGTTATATTTTGCCCCAGAAGAATTTAGACTTGTTTTGGGTCTGTTCTGTGGCCTGAAGCCATTGGCCCTTGCGGTTAGTGTTTTGTTGGATGGGCCAAAACTGTTGGTTGGGCCGTAAAAGGCCTGTTAATTTAGCCTAGCACATCTAGGCCGAAAGGCCAGACCTTCATTAAGCCTGTTTTGGGCTTGTTAATTGATCATTGAATTGGGCCCGTTTGGCCAGTTAAGGCCTGTTTTGGCCTCTTCAAAGGGGCTAGTAGATACTGAATTGGGCCTATTTGGTCATTTTAAAATGAGTTTCAAAAGGGCTTATGTATTTTAATTGTGCATATTAAAATTGTTTATTTGATATGTTATTATTGATAACATATGTATTTTAATATTGGCTTATATTATGGGATACTGATGAATATAATGTGCCAATATTATTATAATTTCAAGAATTCGTATGAAATTACAAGATCATACCAAAACTTTATGCTTTGTTTGACATGTTTAGACTTTTATGGACTTGATTGAAATAATTAGTGGTCTTAATTATTTTGACAGTAAGCAGCCCAACGGAAGTTTATTGTCTTTTAAAAGTTAAGATTATAATAAACCAATCACGTTACGGCTTATTAATTAAAATATTACTCGGCCCAATGGAAGATTATATTTTAATTTTTAAGCGTAAAGAAAGGAAATAATAAGTTGCATGAATCAAATTATTTTCTGCCCAACAGTGATATAATTCGTGCTCATGTTACTTTTAATGATTTCCAAATTGTGTAGGATAGAAAAACACTTGTATGTTAATAACCGACTCAACGGAAGGTTATAAGTTATATGTTAATTTTTCTTTTTGTGTACTTACCTTTTTCATACAAATAAATTGTTTATCCCTCAATTTATTTTATTATGTTAAATGATTAACTAACTATTTTCATCATATGAGTTTTCGATACTAACGTGCATGATTATTATGATTATTATTTAGCGTATAGTCCTGCTGTAATTATTGGCTATCTTTCCTCTATTGAATCGTTGAGTGGCACCAATTTTAGAAAATGAAAAGAGCAGATTAGCATAATTCTTGGAGTTATGGATTTGAATTATGCTTTACAGGTTGACGCGCCTACTGCCCTTACATCTGAAAGCTTTACTGAGCAAAAGGCGGCTTATAAAAAGTGGGAGCGTTTTAACCGCATATCCTTAATGGTTACGAAAGGCTTTATTACGAAAGGCTCTATTATGAAAGGCTCTATTCGCGGATCTTGACTCAGATACGGCTAAGATGTACCTTGCTCGTATTTAAGAGCAGTTTCAAGGCTCTTCTAAGGCACATGCCACTACTCTCATCACTAAAATGGTTACACTAAAATTAGTGGATCCAATGGTGTTCGTGAGCATATTTTGCGGATGAATGATATGGCTTCTCAACTAAAAGGCTTGAACATGGAAATCTCTGAGGGTTTTCTCGTGCACTTTATTATGACTTTCCTTCCTGTGCAGTTTGGTCCTTTTAAGATCAATTATAACACACAGAAAGAGAAGTGGAAGATGAGCGAGTTAATTTCCATGTGTGTCCAAGAAGAAGATAGGCTAAAATATGAACAACCTGATGGTGCTCATGTTGCCATAACAGGTCCAACAAAAGGAAAAGGAAATAAATTTGGCAAAGGTAGCGTGCAAGGGAATAAGAGTACTTCTATAACCAAGACTGACAAGGCAAGCTCTTCTTGTACCAAGGCTCTTCTGGTCCCAGGTGTCACTTTTGTAGAGATAAAGGACATATGAGGAAAGAATGTCATAAATTCAGAGAGTGGTTGGAAAAGAAAGGTAATTTATCTATTTGCGTTTGTTATGAGTCTTAATACAATTGATGCTCCTTTAAATACATGGTGGGTTGACACAAGTGCAACTATGCACATAACTAATTCATTGCAGGGATTCTTTTCCGTGAAGAAGTTAAATAAAGGGGACTATAATGTTTTAATAGGAAATGAAGAGAAAGCTCAAGTTGAAGCTGTAGGAACTTTCCGTTTAGTTTTGGAGAGTGGCTTCTATTTGGATTTAGTTGATACTGTTTATGTTCTCAGTATGACTAGAAACCTTATTTCTGTTTCTAGACTTGACGCTTATGGATATTCGTTTAAGTTTGAGAATAAAGGTTTCTCTCTGTTCCTTTACTCTAGAGTTATTGGTTCTAGTTTGTTGGAGGGAAACCTCTACAAATTACTTTTGAATGCTTCTTTTACTGAATCCATGAAAACAATGAACGTGAATGATGTAGTTGCTAAAACTTGTGGTAAAAAAAAGAGAGAATGAAAATTCTGCTAAATTGTAGCATGAACTTCTATGTCACATATCACGAGGCAGGATGGAATGCCTCATTAAGGATGGAATTCTTCATTCTTTAGATTTCTCATATTTTGACACATGTATTGAATGTATTAAAGAAAAATTTGTAGAAGGCAATAAACGTGGTGCCACTCGAAGCACGGGATTTTTAAAGATTATCCACACTGACATTTTTGGACCTTTTCCTACATCGGATATTGGTGGTCATAGGTATTGTTCCCAACCTATTCTGGTCGCACCCAAAAGGCCCACTGGGATTCCATTTTGCACGACACGTCGACGCAAATATTCAACGCTGCCAACCGATCAAAACATGCACGCTCAAGTCACGTGCACTTCTCACTTTTTCTACGTGACTTTGTCACCAAGAAACTCATCCTTGCGCGACTGCTCATCACGCTCCGATCGTCGCACATCGCCCTTCGCCCGTCGATGCACCTTGGAGCTTGCCCAAAGAAATTGACCTTGGCCTTCCCCTTGGGGTCGACCTCACCCTTGGCCTTCCCCTTGGGGTCGGCCTCACCCTTGGCCTCCCCTCAAGGTTAGCCTTGGCCTTTCCTTAAGGGTTGGCCTTTGGCCTATCTCCTTAGCAGCTACACTACTCTTCAAGGGACGGACGTCACTCCGCGACCCCCGTCGCACTGGACGTCACTTTGTAACCCCCATCGAGCTGGACGTCACTCAGCGACCCCCATCGTGCTGGACGTCACTCCGCCACTCCCATTGCCCGGACGTCCCTCAACAACCCCCGTCGTCCAGACATCACTCCGCGACCCCCTTCGCCCTGGACCTCACTTAGCAACCCCCGTCACGCTGGACATCACTCCGCGACACCCATCGTGCTGGACGTCACACCGCGACTCTCGTTGCCCGGACGTCACTCTGTGACGCCCGTCGCTCGGACCTCACTCCGCAACCCCCGTCGTCGAAGTTCGGGCGTCGCACTCTAACACTCCATCGCGCCCGTGTGCAGCACCGCTGATATAGCCGTGCCCCCAAACTCTCTGTCACAATGTCTTGCCCTGGCACCATATGCACCTCATCGCACCCATGCACCACAATCATATTACAAGCCTCCGAACACCGCACTCATTCACCATACCATGCACCCCCGCCATGGATGTGGAACATGCTTCGACCCATTCTCTAGAGTGTGCAGCATTCCACGGGGATAGAAGACTCTTCCGGGACACTATCTCTGCCAGGGAGCTTTTCAACTTCCCTTTCGCCAAGTAGATGGCTTCTTCGAGATACTACCTTGGCCAGTCGGGTAGGCTGCTCCTTCGGGATGCTACCTTGACGCACTCCGAGTGCTCCGGCATAAGGAATTACCCACGGGGATAGGCAACTCCTCCAGGACACTATCTTCGCCAGTGAGCTTTTCAACTCCCCTTCTGCCAGGTAGACGGTTCCTCCGAGATGCCAGCTTGACGCGCTCCGAGTGCTCTGGCACAAGGACTAACTGCGGGGGTAGGCGAATCCTCCGAGACACTATCCCCGTCAGGGAGCTCTTCAACTCTCCTTTTGTCAGGTAGACGGCTCCTCCGGGATGCTACCTCGGCCTGCAGGATAGGCGACTCCTCCGAGACACTATCTCCGTCAGGGAGCTTTTCAACTCCAAGTAGATGGCTCCTCAGGGATGCTACCTCGGCCCGTCGGGTAAATAGCTCCTCCGGGATGCTACCTTGACGCGCTCCGAGTGCTCCGGCACAAGGACTCACCCGCGGGATAGGCAACTACTCTGGGACACTATCTCCGTTAGGGTGTCTTCGTGATTAGCCTACTTTTTTCGGCACTGGGGGCTTACATCGGCACCCCTATGAACTATGACCCCTGGGTCACTCCGAGACGGGAGCATGTCTTTAGAGGGCATCGCGCCTAGTCCGCCTAGCAGTTGGGCGTCGGGTCTTCCCCATCGCTGCCACGCTTGTGGGACTCTACAAGGGTTTGGACTGCTGGCTAGATCAAGGGGGTTCTCTAGCCACATCGACACTGTGGGAGCCAATCTTTCCAGACAGACAGAGCGACGCTGTGCGGGGCAGGCCAGGTGAATATGCGATTCGACAGTCCGTGGAGTACTGACACCCGTGGACACCCCGGTGACGTGTCACTCCCGAAGAGTGCCATGTGTCGGTTGTGACATCATCATCTCAACCTCTATAAATAGAGGTCTTGAGAATTCATTTATGAGATTTTGGACATTTTCTAGCAGTTAGACATTCTCAAACTTCTCACTTTCTCACTCTAGAATCCGAGAGAGAGAAACACACTGGACCTTGACTCTGGACCTAAGCATCGGACTGTGACTGTCGTCTTGCATTTACCCTGCGCCATCGCCCTTGCAGCACTACCACCCTCAGGCTCTGTCTGAGAAGCCTTTGGTCTCTGCCCTTGCTCCGCTCTTGTTGTGTCTCACATCAATATACTCAGCATTTGACTCAGACTGCATTCCTTGTAGCACCTCCACGTCGACTGCGAACCCACTTCCCTTGGCATCAGGTACTTTTTTACCTTTATTGATGATTATTCTTGTTATGGATATTTTTACCTCATTCATGAAAAATTCTACTCACTTGCCATGTTTAAGACTTACAAAGCCGAAGTTGAAAATCAACTCGACCTAAAGATTAAAGTTATAAGACTTGACAGAGGCGGATAATATTATGGAAAATTCTCTAAAACGGGTTGTAACCTTAGTCCTTTTGCCGTGTATTTGGAAGAATGTGACATCATTGCTCAGTATACAATGCTAGGTACACCCCAGCAGAATGGCGTAGCTGAACGACAAAATTGTACCCTCATGGATATGGTACTAAGTATGATATGCCAAAGTACTCTACCAGAGTTTTTATGGGTTAAAGCACTTAAAACAGTAGTGCATATTATTAACAGGGTTCTTAGTAAATCTGTGCCTAAAACACCTTTTGAATTAACTAAGTTTAGAATATTTTCATGTGTGGGGCTGTTTAGCTGAAGCAAAAGTCTACAATCCACATATTAAGAAACTCGATCCCAAGACCATAAGTTGTCATTTTATAGGTTACCCTGAAAGATCTAAGGGTTTTAGATTTTACTGTCCATCACATACCATTAAAATTGTTGAAACTAGGCATGCAATATTTTTTGAAGATGTTGAGTATAGTGGGAGTAGTACACCAAGAATAATAAACTTTGAGGAAATTCAGAATCATGTTTCTATTCCTGTTATCCAAAAGGTTGGTGCGCCATTACCTCATATAGAGGATAACGATACACTCAAGGTAGTACCTAACGATATGCTCTTATTATGAATCCTGCTCCAATTCTTGCTAATGAGCAACCTTTTTGAAGGTCAGTAACAGAAAGACGAACAGTCATCTCTGATGACTATATTGTGTGCCTAGATGAGGCTGACTATAATCTAGGCATAAGAAATGATCCTATATCCTTTAGAGAAGCTATTATGAGCAAACACTTAACTCAATGGCTTGAGGCCAAGAAAGATGAGTTAGAGTTAATGAAAATAAATGAAGTTTAGGACTTTGTTGACTTGCTTGAAGGGGCCAAAGCTATAGGCTGTAAATGGGTCTACAAAACTAAGCTAGATCCTAAAGGTAATGTCGAAAGGTACAAGACTAGAATCGTCGCTAAAGATTTCACTCAAAAGGAAGGGATACATTATAGTGAAACATTTTCTCCTATGTCGAAAAAGGATTCCTTTCAAATAGTCATGGCTTTAGTGGCTCATTATGTTTTAGAGCTACATCAAATGGATGTAAAGACTGTATTTCTTAATAGTGACTTGCATGAAAATGTCTATATGACGCAACTAGAAGGGTTTATGGTTGAAGGCAAGGAACATATGAAATGTTTGTTGAAGAAATCTATATACGGATTAGAGCAAGCCTCTAGACAATGGCATCTTAAGTTCCATGATGTGATTAGTAAATTTGGCTTTAAAGAAAATGCAGTGGACCAACGTATATACCTAAAGATCATTAGGAGTAAGTTTATCGTTTTAGTTTTGTATGTAGATGATATCTTATTTGCTAGTAGTGATATGCATATGTTGTATGAGACCAAAAACCTTATGTCTACGAATTTTGATATGAAAGATCTTGCAGAGGCCTCTTATGTTATAGGCATTGATATTCACCGAGATAGGTCTCGTGAGATATTGGGATTGTCCCAAAGAGCCTATATTGATAAGGTTCTGAAAATGTTCAATTTACATAATTGTGCTCTCACTGTTGCCCCTGTTCTTAAAAGTGCCAAACTTAGTTTGCTACAATGTCCTAGGAACCAACTGGAGCAAGACAAAATGGAGTGTATTCCCTACGCATTACCAGTAAGGAGTCTCATGTAAGCTCGAGCCTGTACTTGCCCAGATATAGCTAATGTTGTTGGCATGCTTGAACGTTACCAAATAAACTCATAAATGGGTCATTGGAAAGCAGCCAAGAAAGTCATGCGCTACTTACAGGGTACCAAGGATTTCATGCTTACCTATAAGAAGTCCAATAACCTTGAGGTTATTGGTTATTCTGATTCTGATTATGCAGGGTGTGTAGACACCTTAGATATTATTGATTAAGTATCTCTTTGTGAGGGAAAGAATTCAGAATCACATATTGTCTATTCAGCATATTAGTACGACCGCTATGTTAGTGGATCCCATGACGAAAGACTTACCACCTAATCTCTTTTGAGAACATGTTGTTAGCATGGGTTTGGTTAATAGTCTTTCCCTTAGATGATGCGATTTCAATTTGAGACATTTATTTATGTGATCACCTTATGGATTCTGAATATTATGATTATGGTTTGTACTTCTTGTTAAAAGTGTACATTTGAAGTAGTCTGAAACAAACACTCATGTAAGGATCGGATCACATGAACTCATTCATATTGTTATTTATTATGCAACAATGCAATTCACGTCTATTAAACTGTTTGATTGTCATATTTGGCAAAAGTTTTGAGATTGTACCTGGAGAATGGTTCTGTGGCGTTGAGAGACATGAATACGATCTTCGATTCATTTTAGTATTTTTGTTAAATTTGGCCTAACTTACGGGATGTTTTGTTCAATTTCGTTAAGTCAAAACTTATGACATTAACCTTAGTATAACCCATTGGCCAAGCGGGAGAATGTTGGATTTGATCGGTTTAATCCAATAAAGGTGGCCTAACGGGTCATACTAATGTTGACTATTTATTTGACTTAGACATTAATTAATTAAATTGGCTAAATAACAGTATGGGCCTATTTAATTTAGCATCCAATACGCTAATGATTTATATAGTGTATAAAAGGCTTAAAGACCCTATTCTTTTAACTTTAATGGACGGTTGAGATTTGGCAGGCTTTAGGGTTGATCCCAATACTCTCTCTATATAAACATCTCTTCTTCTTGGAGGTTAGGGTGTTATAATGTTTGACCACTCTTTTGCCTCCTAGAGTAAAGAAAAAAAAATACACCAATACATTCCATCATAAAGAATAAAGAAGAGTAGTGAAGATCAATATCAAAGGGTACGTGTTCGCTTCCGCATCTTAGCGTTCTTTCATCATCGGAATAAAGCTCTTGGTAATTTATGGCTTCCTTCGATTCCGGTGAGTTCGTAACCCTATTGTTCTTATGTTTATACTATTGTAAGATTCTAATAATCTTGACTATGGGGTGAAGATGAATGATATAATTCTAACAGCATGTGGAGGCTATGGCTCCATGGCTATTAAAAAAGAAAGAAAGAAAACTCACTAATATTTTTTTATGAGAATGTTGGAAGTGAGGTTATCACCCACACAATGTAACTGCCTGAGGATTGAAAGGTTGGTGGGACTCGTTATTTATCATGCTTATACCACCAGTTTCACCGAAGAAAGCTTTATAATCATATAAAATTCCCACCTTTGGATCAATATATTAGGAACAAGATGACATCTTGAAAGTCAAGTTGGCTACATGCTTGTGAAGATATGAAGCATTTTTAAACCTCCCATGTCTTTTTCATCAATTGTTGTCATTTGGGTACCAAACTTTATCGTTCTTTAACGACGAGAACTCATCCGTGAAGAGGCGCACTTCTAACACCAGTTACTTTACTGTATGATTAAGTGGAGCTTTTAACACCAGGGACTTCATTCTTCAGAAAAAAATTTGGCCTTTTAAAACCACAAGGTACATGCCGTATCTACATGCCACCACTTTGCTTAAAAATAGTCCTTTCTAGTACATTAAATTATAGAAAATCTCAACAATGTTAAAATTGGCTGAGTTTGTGATTGATGATAATAATTTTGGTGCCATTCTGGTTGTGCGATTAGAGTGCCATTTTGGATTTAAAATTTAAGTATTCAATTTAGGATCCTCATTGGGGTTCTGCAATGATGGAGATTTGTGGTTGTTCTTTTGGAGGAGGAAGCCATAATAGTTGAAGATCGATGATGTTGTGGGTTATCTTTAGATTGCAATTCATGGGTTTAATTAGCAGAGCTGGATCACTTTCTAAACTAAAAGCATCATATAAGTCTCAGCCAGTTTTAGAAAGATTTAAGAAATGGCAGTGCACCAGATAATTTGGCATAGTGGATTATGTGATATATTAAATACGAAGGAAAAATTTTCACTAGGGTTTAGTGTATTTTGGTCAAATTAATAGTGCAAGCTGTCTTTTTGCATTCTAAAAGGCATCAAGGACAGTCCAAGATGGGTTGAAAAATTAGAAGTAATCCAAACCTTGAGTAGTTGTATGTGTGCGTGTGTACACGTGTATTTTTCTGTGTATACACACAAACAAACACATACATCCACCCCCAAATAAATATACACATATGGGGGTTGATCCACAACTACCACTGACAAAGCCCTGTCCAACTATAATCTGACTATCCACATCACCTTCCTAGACGGTAAACATCAACTTGTTTTTTTTTCTCTTTTTGTATTCTGTCCAATTTCCCTGTTTTGGTCACCCACTTACCCTTGCTATTACCCATTCTCTTTTATCTATTCCTCCTTCTTCACCCCCAATCAAGAGCAACCACCTCCACCCTTAATGTTACCAACCTCAAACTCTCTTACTACTAGAAATTAGTGGACAAGCGTAAGAAGATATTGGATAAAACAAATTACTTCATGAAGGTTTGAAATTCCAAAAGTGTAAATTAATCAAACTTGATTTTTAAACATAGATTTTCAGGGACTTTACTATTTGATTAGGTGCAACTTTACTGTGTTACTACGAGGAGCTTCTGAGTCCAAGGACTTTAGTCTTTAGACAAAAGTGGCCTTTTAGAATCACAAGGTATGTTATGTATCTAATAGTAAATATCACCACTTCACTCAATAGCCTTTTCTTGTATATTCTTGATTAATATCTAAAAAATATCAACAATGTTTTTCAGTTGATAAATTGTAATTCAGGTGCCATTTTGGTTGCACGATTATGGTGTCATTTTGGATTTACATTTTAGGTATTCGATCCTCGTTAGGGTTTTGTGATGATCCATATTCATGGTTGTCATTTTGTAGGAAGAAGGAATCTCAAAGCAATTATAAGTCCCAGTTAATCTCAGAAAGGTTTAAGAGTTGGCAGTACACCTAATAATCAGGTGTAGTGGATTGTGTGATTTGTTAATTGCTAGTGACAAAGAACTTAGCTAGGTTTAAGGCTATCTTGGTCAAAACAGTGCACGTCGTCTTTTTGTATTTAAAAAAGACATTAAGGTTCATCCATGTGACAGGCTTGGACGGTCCAATATGGGTTGAAAAATTGGAAGTCATCCAAACCTTGGGTGGGGATGTGCTTAAATGTATGTATGTTTATTATATATATGTGTCCACATCACCACATGGACAACCAAAATTGTCCTTTTCTAATTTTTTTTGCCAAATTGCCCCCATCATACGCCATGTTGTTATTCTCTATATTTTTTTTACCTCTTCCTCCTTTACCCCTGGCGAGACCAACTACCCCCACCCTTATTTGTACCCACCTCAAGCTTCTTATCGCTAAAAATTAATGGACGAAAGCAAGAAGATCGTTGAATGAAACTCCAAAGTCGTAAGTTAATCAAACTTTATTTTTATTTATAGATGTCTTTTAAATTTTAGGGTTTGATGCATAGATTCACTTGTAAATGTAATGTGCATACTTGATATTGTTGTACATTCATGATTTTAAGGCTTTCCACCCCCTTTATGTATGTATACCAAAACTAGTATTTTTAAGGGTTTAAATCTTTCTTATTTTGTTCATCTACTATCTGAAGATTGTTAAAATTTGGTTTCACTAATATAATAGATTGATAAATTTGGATTTTTAGGGGTCGCTTAGGACTTTTTTAGGTTTCATTTTTCCGTATTTCTTCCATGTTGTATTTTGGACATTATCATAACTAGCCACTTTACTTATTTTTAACGTCAAATTTAAGATTTTAGTTGTACGTATGCTAAGTTAAAATTTTTTCACTAGTCCTAAGATATGAAATTCAATGCCGGACCTTGTATTTGTTGATCCTTTATGACGACGTTGACCACGCAACAAGGGATGCAGTTGATAGTTTGGAAAGAGGAACATTAGAAGCGCACCAAAACATGAGCCACATACACGATTAGAGACTACTTAAAAGGCAAAGAATCATTTTAAGGGAAATGGATTATATGTAAACGTACTTGCCTTATTGGCCTCATAATGATGAATGTGTTATATACACTCTAATTGAGCAATGGAGGAGCGAGACACGCAAACTTCACTTTTTGATTGGTGAAATGACCATATAATACACAGGGAAATCAACTACTGACCCTCTATACTACACACGATGTGTGATTAAGCACTTTGACACCTCCATAATTTAGAAAATTTTGTCCCTTAAATGAAAATCATTAATTTTTGGGATGCGTGGTCAACCCACACATTGACTTATCGATTTTTTTTTGTGAAAATGAAAACTTTGCCCCTTTCACCACTTTTGCCCCTTCTTCACTCCCCCCCCCCCCCCAACAAGCCACCATCACACATTGCCCACTTTCATTACCGCCCCCCAATCATCCACCACCACACACAAAAAACACTAATATTGGGGGCTCAAAATTACCAAGTAATTGATAAGAAAGGTGGCACATCAACTTGACCTTACACATAAAATTATGCTATAGCTCTTTCTGTATAACTTACAAGGCCTAACATTTGGGAAAGACAAAGGTCATCGTATCACCCTACTCCCCCACCCACAACTCTGCCAACACCCACACATAAACCCTAGTTGCCCCTACACACATAAACACACACTCCAACTGCTAAATAACTCACCACGTGTTACCCTTAAATCCGTCAAAGAAACTGATTCGGAGTGTGCGTGGGTGCATTCAGTATGTGTATGTATGCTTGTGAGTGCGGGTAGGGGGAGGGGTGTGTAGTGTGTGCTTATATGTTTCTGCATGCTTGCAGTGCATGTTTGTTTGTGTATGCGTGAGTGTGCATTGTGTGTGGTGGCTGCGATAGTAAGAAGGAGGGGTTACCCTCAGTGTGTTTTTCTGTGTGGGTGCAAGTGCATATGTTGGCAGGTGGTGGAGGATGTGCGTTGAGGGGGGGGGGGATAAGTGTGGTGGGTGTTTTTGTGTACATGAAGTGTGTGTGCGCGTATTTGTGTTTGTTCATGTGTGTGCAATTAGCGTGTGTGTGCACCCGTGAGTTGGGTATGCTTGTGTATGTGTACAACGGATGTGGGTGAGTACGTGGGTGGGTGGGTGTATGCTGTGTGTGAGCGTACGCGTGATGGTGGATGATAAGGATGGGGGAAAGGTGTATGTGCTTGTGTGGGTAGATGATGGGGGGGGGGGAACCGTGGTAGGGGTTTATGTGGGTGGTTCGTGTGTACGCTGTATGTGTAGGTGGTGTATGTGTGTGTGTGTACGCAATGGTTTGTGTTTGTGTTGGAGCAACGTGTGACTGTGTCGGTGTGTGTTTGTGTGTGTGCATGCAGTGTGGAAGTAGTATGTGTTTTGAGTTGAATTATCTTATATTAGCTTATTAATTGAATGTAGGCTGTGAGTTAAAATCTCAGTCCAAATTGTTGAAGTCTATGAGCTCATATTACAACCATGTTTCTGCCAGCATGGGTCTACAAACACATGTAAACTAAAAATTCAACACCTCATTTGTCTATCTTAAATCAACAATTCTATTCATTATTAGGTTTGTATGGGGTGGTGGATGATAGGATGGGTGGTGGTTGTGTATGTTGTGTGTAGACTTGGCAAAAATTGATTCGGACCCGCGGGTCTACCTGTACCCGTGCAAAAATCCCGGGTATGGGTACATATATTAAAGATCCGCTGAAATCAGACTCGTACTCGAACCGACCCGTAAAATCCGGGTAAGTTCGGGTCGGTTACCGGGTACCCGAGTTTACCCGGTTATATGCATATATATATATATATATATATATATGTTTTTTAGGTTAAAACATATCATTCTTTCCTCACCACTTGCATCCGCCGCCCTCTGGCTCTCAGCTCTCCCTCACAAATCCCTTCTCAATTCTCACAGGTTCCCTTTCTCAAGTCTCTCTTTCTCCCAGATCTACCAAAGTCGTGACCACCCTACTCCATTCACGGCGCCTCATCGGTCACTCTCGATCTACCGGATCTCCGTCTCCGATCGTTCACACCGTGGCCCCGTCGCCACCGATTGTTCTCACCGTGGCCATGTTGCCAACGATCGGTCCTACCATGGCCCAGTCGCCACCGATCCGTTGCCACCATGGCCCCATAGCTACCGATCGGTCATCACCGTGGCCCCATCGCCACCGATCTGTCGCCAACCGTCACTCCGTCGCTTTGTGGTGGTTGGGTAGACTTTCAATCAGTGGATATTGACGGTTGTGTGTTGTCGTGGATGTGCAGATTGTTTTTTTATTCTTATTATTATTCAAAAATGTTCAGATTGATTTTTTTTTAGGGAAAGATGTTCAGATTTGTGAGTAAGGAAATTTGATGGAGAAACAATGAATAATATGATTGTTGGAGGTGAAAATGTGTGTAATTAGTAGATAATTGAAGTCTATTCATTTTAAAAATAATCAATCAGAAATTGGTGATTTACCCGCGGGTAATACCCTACCCGCAGGGGTAGGGTACGGGTTTTCCAAAAAGCTTGCAAAAAAACCGGGTAAATTTTATCCGATCCGTTTTTATCCGTACCCGACTGGGTTTTACTCGTACCCGGCGGGTATACCCATTTGCCAGGTCTAGTTGTGTGTGCATGCAGGGTACGTGTGGGTGGGGTGTGTGGTGGTGGGTGACATGGTCGGCGGTGGCAGTGGGTGTGATTGATGGGGTGGAAAAGGGAAGGGGGAGAGAGAGGGGTTTGGAAGAATGGCATTAAGCTAAAATATGATAAGGAAATAGAGGTATCTATTTTATTTCAGATTTTTAATAGATCCGCCTAAGGTGCACAATATCCTTAACTGTGGGATGATTTAGTATTTAATTTTGATGCGGCGGTGGGGGTAGAACGCATAACGCATAACGTATATAGTATAGAGGGCCAACAGCTAATTTCCACTACAATTTATTGCAAAGGTGTGTCTGGTGATAAATTTCACTTATAACTTTCCTTATGTGAATCAAGGAAGTGGGTGGTGACATAGTTGGAAAAAATTTGGCAGCCAATTAGATTATGACATGTTTGAGTTAACTGTTGCCAAAGACAGTCAAAGTAATGGGTCTTCACACCTTACATAAACTTCTAAGCCGAACTTACCAAGTTGGAATAAGTTTCTCATAGACCATACTTGCCATATAAGACTCCATGTCGTATTGCGATAAGGCATTAAGCCACCAGTTGAAGGACTTTGGTAGAAGAAGTCTTCTAATCTGATTTGACTTGAGGATACACAACCTATACCTACACAAGGAGACTCAAGAATATTTACCCTTATTTCACCAGACACAAACACTTCTCATGTTGAGAGTATTGTTATTTCTTTTTGATCAATGCGTTGAAATGATCGCATTAAAACCCCACCCTTGTTAACTCTTTTTTCTTTGTTTTTGTAGGTGTCTTCGAGATTCTGACATCAAAAGATGACATATAAACGTACATCGAAAGTTATTCTAACCTCCACTGAGATTTTAGAGTCATGCAGTTCATTACAGCTATTGGGATTTAGTCATTAGCTTAACCATTTTGACTAATGAAATGACTATTTTAGGACTGGAAAACTGTAATTTCATGTTTTACACACCAAAACCAACTCACGCAATCAAAAAAAAATCTTTCTTATTTCCATCAGTCAGGAAAACAATCTCACCAACCACTGCCATCCCTAGGTTCACTAGAATGAGGACTCTTTCTCTTTCTCTTCTTCACTCTTCTTCTTGTTTAAAGTCGCTACATCAACACCATGTTCTCAATTCCAAAGCTTTGACCACCAACCCACCACTGCAAGGAAAACTACGATTGTCGCGAGTGAAAGAATCCTTTAAACAAACTTGAGATTCATAGAAATCTTCTAAAATGGTCATTATATTCGTCAAAATAGTCAACATGAGAGGTAAATGCCTGTTTCTCACTGATGCTGAAATTGGATTCAACGAACCCAAAACCTCATGGGAGGTCAATGAAGTTTGTCAAAATTGTTCTTTCTCCTAGAGCCATCAAAACCCAGAAAGACGAGGAAAAAGATAGAAAATTTAGGTCCCTAAATAGCTATCTCTGTGGCCCATCCTAATTGGCGCACAAACAAAGCAATTATTGCTGTAACTTGGGTGCGTTGGGCTGGGTTTTTATACAACCCAACTAAATCCATTTTAAAGCCCAATCCACTTTAACCTAAGAAAACATGAATTGATTGGGTTGGGTTGTTTGGGTAAGTTAAGTTTGAATAAGTTGATGAAAATATAGAATACACACACACACACATGTGTGTGGGTATATATATATAGGAGAGTGGTGGAGGTGGTGGCTTGCAGACTGCGGCACGGAATGGTAGCCTCAACATGGTGGCAGTTGGTAGGTTTTTGCTTGTTAGCGACTGCCGGCGTTAGAGGCTACGGGTTGTGGTACTCGACGGCCGGAGGTGGAGGCGTTGACAGGCGATGTGGTGGCGCCAGCATTAGGTGCAATTGCCGGTGGTGGAATCGACATCTAGTGGTGGTCGTCGATAGAGGGCAATGTAGGCGCTGGCGGCCATCAGCGTCTCTAGTGGCGGTTGTTCCCTCAGCGACAACTGTTATTTGTGGTGGTAGTCGATGATGGTTGTTGGTGGTTGCTTGTGTAATAAGTGGCAACCGAGGCAGTGCGATGACAACTGATGGTGGCTAGCAATGAAATTTATTAAAAAAATATGAATTATTACACAAATAAGTTTTCAAATTCAACTAGTAGCGAAATTTACTAACAAAATATGAATTATTACACAAATAAATTTTAAAATCTAACCAACATAACTCGCTAAAATATTGAATCAAACACCCACTTTTTAACTAAGAGTCTGTTTGGAACCTTGGATTTGATGGGATTTGGAATTGAAATTAGAATTTCACTTGTTCGGAACTATTAAAATTGGATTTGAAATGGAATTCATTGGGATTTCATTGGATTTGTTTTAACGTACTGAAATCCAACCCAAGGAGGTCGGATTTGATGGGATTTGTTTATCAGAAACTATCTAAAACTAGAATTTCCTAAACTGCCCTTGAAGACTACTGTCGATATAACGTTGCCTCTCATCTCCTTCTTCATTTCTACCACTGTAGCAGCCTGATGCCTCTCGTGAACTCTCTTCTACGAAAGTCAAAGTATGGTAATACTTTTCCCTTTCTGCTAATTTAATCTCTTCTCACTTCAATGTTTTTCATTTCCTGATATCTCCATCTTCACTTCTACCAACACAGCCTATCCTTTTCTGATTATATGTGATAGCGGAAGTTTGGAATTTTGCAAGAAGCTACTGACTCCTTGGTAAGTCTATCAGCAGCCTACAAATCCAATATATTGTATATCAGTTAAATATTTCATTTACAAAAATTTATGCTAAGCTTTGAGATGTATGTTGTGTAGGTATTGAAGGTATAACAATTTTCTTGGTAAAAGTTCTTACGATTCTTGTACCACTGGAACGAATCAGGTCAGTATTATGAATCTAGTATAGCCTAGATTTAATTCTTACTTTGTTAAGGATCTCTCTGAGCATCTGAAAGTGCAATTACCAAGGAAAGTAGTTCTTGCTAGAATTGGCTAGGCACTCTAGGTGTTTGATGAAATGCCCACAAGACGTGGTTAATTCAAATTGCATCATATTTGGGTACGTCTACAATGGGAGGATTCGTAAGGCCAATAATTATTTGATGAAATTCGTAAGGTCAGTGTTGTTGCTAATGTTGAAAGAAGCAAGGTAAGTGAGATTGCCAACTTCTTTAGGGATGGTTCCTGTGAGACCCATGTTTGGAAGATTTAGGGCTATCACCCTTTTGTCACTGCTACAAGAGACACCAATCCAGTTGCAGAACGAGATTCCTTGTGACCAATTTTTAGCCAAGATGTTGTTTGGGTCAGAGATGATACTAGCTTTGAAAGCTAAAGAGCTGGTTTATCAGGGAAGTTGGTCACAGAAGGCGGGCTGAAATATAATTAGATGGCCTAAGTCCTTAACTATTTAATAGTCTTTTTTTTAATTGAATTAACAATACTAGTACTAGGGTTAATAGTCTAGTCTTAGAAACTAAAGTTTCTAAGAAAACAAAATTTCTAACAATGAGGCAATTGCCCCACTTTTCTGGGTACATGCCTTTGGAAACTTGTCCCAAAAATTCCGCACCAAAGACTCTAGGCTAGGGGTACTTCATGTGTAACTGATGAACGACTCAGTATCAGTATTCTAGTTGATGCCTATATTGTTTAGTTGGTTAAGTATTTGATAAAGTCAAGTTTGGGGCCAATGCAGCCAGCTTATGCAATAGTACTGTCTCCCCTTGACATTATGTCATGGAAAAATAGAAGTAAGAGAGAGCATATCGAACACAGCTCGAAATATCCTTCTTTACTAATTAGACATGTACAACACACACAATACCCACGAGCCACGACCACCGAATGGCTTTCGGTTTGAATCTTATCTCGCCATACCCCTTTCATTATGTTTTGAATTTATAATTTCATTATAATGTCATTCTAAACGGTTGTTTCATTTATGCTGAAACTGTTGACTTCATAGGATACAATACTGATCCATATGCGATGTCACACAATTCTTTCAAGTTAATTATATTTTCAGTTTTAATTCAATCATGTATATATTAAACATTTTAACAGGCAAAGAAAGACAATGGACGTAATTGAGGAGGATGACAAAAGTTCAACAGGTTACTTAGTGTGGACGCAACAAATGGATGAATACCTGCTCGACGTGCTGCTTGACCAGAAAAATAATGGTCAGAAGCCTGATAGGAATTTCAGTCACGCTGCATATGATGTTGCTGTAAAAGCAATGAATGAACGTTTTACCGTGATGGTAAATAAAGATAAGGTAATAAATCGTTTAAAAACTCTTAAGAAAAAAATGGATATCGGTGTAGAAGTGTTTAGGCGCGGCAGCGGTTTTGGATGGAATGACATCACAAAGCAGATTGAAAGCACCACCAGAAGTTTGGGTAGAACTGATTAAGGTAAACTGCGTGAGGCTTTCTTTAGAAAACATGAATATATTTTAATGAAAACCTTTGGTATTTTATTATTTTATCTTTTTGTTTTCATGGTTAGACTTATCCTGATGCAAAAAGGTTCGAAACTGTTCAATGCCTTGCTTTACTATCTTGCGTGAAATATTTGAAAAAAATTGTGCAACTGGAGAAGCAGCTGAAAGTGCAAAAGAAAAGAATCGTCGTTTGGAAAAAGAAGGAAGAAGCACGGGGCTTGATGATATGGTAGAACAAAATGAGATCATACTTGAAAATATGGACGAATCAGGAGGAGGTATTCGCAGATCAAATGTCTCGCATGTGCCGATTGCACCTGAGCCTTCATCAAAGAGTGGCAAGAAGAAAAGCTCAAAGTCTGATGAGTTGAATCAAAATATTTCAGTGATTACAACGTCAATGACAAAAATTGCAATTGCACTAGATAGAGCTACTACTGTGACTCACCAAGGCAGACGACGAATTTATTCGGGGCAAGAGGTTTATGCAGAATTAAATAAGATTGGGGGAGTTGACAACAATTTTCTCTTTGCTGCTTATGATTTTTTAATTTCTGACCAAACAGCAGCAGAAGGTTTTTTCGGATGTCCACCTGATATGTGTGTTAGTTGGTTAGCTTGGAAGATGAATAATCCTTCCAAATAGGAATGAAACTGTTGTTTAAATTTTTTTTGTTTTTAAGTTCATTAAAGATGCTTGAATAAGAACATTGGTTAATCTTGTGCCATATTTTTGTGACTATTTGTTTTAATTTTAGTATTGTTTTCATATTAAGATTGTTTTGGACATTGAATTTATCGTTCATAATAGTTTTAAGAACATACTTCTATTTATCCTAAGACCATACTAAAAATTAAATGTAACATTTGTTTATTAAGTCAGAAGTCTTAAAAGGGCATAATTGTCCAAATGCCAATTCTCTTTCCAAACTTTAGTCCTTCCAAACAAAGGATAAGAATTCTCTGAATTTGAATTCCAATTTATTCCAAACAGAAAAATTGAAATTCATTTCAATTCCAACTAACTTTCTAATTTCTTTTTGAATTTCAATTTCAAAAGAATTTGGTTCCAAATGCTAATTGAATTGAATAGAATAATGTAAAAGTCAATATATATCTAATTGTTAGAGTTAAATCGATTAAACTCGTAACAACGGACCCAAATTGCACCCCCCCTAAAGCCGGTCAATCTCCCCAAATCCCCGACCCCCGCAATGCCCGGCGGGTCCCACCCCTCAACAAACTACCACGCGCTCGTTGCGCGTGGTGACACACCTCCACGCGCTTTGCCCTAGTCGCCTGCGGGATGCGAACCCCCTCTCTCTATATCCCCGACCATGCGCTTCTCCAAATTCGATCCGATCTCCACTTCGTCCCGATCTCGGTGTGACATCGTTATAGATCCGTTCGCTCGCCGCCGATCTCTCTCCGCAATCCGTTGATTCTGGATTTCATTTCGATCTGTGAGGTTTTTTCTCTTCTATTTTTCAGATCTGCAATTTTTTGCCCATCGCATGTGGCATATATGTAAAGTCTTGTTTGTTGGATCTGAATTTGTGCGAGTTTTTGGTAGAATTTAGTTTTGAAGGATTGAAATGGAACCTATGGACATCGTTGGGAGGACAAAAGAAGATGCTTCGCTTCCGAAAGGTTTGTTTCTTTTTCTTGCTTTTCTTTTCTTGCCTGATTTTTTGTTTCTTGCTTGATTTTTTGTTTTTGTGTTTCAATAGGTTTTGCTGCATATTTAGCATTTTAATTCGTTGTACGAGAAAGATTAGTGAGTGTAATTGTGATGAACCCAGTTCCTGAAAAATGGTTATGGAGAACTGATTGAATTTGGGGTGAGTGAGAAGGAGTAGTGAACAAGAAATCCAGAGCTACTGGCCAGAAGAAGAAGAAGAGAAATAGCACTATGAAATAGATATGCCAAAAAGTCCCCTCATCATCACGTTTCCATCTTCTCATATGGAGGTGGTTACAACCAATTCTCAGGCTATCCTCCACTTACTGAGTAACTAAAACTAAAACAAGATTACACTTGGATAAGACTACTAAAGCTTAAAAACAGAGATTTGTGGCTTTAATATCCACAAAATCAGTGTCGTAACCATTTGATTGAGGGAAATCAAGATGGTTGTTAGCGCCTATGTGCTGTTCACGCGCCTTAATGGTGCTGAGTCAGCTAAAGGTCTCGCGCTCACAATTTCCTTGATTTCCTCTTATTCCATCTTCACGCGCGGCATCCCATCTTCTCTGTTGCACATCCTCTGTTCCTCCTAGTTGCTGCTTCCTCCTAGCTGCTGTTTGTTCCATTTGAACCTGATCTTTAATGGTGGTTTGGGAGAGTCTCTGACAGTAATTACTTTGATTGGAGTTGTAGCACATCATCGAAATATGCAAATGTAATCTGTTCCATTGGATTCCCCCTTTGACTTTTTGAAAAATCCAAGAATAGATTTTGGTATCTGTAAACATTGAACTAAACTTGAATAGTTAACCGAACTCAAATAGCAATTATAGTTATCGTTTAGAAACTCAAGTTAGGTTAAAAAGAATGAGCTGAGTCTACATTTACCTACACTAAATAAATGTCTAAATTTTATTGTACGAATTTATGTAAATCGACTAGAAATGCGGGTGTAACAACTACCGTTGATTTTGTGTAAACAAAGAGGACAAAAAGAAAGAAAGAAAGAAAGAAAGATAGAAGAAGAATTAGAACAGAGGAACTTGTTATCTTCGTTAAGTTTGCAATTTACATTCTTAACCTGGCCAAAATTTTACGTTCATTTCAGCAATTGAAAGCATGAAACAGTAGGAACATTGTAAATCATGTTCTTTTTTCTTATGAATATGCTTTTATTATCCTCCAACGTATTGCTGTCAGAAACAGGAGTGTTCATGAGGTTAATAGAGAGACGAAATTGACAGAAAACAGGGAAGAGGACTGTGACAGAATTACTGGTTTTTATCTCAACATATCTCAACGTGATTTTCAAGTTCACACATCTCTTGCCTATAAAGAGGCAGTTACAATTTAAATTATTCCACTAAAAATGAAAAGAGGAATAAAATGCAGGATAAGTACATGATGAACAATTGGAACTCAAACTCAAATTAATTTAGTGCAAATGTTGGTCATGTGCGGTATTTTTTCTTCAAACTGTTGCTAAATTCTCTTTTGGCGCCACTGCTTGATCTGTTTTTGCTCGTCATTTGACATGAACGTTATGGATCCACTTTTAGTCTTTTACGGCACAAACCTTTTCTTCTAAATCTTCATTAAGATACAAAATTTGGTCAATTTTCTTGTAACTTCAAGGATTTAAGCTGAGAAGATGTTACTTGAAGCCAACTTCTGATCAATACTACTCTTTACTAATTTCAGCAACTATGACAAAGATCATTAAGGAGATGCTGCCTCCCGATGTTCGTGTTGCAAGAGATGCTCAAGATCTTTTAATTGAATGCTGTGTTGGTGAGACGATAGCTTTGATTCTGCATAATTCCACATTTGAAGATACATCACTTGTTCGTACTGAATTGTATATAGCTTTTTTCTTCGTATATCTAGTTGTTTTCTATAGCAATATTTGATCGGCATACTGTTTAAACCTTTTTCATTGAATTCTGGGAGGAGGCCACATTGTGGTGCTGAAACCTTGGATACTCACAATTTTTTTTCTACTATGCCAATCTTTGTCGGCATAATTTGTTTGTGTTACAAGTTTTGAGTCTCTATAGCTTTTGCGTTCTTGGACTTTGCTCCTTTTGGCCTTTCTGGTAGTAAAGTTTACTTGCAAAAGAACATATGTTTCTGGTACTTTATTATGGGTTAACAAGATTTTGGATTGAGAGAGGAAACTATATGATTTTAATTTGAAGAAAGAGCGATCTTAAGATAAAAGAAAAAAGTGCATTGACTTAGGACAGCTTAAGTGACATGAGTTGGTTGGCAAAATCTGGAGTATTAGACGGAGTAGTGGGACTAAAGTAGAATGCATAGTATGACCAAACCAGCTGAAGAAGAGGCATACAGTGATGTAGATGAGATTTGAAGACTTGAAGGATGATTGCAGAATGAAGCAGTTTGCGAATTGGGCTGGCCCCTGGTTTATCGTATGGCCTTCTCTAGAACGCATGTTTTTTAGCCTTAGAGATCTTAAACAATGCATAAAGATTTTCCTTTTAACCAAATAAGGGAAGGTTCATAGCAAGACACGATGTTGAGTGTAGTTACAATGATCATGAACTTTAGGTGTGATTTAAAGAGTATAACAGCCAATGATTTGGCAATCAGTTTGGATGTTTTTTGAAATAACAATTTATCGCGGTCAGTAATTACGCTTCTTACACTTGATGGTTTTCAAAATAACCATTTAGTGGCGGTCAGTAATTACACTTAGTACACGCAGGACAGACGATGAACTGAAAAAAAAAAGTGACAACATACTTTTGACTCGATGAGCAAGATCCATTGAGGTGTAAGTGGTAGGAACTAGAAAACTTGTGGCTTTAATTTTTATTTTTTCATACTCTGACTAGTAATATTACCATTCAAGGCGAAAATGGATGGGTGGGAGACTAGGGCCCTTTTAGTACCCGCCCTTTTGGATCTGCTTCAAGGTTGGCCGAAAGATGAGAGAAAAGAACGAGGGTAAATAATTTTGTTTCCAAGAGGTCGTGCATCTCAGCTGCTTTTGATCTTGTCATGAGTAGGTAAGGTTGATAAGTAAGTCACGAACTCTAAGCAACTACACATGTATTTGTACCCTCTTGGTCATCAAAATTTGGCTTCAAATGGACAGCCAATGAAAAAGTGCATGTCATTTCCTGGCATGTCTTTTAGTGAGAGCATTTACTTCCGCTTCCTCAATTCTAACACCACGGAATGTTAGCCTATATATTCGAATCTGTTTTGAAATAAGTGGTCATTTGCTTCTTATATCTGGTGGGCTTTTTTTTTTTTTTTTTATGACCATTGCTTTGTGTTGGACACTAGGCTTTGTCATGGTATCAAAGCCGGACCCACTACCTATTCATATTCTTATTCTCATGCCGTATTTCGATATCTTATAGTTCTGATAGGAGTTCTTTATTCTCATCCTCGTGCCCTAGGTCAGATAGAGGTTCTTTGTTCTCATCCTCATATCGTAATTCGGGTCGAGTTTCTCAGTTTTCTTGTTTATCACCTACTTCCACGTTTCACATGAGGGTAGGTGCTGAGGTATATGTTCCTACATTGATTAGAAGTAAGTGGTTGGTTTGCTTCTTTTGTCTGGCGCATTCTTCCAATGAGCATACTTTCGGGTCAGGCACTAGGCTTTAACAATAGAGGGAGTGTGAATTATATTTTTTCCCCAAGAGATCTTGCATCTCAGCTGCTTTTCACCTTGTCATCGTTAATACGGCTAATAAGTCAAGGACCCTAGGCAACTACATGTGCTTGTACCCCTCTTGGTCATGAGCCTACTTGGAGAATTTTTTTCTCCAAGTAGTCATGTGGAGCTGACATTAGGTCATTTCAAAGCATAAAATACTAGGAAATAACATGCACTTTTCGTTATTGCCGTGCACTCCAAGATGTGTTTTAAGTACGACACTTCGTGTTTGTATAGTCCTAAACCTACTTTCATCCTTTTCTTCCAGCGCATTAGACCTGAAAAGGCTGAATTGCTCGTGAAGAAAGCCTTTGTAAGTTTTTCCAAGGGCTTGTTATTGTCTCATGTGATGGAATACAGATATCTGAGACCTTGAGATTCTCCTAATGTTACTATTAGACCTATCATTGAATCTAAGTATCCCATGATTTATTAGTATTGGCATTCGAGTCATCTACGGGCACACACATAGTTGGGATTGCTAAAATTGTGGATTTTGTCCAAGCTTAAGTCTGGATCAGTGTGTTTACGGACATCTTGCAGCAGATGGTGCCTAATATCAGCTGATCAACGTTTGTTACACTGGATTAGGCAGCCTATGATGGAGAGAGAGATATTTACAACCTCTTTAGTATTGTATGGAAAAAAATGTAAGGAATATTTATCGGTTTGTTTTCACATAATTTTGTTGAAATCTACTGCCTTTTGTAAGAATGGAGAGTGACCATATATGACTTCCTTTGGTCTTTCACAAGCTTCTTAGTGAAGTTGACCACTTGTGATAAATTGCAGCACCACGTGTCTCACGTGGATTGCTCATGCCACACCCTTTCTTGAGTCATAATATCAATGGTTTATCTATTCCGTCTCTGGTTGAGGAGACAAGGGCGGGGGGCTGAACATTTTTATCGTTGACCTTCAAGGTATGGTGGTTAAATTGACTAACACATTGGCATGTAACCTTTTGTAGGCCATAACATTAAATAATTGTATATGCTCTTAATTGACTCAGAATTTTAGCTTCTAATTATGCATAACACTGTTACTTATGGGGATTGTTACCATTTTTTTGTTTTTAGAAGTTAAACCTTACTGGAGGTAAATATTACACTTGTATCTGCATATTGTTTATATAAAATGCTAATCTAACAGTTGAATCCATTTGACATTCATATGTTTCTCAAATCTATCTATGCTACAATGCATATTCGAATTCAAGCTTGGTGGCCAGTTGATATTGTGAGTTTATGGTTAACCTCTTTTAGCTAACAAAAACAGTTATGCTCTTGCAGAGTTTATTAATCTCATTTCCTCAGAGTCTAATGATGTTTGTGGCAGAGAAGAGAAAAGAACAATAGCGCCAGAGCATGTGCTCAAGGCTTTAGAGGTATGCTATTCAGTCCCATGCTTTTCTGTGCTTAGACACTGTCTTTTGTGGTGTGTAATGTTTAAGTTTTATGCCGAAGTTTACAGTTTGTATTGTGCACACGTAGGCATATTATTTGTATCATTTCCACCTGTCATTTGCGGATATGATTCATATGAGGCTTATGTTGCAGTTAGAATTTCTAGAATGTGATATATCTATGTTAGTTTAATGATGATTTTCCTGCCAGGTTCTTGGTTTTGGGGAATACATTGAAGATGTTTATGCTGCATACGAACAACACAAGCTTGAGACTGTGGTAATGGTTTATTTCTTCATTTTGATCTGCTTAAAACTGCTAACATTCCCCTTTGGTGCCCAGAAAGGGGAATAAACACTGGGCAATTTCTTGACAAGCACTTTTGTCCCTGTTTTTCAATAGTGACTTTATTTTCAATGATATTTGTATTCTTGATCTCAATAGGGTCTTCGTGTTTCCTATTATTAGATCTCAATAGGGTCTTCGTGTTTCCTATTATTACCACAGAAAAATGAACCTTTTGAGCTTTCAGTGGGTTATTGAGATAGTATGTTGAACCAGGGAATAACAAATCGTCTTTTGTTACAGTTTCGCCTTCTTTTGGTTTCCAAGCGCTGCAGAAGACTGCTACTGATTTTCTTTATTTGGCCGTTCTTATGAACAGGACACTGTGAGAAGTGGGAAGTGGACCAATGGAGCGGAGATGACTGAAGAAGAAGCATTAGCCGAGCAGCAGAGGATGTTTGCTGAGGCACGTGCGAGAATGAACGGTGGAGCCATCCCTCCCAAACAACCAGACCCTGAGCCGACCTTCGAAAGCTAACTTTAGAACCATTATTTTCTTGAACCATAGGCAAGCTTCCTTCTGACTCTTAGCTGTGCTTCATTTATAATGTACAGAAGCCCTTCGCCAATGCACTGGCATCTATGTAGACTCCACCTGGAATATGTACTCCTAAGTATGTCCATATGTTGCTGTAATTAGTTGAAGTTTGACTGCTTTGATATTACGTTACCGGGTTCTACAATCTTTAGTCTAACTATTTGCGAAGGCATCATGGGATTTGATCTCTCTTGCTATGACTGTCTCATTTGCTGTCCTTTGCGGACGTTCTACATGGATACCTGTAAGCTAGTATTCATTTTTCTTTTCCCCCTTCAACTCCTGACTTCAGGTTCATCTTCTCTTATGGACGTATGACATTTTCTACATCAAAACAAAAATCAGGGTAAGTCTATTTGATGCTTTAATCGCTTCGTTTAGCACTATTTTTGGTATCCCATAAAGGGAGAGGAGAGTTTCGTTTTTTTGGGAAGTGATACTTATAGCATTAAGCTCCACAAGTCTTGCTAAAGATTATATTTAGTGACACTTCTAGCACTGAAGCATGAGTATCAATTTTTCTTTTTGGGTAAAGTACACTAAACTCCCCTGAGGTTTGCCTTAATTATATTCCGCTTCCCCATCTTTTAAAATTACACAGCTTAAAAAGTAACTTTTTCTCTTACGGTGTTAACGGTGCAATGCAAAAAGACATGAATGTCTGTCAGATTTTTTTCTTTGAATTTTAGAAGGAAAACTTGTTCTTGGGAATTGGAGGGAAAACAATGGCTTTTAAAATTGCACAAAACTCCCTTGAGGTTTGCATTAATTATATTGAGATCCTACTAACTTTAATATCAGAGAAGACCAAATAGAGAGAACTCTAGAAAATCACATTTATTGATTTGCTTCATTTAGAGTCATTATAAAAGGTTACAAAAGAGTCTTGGAAAGGAAAATGAAAAAGAAAGAGATAATTAGACCATAAGGAGAAATTATACGGTGAACATAAAAAGAAAAGAAAAGAAAAAAAAGAAAGATAATTGAACCCTTTAAATTGAATCCTAATTTAACGCCCTAATTCACTTACACATGTAGTTGAACCCTAAATTGAATGCCCTAAACACTAAATTGAGCTAATTAAATCTAATTGAGCCCTAAATTGAAGTGACTGAACCCTAGTTAAACCCTAAATTGAATGCCCTAATCGTATAAAATCCTAAATATTGAACCCCCTAATTGAACCCTAAATTGAATGCCCTAATCGAATCGAACCCTAAATTAAACTAATTGAATCCTAAATTGAATGTCCTAATCCATCTGAACCTAAATTGAACTAATTGAACCCTAAATTGAGCTAATTGAATCCTAAATTGAATGCCCTAATCTAACAGAACCTTAAATTGAACCCTAAATTAAGCTCATTGAACCCTAAATTAAATGCCCTAATCCAACCAAACCCTAAATTGAACTAATTGAACCCCCTAATTCACCTAGAACCCTAAATTTGCTAAATTGAACCCCCTAATTAGAGTCTGTGGAGTTGGCTGAAATTTTGTGACACCCAACATTACAAGAAAACCACACAGGTGTATAAAGAACAAAAGGGGGGGAGGGGGGTGGGGGTATTTTGGGTATGAAAATTACATAAAGTAGTGTGTCATGGAATCTTTTCGTGGAGTTGGGTTTGCCGTTAAATGTGTGTAAATGTGTGTAGTTGTATGGAATGCGGGTACAAGCTTCAGGGGAACGGAATGTAATTTTTAAAGATGGGAGGGGGAGAGTGTAATTATGGCAAACCTCAGGGGAGTTTTGTGTAATTTACCCCTTTTTTTTTTTTGGTTTTTGATTGGATGGGGTTGGGGTTGTGTGTGGTGGGGGGAGTGCCAATGCAATGTTTGGTTTCCTTTGCTAGTATTTCATCGTACTGAAGCAGTTGGTCGTTAATTTTTTTTTTTCCGTTGTCAGTTGTTCATTAATAAGTCACTACGCCTTCTTAGGATGTCTAGTGTCACGCACGTGTCAATGGTAACAACCATAACCAAAGCGGGTCGCACTTAGGATGCCTCCACTCGGATTAGGAAATATACGGTTGATTAGGAAAGTGGGTTTGCTCAGGTGATTGCTATCCCATTGAATTGTACGTGGGTGTGCGTGGGTGGGCCCCACTAGTCCATGGGGGGAGTCAGTTCGTGGTTGGTGAAATGTAGACTCGTATGGCCTAAATAAGCCATGAGGATCTAAGGCACTTGAATCTTACGTCACCTTGTTGCAGGTAGACGAGATGTAACATAGCAGTGTCACAAACAAATTCTAGGCCATCATGGGTACATTAGAATCTGGGGGATTGTTGAACCCAACATAACATATCCTGGCGCATGTTAATAATAGTAGACACTAGACAGGATGCAGATTGCAGAAGTTTTGTGTTTTGGAGGATCCCTAGTTTCAACAGTGATGGCTCTGGTGGCTAAATTTTGTGAGCATCCCCTTTCCACTGTCAATGCCTCTACGGATTTCGGATTCAAGTCAAAAAAGAGTCAGTCAAGCAACTTCTTTCTATCTCTACCCCACACGAAAGTGAAATCACACACAACATTGTCTCCCCAGATTCCTTTCTTTATTTCAAAACTCCTCTTTCTCTCTCCCTGTGGCTGTCCCTGTTCTTCTATGCTGGTGGGGTAGCTTATCTTTCTTTTGTCAGGATTCCCTTGCACCACCCCAAAGGAATAGAAACAAAGAAATAAGATGAAACCCCAAATCCATAAAAGAGAACATTGCAGTATCTCTCTCCTGTCTCTTATTTCTACCCAAAGTTTTGAAGGAGCTGCTTCCCTTTGATTTGCTCATTTGGTGACAATCATGGCAAAGAGCTCCCAAGACTTGTCCTCCAAGAGGCACTTCCACTGGAGTAATAAGGTCAGTAATGAAGATGAAGAAGTTCCAACCTTCAGTACCTCAAAAGCCAGTGGGGAAGAGAAGAAAGAAAAGGATGCTAAGGTTCAGGCTTCAACTGGGCCGGCTTCCGTTGCCGCAACAAGGAAGAAGCTACAAGCTATAGCAGTGTCTAGGTGGCGGTCAGTTCTTACCACGTTAGGTAAGAACCGGGCACACTTAGCAGCGCAGGGTCTTGGACCCAGAGTGATAGGTACCCTCTTTGGTTATCGTCGCGGACATGTGCATTTCGCATTCCAAAGGGACCCTAACTCGCAACCAGCTTTCATGATCGAGCTCGCAACACCAATAAGTGGATTGGTTCGGGAAATGGCGTCCGGGTTGGTTCGCATTGCATTGGAGTGCGACAGGGAAGAAGAGAAGAAAGCGATGAGGTTGCTAGAAGAGCCTTTATGGAGGACTTACTGTAACGGGAAGAAATCCGGCTTTGCAACAAGGCGGGAATGCGGTCCGAGAGAGTGGAAGGTCTTGAAAGCTGTGCAGCCAATTTCGATGGGGGCGGGTGTTTTGCCGGGGTGTGGGAACGAAGATGGAGCCGAGACCGAAGGGGAGATCATGTATATGAGAGCTAAGTTTGAGAGAGTTGTGGGGTCTAGAGATTCAGAGGCATTTTACATGATGAATCCAGATAGTCATGGAGCTCCTGAGCTCAGTATTTACTTGCTGAGAGTCTAAGCATGAAGTCACGTGAGTTAAGTGGTTGGTTCCGTTTCTCTTGGTTTTGAAGAATGTAGGAGGTTAAAAACTGATGATACTTCTTTAGCTCTTAAAGCCAAGAACACGAAGAGATCTAGCAATCTCCAGTTTTTTCTTATTGTTTTCTTCTCTCATTCTCTGTAACAGAAATTGGAAACTGTACGTGGGGTTTATTGTCTTTTGCGGTTTATGGGGGGTGGAGTGGCAATAATATGTATCATAACATGATGATTGGGAAATGGAGGTATAGGAGTATGTAGTTCTTCGTTCATCTTCTTCTGGTCTTTGTGTTTGTTTTAGCTCTAGTCTTCACATGATTGATTTTTCTAGTTGAGAGAGAATCTGCAAAAAATTACAGTCTAAATTTACGCCTTTAGTGCACCAATGACAAATTGTGCAACGCATGAGGTGTGTCTCCTCTTATGAAAAACACCAGCCCTGTGAATTGGGTTCTAATTTGTTGAGGCGATTTCTGAGAATTGTTAGCTTTCTGATATTCCTGTCTCGCATGCACAAGTTAATTGGCTTGACCGGAGTTACAAAAGCAACTCATTATGCCATTTGTTCCACTAGGGAGGGTCTTTCAGTTCTCATGGTTGGAATTAGTAGGCCATTCCTGTCCTGCACATTCCCTTTTGCCCCTTGGCAATGGTTGCATCCAAGCAAGCAGTGGGGTACATAGGGTTAACTCTCTCTCTCTCTCTCTCTCTCTCTCTCACACACACACACACACACACAAAAACACACAAGTTCATGATGCATGCATAATATATACGTGCATATACATACACATAGGGAGCTGATAAAGTGACAACGATGTCAGTTGTCAGCCGTCCACATTTTCAACATGGGGGCCAAGATATATGTTGCTTTATAAGTGAACGCCGTTGTCCGTTTCATTATGGAGCGAATGTCCATCCATTATGGGGCAAACGGTGATAACCCTTCCATGCGGATTTCCGTCCCACAGTGCAGCAGACGCGATGGAAAAAAAAAGTTAAAAGAGAGGTCATCTGGTCTGTCCATCCATAATGGATGGACGGCCAGATTGCAGGCAAGGGATTGAGTTATATTTTCATGTGCATACATACACATATTCACATATACGTGTATAAATTTATGTTACATAGCGGATGGACTGTCTAGATCGCAGGCAAGGGATAGACTAATATGTGTGTGTGTGTGTACAGTGTACACACACCCACACTAAGGGCAGCCAGGTTCTTTTTCTGGGAACTAGGTTAATGAACTTGTATCAAATTTGGGCATTCGATCTAAAGTTAATATAATATATGCTCCCAATCATGAATTTTGGTGCAAAGTTGTGGTCTGGAATTTGGAGCGATCAAAGTAACTTGGGAATCCCAAAAAAACTTAGTAAAACTAATCATGGGAACTCACAAAAGCAAATCATACGCAAATTTTGTAGCCTGACATGTTAGACACCCGCAAAGATTTACCTTTCCTTTGCTGCTCTTGAATGAATGCCGTTTCACACTCCTACTTCTTGCTTCGTATTTATTAGCATTTATTTATCCATTTGCTTGTAATCTATAGGGTATCCCTTTGCTTTAATATACTCGTACTCTTTATTGGCCCATTACGTAGGACACCAACGCTTTCTTTTTGGCCCCGCCGAGGAGAGGTGATGATGGGTTCCATAATGTGGGTTTCATTTTTAAAGCCTAGTTTTGTATTTTGGGATTTTTGTACTTGGGAGTGCCCTAGCGTCCGGAATTTATAGGCTCGACTAATCTTTCGTGATACACGATATTCACCTTAATAACTTTGTAAACGACCGTTAAAGGATCACTCCGGTTTTGCAATGTTCATAGCGAAAGTTGAGCATAAGACATCCAATGTCACTACGTATCCGTGCGTTCTCAACCATTGCTCCATTAGGCTAACCCCATGAGTTTGGAAAGCAAAGCCTTACTACGAGGTCAGCTCCTATGAACAACGAGAGATACTCATGCCTTCTCTCTACTAAGCTAACTACAAAAATTTTCAGTTTATCCTTGATATGACGTCAACTGCTATCACCTTTTTGTTTCATTTAAGAATAATTGTGAGTTCATTATTTATTTGGACACAGTAGCGCGTCTATTTTCACACTTTATCTATTTTTTCTCAGCCTCATTTTATCGCTATTAAGTGCATAACAACAAAATATAAAATTTTTTAACATCAAATGAGGTGTATAAAAATGTTATAAGGTGTGGAAAATGACATTTCCCACGTAATATGGTCTCATTGCTATATCAAAATTATATAACACGCCATTGCTATTGTTTTTGTGACAAATAGTTTCTCACTATTTCCTTCCCTTCTATTAGTACCTGTTTTACCAATTTGTTGGATAGCCTTCTCTTGAGAGCGTCGAGTGTAACCTTTTATCTCATTCTTTTCTCGGTGTATATATGGGCATGGCTATGACTTTCTTACTGATAAATCCTCATATTAGCTCTCCCTGTAGATGATCTTCTATTTATCCTCAGATCTTGTCATAGAAAGCCGAAGATAATAAGAATCGCAAGATGTCTTTAAGTATCACTTTTATGATGAATATCTTGTTAGTAGACAGAAGATATACCATACATGACATCTAAAACTATCAAAGTTTATCGCTGAATATCGACTTCAAAAGATGGCAAAAAACACGGAAGAGCGGGTTTGCGAAAGAAAACTAAAACACAAATCATTCCATTTCGCAAATAGCAGTATGGTATAGCTATCAATTTTTTGCCCCGGTTTCAAGGCTTTCATCCGTCTTCCCTTTCTGCTAAAGCAAAGAAAAGCAGGAATGGGACCATTTTTAGAGAGAGAGAGAGAGAGAGAGAGAGAGAGAGAGAGAGAGTGTTTTGTGAAGATTATCTTCACGGGGATCGAGGTTATTTTTGATCATCTACTCATCATTGTTCAAAGATTCAAAAGTTGTTTGCGGAGAGATTAAAGGTTGAGGCCAATGCTTTACGCTATAATGACCCCAATCAATGCCAAAGATAAGCTTAAGCACTACCTCATAACAGTTAATGTCCAAAGGTGGCACCCCTGTGTTTTAATTTTTTTCTTATGGTCATGACCCACTTGATGCTTAGTGGCCATTTTGTGACTCTTAATGATAACAAAATAAACGAATCTAGTAATCATTGGAAGTATAATTAATTAGCCCATCTTCTTCATATAAAAATAGCTAAGTGGCTCGTACACATTAACGAAATGCTTTTTTTTTTAAAATAGTTTATGATGTGCGATTAAGTTTATAATTTTATTAGATTCACCTTCTTTGGTCACTAAAAGTTGTTTTGGTGACACATTTCGACTCTTTTAATGACAAAAAATGAGTGTAGAGTAGCAAAAAAGAGTATGGATTTAATACATCTTCTAGCGACCAACTAATTGTGAATCGAGTATTACACAGAAAATGTGACATGATACGAATATAAGCATACATTAGCTTTCACGTATTACCAATGGATACTATATGCAAACACAAATGCCTTGAGATTATAATAATGAGCAAAAATAACAAACACTTTTTATTTTTCTCAATCACATGCCTCACCTAAGAGATATAGGTGATTGCGATGAGAAAAAAGAATTTTTACTCTAACTTTGATTTGGCCTATTTAATTTTGCCATCAATAATTTTACAATTGGTAGTTTCCACATACAATTGCGATAACTAACATTAAGCCACTAATTTGTCAAAATCTGAAACATGGGGCATACAACAATGAAAAAAAAATGAGACAAGTAATAATCCATGGCGCCTTTATCATAGAAAATATTCATCATAATTCAGTTTATAAATTTGATTCAAGATTTAATCCAAAGTTAATACGGTTTGCCAATAACATTTCAAGCAACTGGCAGAAGTTTACCTGGAAGGTGATACAGACATTCGATTCATTCTCATAGCAACTAATTAAATTTTGGATAGTAAATAAACGATGCATTGAGCTCAATTTTGAGAACCAATAAGGTCTTACAATGTTTTTGGCTATATGTTTCCACAAACTATACAATTTAATCACAACTTACCAAATGAAGAATTGCTTATTTGTTCTTTTTCTCAATTTTAATTAGTTTGTACATGTTGCTGCTAGAAAATTGATCGGGAACCATATAGCCAGAAATAATGACATACAAAATACTAAAGAGTGACCGCCCATGTGGTTTTTGCCCCGAAGGGGAAGGGGAAGGGGGGGGGGGATCTCTTTAATGCTTAAGTTAGAATTGTGAAAAGATAGTTTGTGTGTTAGTAATTGTTTGAATTACCTAGGGGAGGCTGCCCCTTTATAGAGGCAAAGGTGTAGAAATAGAGATGTCAATGGGCCGGCCCAGCCCGGGCCTAATGGGCCTTAGAGGGAAAAAAGGCCGGGGCCGGGCCAGAATGGAGGAAAACGGGCGGGGTCGGGCCAAATTTCTGGGATATATAGGCCCAGTCCAAGCCCAGGCCCTAGGCCTAATATTTAGGGCCAGGCCAAGCCCATTTTTTTTTGCTCTCTTTCCCAACTTCTTGTTATTCAAATTAAAGATTTGAATTGTGGTAATTTCTTATTATATGTAAGGAAATTGTGTGTATGCAAACAAGTAAATATTATAATATGTGTACATGTAGTAAAAATAATTTAGAATACATGCAAGCTAAACATGTGGCTAGTAGATGGTTGAAGCATGGAATGGAATGAACCTGCATAAGATAAAGTTTGGATTGAAATTGACTAGAGGGTACTTGCTTGCTTCCCTATAAATTTGGAACTGGAAATGGCAGGATATCGCTATCTAACTAGAATTTACTATCTTACACATCTTGCTTTGTGCACCATCAAAATGCACTTGAACTTTGAATTTGAAATGTGTTTACATGTTATTTCTTACTAGGATTCGCGGTTACACGCACCTGAATTTTCGTCACTAAAGTATTAGCGACAAAAATGCTACACCTTTAGCGACAGATGGAGATATTGCTAGATTCTCCCAAGTTTATTTCACTTCATTCGTTGTGTTACCTCTAGGTTTACTTATTAGTACCGACTTTAAACCCATTGCAATGTACCAACAACTACGTTTCTCAAATCATAGTATTTTATTAGACTTTTTTCAATAAAGTCCTGATTTTCAGGCAAGTAGAAAAAATTGAAGATTAATAAAAAAACTAAGACTTGATGGATAAAACAATAAAAAATTCCTAGGCGGACAAAAATTTGAATAGACCTGAGTCATTAATATCCAAAATTATATCAAAGAAAACATAGATATTAGAGGAAACATAGATATTAAAGAAAACAATAAAGAATATGGTCGTTGGGGGGAAAAGGGGAGGGAAAACAACTTTTGAAATAAAATGGGGCAGCCCACTTTAGGGCTACAAAAGGGCCAAAATTCGGGCCAGAAAAGGGCCTAAAATCGGGCCAAAACCGGGCCGGACTGTTTTGGGTGAAACCTCGGCCTGGTCCAAGCCCAGGTCCAAAGCCCTTTATTTTAGGGCCGTTACTGTTCACTGGAAGGCCGGGCCAGCTGGGGGCCAAAAACGGGCCGGGCCAGCCCGCGAGCCGCCCAGTCCTTTTGACATCTCTATGTAGAAATCCTAAAAGACTTAAAAGTGATGGTTGGAGCTTTGGCTTGATCATTGGGGATCAAGTTGGAGTACTTTTGAAACTCTAATTCATATAAAAATTAACTACGAATCTCGCAGTTGACTAAGTTTGACCAGGAATGTCAAGTGTCATCCGATGATTGAGAGTTTTTTTTTAACTATATCACCAGCTCTCCACTTTCTTAGCCAAAAAGTTTGACCGTAAGAAAGTGTGTTTTTCGTTTCTTGAGACACACACCGAAGTTTTGACAAACTTTTCACCCACTTGCAGGGGTATTTTTTTATTTTTCATTTTTTTGCTATCTCATTAGGCTCGGATTTAGGCTTTTAGAAGATTAAGCCACAAAAAGTAGGCTGTTTGGACTTTTAGCTCTTGAGAGCTAAGTCTTAGAATTTTGCCAAAACAGGCTGGTTGGAGTTGTCTTGGGGATTAAGAATCGTTGGATTTGGAGATCTTTACAGAGAATGCCCTATTGTAGCCTTTCTATGAAGAGTATGCAAAGCTTTGTGCATGCAAATTGTTGGATGTGCTTGTACAAATTAACTTACTCGAACTTGCATCATCATATGAGAGTTTGCAAATCACGTCTATCATATTGCTAGGAAGTTTTGGAGAAGGTTAATGCGTTGATGAAATCCCATATAATACATTTTCTCGAAGTTTGGAACCAGGTTAAGCCTTCTTAGAGCTTGGGCTCGTGAGATCAACCCTTGAAGGAAAATGGATCACAAAGTTCATGTAAATGCCCTTGTGAGTTAATGGAACATAGAGTTCATGTAAATTACCCTTGAGGGAAAATAGAGCACAACGTTCATTTAAATGCCCTTGGTGTTAAAGGAATGTAGAATTCACGTAAATTCCCTTGGCGTTTTAAATTTGTCACCCTCCTTGGTGACTTGGTGGGTTGCGGTCGAAGTCAAAACTATTAGGCGCAAGACATCCAGCGCTTAATATTGCCACACACACACGCACACACACAATATGTCTACTCGATTGGACAAGCAGATAAAGCTAGAGGACGCTGAGTTCATCTCATGAAAAGAGCAACAAGGATGTGGCTGCATTTTCTCAATAAGCTATGCAGTGGTCTGCAACAATTCTTGCAAGCGACGATTGACTTTGATTTCCTAGTTGTACAAGCATGGGCTCTCAAATTCACTAGACATACTAGAGATGCTATTAGTATAGGCTGGCGATGCACTCTGATTTACCAGATACCTTGGTAACGTGCATGCCTCCACTGCTATGTGATCAAATCTCAATGTGCAGAGGTGTGAAACATTCACAACTGATAGAGGTCAGCGTGTGATCAAACAATATCATATGTCAGCATGTAACATCGAGCAGGCTGGATGCAATAGAGACTCCATGCATAATTAATGTCACAGGGGATTGTAAACTTGTTCTTCACTTATGAAGCAGTTTATGCCGCTGTTTAAGTTCGTGGGCACAGTTTAAGCCCTTGTAACAAGGAAGAGCATGTGACAGGAAAATATCCTTTATAGCAAGAGGGCAGATATGCTGACAAGTACAGCTATGCTTTTAGCACTGAAATAAGAGCTGATCATACTTTATGGCCTCATTAATACCTTGTCGGTTAGACAATAAAGGCATGCCACATTTCGTGACACAAATGGAGCTTAATAAATAATTATTAGCACTCAAAAAACCCAAAATGTAACTTGTTTAGGCCAATCGAAGTAACTGGATAATGCTAGACCATAAAACAATTAGGTATAGGTTAAAACATGACGTAATACATAAGTCACAGAAGGAAGCCTCTGGAAAGCTTGCTAGCGCCTGATATTATAGCCCCTTATTTTTTTAGGACAATTAATGATACCGAAAGATGTGTGGCATACGTGCAGGTTTTAACGTAATCCAACATATGTCAAGTAACTAAGACTTTGTGGATCTTAACTCTAGATATGCATATTCATGGGGGTGGATGCATAATTCTTTAAAAGAAGTAATGCGCTTGATATTTTGATTTGTCCATGTCTCTTTCATGATTGAAGGGAAGTATTGAAATATAAAAATAGGATTTCATTCACATAATGTTAGTTGGGTATAAGCACCTATATATATATATAAATATATATATAGGTGTAGAGGGTAATTTAAATTTATAGATAATTCAACCTAATAATATCATCTCCAAAGATAATTGATCATGTCCTATATACGAGTTAAACTTGACAATTCTAGATTGATCTGATATAATCTAACATCCCCTCTCAAACACATGATATTTTGAATAAAAATTTCCATGTGTTTGGTTACAAAATCAACCCAAAAAATAAGAAACACATATGTCTAGCAAGAAGGTTCTCATGATTGCTCTGTAGTGGATGCAACTCCAGCATAAGATCTTTCCATTATAATCTATACTCCAACAAAAAGCAAGCCAGTTGTCCATCTATAGGACTAAAGTTTGTCATCAAAATGTTAACATGTAAAAAAGGAAGGGCGTAAGCACAAAAAAGCGCAAGCTTAAAGAGAATAGCTCTTTGAAAAAAATGAGATAATCAATAGATTTAGCAATTAGAAAGAGAATGAAAACAAGGTATAGAGATCTTTCCGATTATTTGAAAAGACGGATATAGAAAAAGAGAATGAGATAAAAAGTATATGTCGGAGAGATAATTCATAACTATGAAAGTTTATATACGCTTTAGTAGAGGAGTAGAAAAAAGTAGAGAAACATAGCTAGTTGGCAAATATATTTTTGGGCTTAAAATTGAAAAAAGGATGGCAAAGTTAGTTTTGAGCGTAAGATCGAATGAGTGATGTTGAATAATTGATCAGACCAAACCAAAAAATCTAGAACTTTAGAATATAGCTTATTGCACCCAGATAAGCAAAAACAACATAAAAGAAAGAAAAACATATGTGTGGGTAGGCGAACCATGAGGTCGTCTGCCTAGATGCGGAAGTACTTAGAAGGGACTCTCAAAATAGAATTTTATTCATATAATATTGGTTGAGTACAAGAACCTATATATAACGGTTAAAAGGATAATTCAAATTTATAAAAAACTCAAGTTACAAAATTATCTTCGAAGATAACTAATCACTTCATATCTTAAAGTTAAACTTAACGATTCTAGATTGATTTGATATTATCTAAAAGTCCTGCCCCACGTGGTGACGAGGGGGGCTAACGTTCCCCCTGAACTTCTGAAAGAAAAAAAAATGTTTTCACCGATCTCCATGAATCCATCGCCTATCCCTCTGCAATCTCCATGACTCCATCGCCCTTACTTTCGTTGCCATCTGCATGACTGTCTCTCCAATCTCCACTTCTTCATTGCCTCTCTCTTTGCCCGACTCTCTCACCCAAACACCCACTCACTCTCCACTCTATCTGGCAGACGGGCTCTCTCTCTCCCCCTCGAATCAAAACAACCAAAAGATTGGAGAGAAAACGGGCCTTCTTGTTCCAGATCGAAGAGAAGATCGGCGATGGCGAGGCGATCGACTGACCGGAGACGACGACGACACCAGCCAACAGCCCTCCACCGGCGACGACGATGAGGACCTCGGCTGGCTTCCTCCCGTCTTTTTGCGTAGCTTAAGACGACGAAGACACCAGCCAACATCCCTCGGGGTTGTGCTTATGGAGTTGGCAACTGGGCAGAAACCTCTCGAAGTAAGTGGTGTTGAGGAAGGATTTAAGGGTAATTTGGTGGATTGGGTGAATCTGCTCCTTCTAGGTTCTTCTAAATTACCTATTCTCTCATGTAATACATGTTAGTTTTGCATTTAAATTGCACATATATGTTCATTATATTTTAGTTTTAAATAATCAAACTAGGCAATAGTCTTTTCTTGGTTTTTACGGCACATCCACCACAGATGGAAGCCTTTTTACATAGAGGCACGCCAATACTACACATACTTGCTATTCGAGCAAGATGACTCGGTCATTATGTTTATTTGTTTTTTCCGGTGCATCACAAGTATTCTACTGCATATAATTGGACCAATAAGTTAATGTGCATTCATCCATAGTGTTTTGGTGAGTTAAACTTTGATGGTTGACTGGTACTTTCTCAAAAATAAAGTTCGTTCATTTTACATTTCTGATTATAAATATTTATTATATGTGAGGGTGAAATTTGGTGATATTTACTTAATAAAGGAATATATAGCCTTTTCGTGTGAACTTTTTACACCTAAAAGATAACCTTTTTACACTAACAACCGTGCATACTGAATAAAAATTTTCAAGAAATAGTAAAATAGGCAACTTGAGGTGTGTAACTTCGTTATTCAGTTTTCACATATATAGAAGCACTAAAAGTACAATATGTAGGCTCAATAGACTTTTACTGTTACTAGCCAATTTGTTTAGTAGGAATTTATTTAGTCTGTGTTTCAAATTATTGCAATGTCGGTATGCTTTTTTTTGTTCGCTGTTGCAGCTCTGGTTTTAAAGTCCTAGAAACCGTAACAGTGACTTCAATATATTTTTTGCATATATTTTTTGCACCCCCTGGATTAAAATTCTAGTTCCGCCACTGGTGCCTGCTGGAGGCAGATTTGGCCATGTCCCATGTGGCCATGTCTAAGCAGATGTAGGCTATTGAGGACCCAGAGTGGTACATGGATAACAATGATGACAGTGGCGATAGTGGCATGATCTCCATCTCGAACGCCTCAGGCCAATCCAGAAGGGCCTGCTTTGGTCGAAGCATTGCCGAACGGGTACATCCACCGCTGTGGCAACGACAATGATGGTGACATAGCAGAGCGTGCTTCTTCGGCACTGGTCTTTTGTAGCGACACGGGCCTGGAAGGGATGACGATGGCGGTGCTGCTGGTCTCGGCTTGTGTCTGGATAGAGTGGCAGCAACTTGTTGCTGCTTGGCTATGACAGTGCTGCTTCTCAAGTTAGCATAGATCTGGAAAGGAAGACAATGACGACGCAACGTGTATCTGGATAGAACGGCGACAATGGTGCTGCCAGTCATAATGACATCACCACCAGAGGCGATGGCCTTGGCGACACCGTGTGGCTCAGATACAAGGAGGTGAACTGGAGAACCAACCTGACTGGATATGCTACCCGCTGAAATGTTACAGCGTTAGGTAGTCGGGCAGGATGGCTTTCGCGGCGCTGCTTGTCGGAACACCAAAAAACTTTGACTGTACAGCGGTACATCCTTGTTATCAATCTTGACTAGTGATGCGATGGAGGCAACTTCTTATGGCCTTTGGTTCGAATGAAAACCCATGGTGGTGGGTGGGTCCATTGCAGTGCCGAAGTCGCTCTATTGGCCAGAGCATCATCAGACATGAATGTAGGCAATTGGGGATTTAAGACCCCCCCCCCTTTTTGTAGCGACGGTGGCTTGAATGCCGTAGTTTGTAGCCGATTTTAAAAGTGCTTTTTTCTTTCCTGTATTGCAGTGGCTAGATTTGGAGACCCACGACAGTGGTTTGTGGTAATTTTGGTCATGTTCTACTTGCTGCAGTCTCACTGACGGGAGAATCAATAGATCCAAGGTGCTTGTAAGCTTGATCTTGATTGTGGGCTAGTCGGGTTGAATTATCGGGCTAAAAACACGCGGTGGTGGGTGGACCATATGCTATGCCTGGTGCTATCCCACTCCATGAAGTTTTCCTGGTTAGGAACGTCAGTGACATTACCGTGTATCTAGTTACCACGGCTCTGTCGGTGGCTCTGAAATATTGCCATTAGCGGCAATTTGCAATTTTTCTCTCACATACACATGATGACTCCTCTATTGAGTTCTGAATTATTTTTTTTCACTAATATATTTGCTTCGAGATCCGTTGGCTAGTCAGTGCCATGGATGGCATGAATCTGTTACTGTTAGAAAGTTGATAGGGAATCACAACATAGAATAATGACCTGCAAAGTAGAAAAGCGCGATCACCGTGTGGGGTTCTACTAGGAGAACTCTCCGATGCACAACAATAGGATAGAATTCTAAAAAGCTAAAAATACTTTGTTTGTGTATTAATTGTTGTTGCTATTCAACCCTGGCTATGCATGCTTGGACCATTGCTATCCCGTTTGGCAACCCCAGTCAGTAGGTATTGGTCGGTTGACCTCGGTCAATCGGCTGCCTCGGTCGTCTGGCTGCACCGGTCATCTGACTGCATCGGTCGGACTACCTACCTCAGTTGGCCAGTTACCCTAGTTGATCGGTTGTATTGGTAGGCTAGCTACCCTGGTTGACCACCTGTACCAGCTTGCCTGCCTCAGTCGATTGCCCCAGCCAGCTGTGCACATTTGGATCGTTGTTTCCACGCGGCGACTCCATGACGCCCATTGCCTTGGCCAAGCCCCATCTCCTTGTTACCCGTCATGCCCGAGTGCTGTCTTCGCGACACCCGTTATGCTCGAGCACCGTCTCTAGGTCTTGTGTCCTTGGCACAACGCCTGACTCTGCGACGCTTGTCGCCGCACTAGTACGCTGTTTCCATGTTATGTGCCCCTGGCACTACACACACTGCTGCACCCATGCGCCGCGATGTTTATATAATTATATGCCTCCAAGATCTCTGTCACATTATCATGCCACCGGCACCGCATCCGCCGCACCGCTGATACAATTGTGCCTCCCGATTCTCTGTAACACTACCATGCCGCCGGCACTACACACATTCCACTGCACCCATGCACCGTGCCACTTATGCAGTCGCGCCCTTGGCACTCTGTCACACTACCACGCCCCACTCTGGTCCATTCTTTCACCACACCATGCGCACCTTGCCTTGGTCGTGGAACATGCTTCGACCTACTTCTCAGAGTTTGCAGCGTCCCGTGGAGATAGGCCACTCCTCTGGGACACAATCTTTGCTAGGGATCTTTAAATGCTCCGGCATGAAGACTCCCCTTCTGCCAGGTAGATGGCTCTTCCGGGATGCTACCTTGGCTCTTCAGGATGGCGACTCTTTCAGGACACTACCTTGGCGCGCTTTGAGTGCTCCGGCTCAAGGATTCACCCACGGGGATAGGCAACTCCTCCGGGACACTATCTCTGCCAGGGAGTTATAAGTGCTTCATCATGAAGATTCTCATTCTGGCAGGTAGATAGCTCCTTCGGGATACTACCTCGGCCGTCAGGTAAGTGACTTTTCTGGGACACTACCTTAACGTGCTTTGAGTGCTCCGGCATAAGGATTCATTTGCAGGGATAGGTGACTCCTCCGGAACACTGTCTTGCCAGGGAGCTCTAAGTGCTCCGGCATGAAGACTCCCCTTCTGCCAGGTAGACGCCTCCTTTGGGATGCTACCTTGGCTCCTTAGGTAGGCGACTCCTTCTAGACACTACCTTGGCATGCTCCGAGTGCTCCGACACAAGGACTTACCCACGGGGATAGGCAACTCCTTCGAGACACTATCTCTGCCAAGGAGCTCTAAGTGCTTCAACATGAAGATTCTCGTTCTGCTAGGTAGATGGCTACTCTGGGATGCTACCTCAGCCTGTCAGATAGGCGAATCCTCTGGGATGCTACCTTAGCACGCTCTGAGTGCTCCAGCACAAGGACTCACTTACAGAGATAAACGAATCCTTCGAGACACTATCTCTGCAAGGGAGCTCTAACTCCCCTTCTGCCAGGTAGGTGACTCATTCGGGACGTTGCCTCGGCCCGTTGGGTAGGCAATTCCTTCGAGACACTTCCTCGACATGTCGGATAGACGAATCCTTCCGAACACTACCTCCGCCAGTCAGGTAGGCGACTCCTTCGGGACACTACCTTCGTACACTCTGAGTACTCCGGCACAAGGACTCACTCAAAGGATAGGCAACTCCTCCAGGACACTATTTTCAAGACTTCACATTTTCAGACTTTCATTCTCACATTCACTCATTCACTTTCTCACTCTAGAATTCTAGAGAAAAAAACATACACTTAAGCATCGGATCGTTACTGTCGTCGTGTATTCATCTCGCGCTATTGCCCTCGCATCACTGCCATCCTCAGGCTCTGTCTGGGAAGCCCCTGGTCTTTGCCCTTACTTCATCCTTGATGTACCTCACATCAGCATACTTGGCATCTGACTAAGACTACATTCCTTGTGGCACTTTCGCGTCTACTGCAAATCTACTTTCCTTGGCATCAATGATTTTCTACATATACAGGTGAGGCTTCTTTATCTAGATGTAGGTGTATAACCCTGATAGCTTGTTTGCGATTTTTTAAAAGAGAAATGAGAGGAAAAGAAAGGAACGTGACTCCTTTCTTCTCTTTTCTCTAATTTGTGAGTTTTCTTAAGGAGAGAAAAGAAGTGAAAAGGGAGAAAGTTTGGCTTCTTTTATATCTAAGTCTTTCCTCTCTAAATTAAGAAGAAATAGAGAGAAATGAAACTCTCATAAATAACATTTTTATTATGTCCATATTACCTTTGAGATAATGAAGACTAAAATTTTAATGACTTTTAGATTTTAGGGTTTCTTACAGGAACTTACTATTTTACTTAGGAAGAAATAATTGTTTTAGGTAGTGTTTGAAATCACTTACAGTTTTGATTTTCTATTTTAAAAAAATAAAAATCAAAACCAGTTTAATTTTTATTTTTTACAAAAATAAATGGATGTTTGATTACTCAGGCTCCGTTTGACAATTTTTTTTTGGGTTTCAGTTTCCAAAAAAAAATAAAATTAAAGAGCAGTTAATTTTTTTTTACAAAAACAAGTGGGTGTTTGATAACCCAATTTTTTTTGTGGTGTTTGATAACCCAATTTTTTTTGTGGTGGTTTGCGGTGGCGGTGGCCTTCGGTGGCTGTGGCTGCCGGCGGTGGCTGCTGGCCGCAGTCGGCAGTCGCTAGTGGTGATCGTCGGCGTCCGGCAGTGCCGACGGGGTCTCCGGCGGTGGTGGTCTAAAAAAAAAAATCAACACTGAAAAAAAATCCCAGTTTTTGGAGTTTTTAAAAATAGCCTTGATTTAAAAACTGGGTTTTTAAACTGAAAAAAAGGAAAATATTTACCAAACGCAACTTTTTTTTTTCCAGTTTCCAGAACTGAAAAAAAATTGGAAAAAAATGGGTGTCAAACACTACCTCAGTTTTTATTTTGAGTTTTTTTTTCTTTTATGGTGGTTTGCTGTAGCAGTGGTAGGGCGTGGTGGTGGTCAGCGGCAGGTGGTGGCGGTGGTTGTGGCAGGGGTGATGGTCTCAAAATAAAAACCAAAACTCAAATCTCCTAAATAAGAGTTTTCAAAAACAGCCTTGTTTTAAAAATTGATTTTCAAAACTGGAAAAAAAAAAAGCTGTGCCAAACGCGTTTTTTTTCTCCAATTTACAAAACTGGAGAAAAAACAAAAATATTTTCAAACAGGCCTTAGATGTTAAAGTTAACTCAAAACTGATTATTTTACTTTTGATATGATATTAATTAGATTTAGATGTTGGGATGTTGTAGTCAACTCATGGCTATTTTTTTTTCATTGTGACATTAATCAGTGATGTAAGGCTTATTACATTAGTATTGTATGTACTTTGTATGATGTTATTGATGACTAATTTATTTTCTCTTCAAAGTTATGTTCTTTTTGAGTATCATACATTGATAGTCTTATTAGAATTATCACAATACTGTATGAGGGTATATACATAATCGATTATTCTTTTTTTTTCTTTTTCTGTTGAACTCAAGAATAAGAGATTTGATACTTTCTTTTCTCTCTTAAACTCAAAAACAAAAGGAAGGACAATTGTCTTCCCTTCTCTTCTTTTCTCTTCCTTTCTTTTCTTTTTTGTCATCTCAAAGCTTACAAACATGCTGTAATAAAACAACATGAAACGTGACTCTCTCTCTCTACACTATTTATCTCTGCCTTCTCTCTAAAGACAACTTTCCAGAGTCACCATGGCCGCCTCACCGTGCTTTAGCGCCCATGGGGCGACAGCCATTCCGACGAGCAGTTTGTAGTTTCTATGTTTTCATCTTGTATGGTGGTAGCCTTAAGGCGTGATCAATGGGTGGCCGACGACGCAAGTGATGGGCGGTCAACGGTCGACGGTCGGCGGCGGTGTGCGACTCACCAGATCTTATCGGTGACGTTGACATTTCAGCAAGTCTCAAATCTCGGTCGTTATAGGCAGATCTAAGTAGATCTGCTTGTTTTGTCCTCTTTTTCACCTTCGTCGGGAGTGGCCAGAACTTCACCGGCCAGCGTTTCTTGACCGTTATGTTTGAAAGCTCCTTCATTTTTGCATTTTTTTCTTATCTATTCCCTGATATGCAGAGGTGGAGATTGGGTTTGTGTTTGGGTGTGGTGTCTTTGGTAGTAATGGGATGGTTTAGTGTTGTGGGGTATTAGCCACGATTTTGGGTTTGTCCTGGGGAATCCGGGGGTCTTGGGTAGGTGGAGGGGGGGCTGATTTATGCTTGGGGGGAAAGGGGGGATTTCGGGGCCCGAGGAAGGGGGAAGAAATATGTCATATGGGGTTCTAGGCAATCTGTTGGGGTGGGTAGGGCTTCTTTTTGGTGTCTGAGCGTGTCTAATGTGATATGCTGCGGGAAAGTAATGGTTGCTCCGCCCTGTATTGTGAATTTTGGTTCAGATTTGATAATGTATAGTATAAGGATGAAATTTGCGGTGTTGAAGATCTTGGTGGTGTGCTGCGCCTCCTTAATCGGTGTGCTCACATTTGGGTTGTGCGGTTTCCGTTGTCTGTCCTATTGTTACCACCTTTTGGTTGTTTGCTTGTGATTATTTTATTTTGTTCTTTTGACTTTCTAAACCTGTAGAGTGTGCATGTTACTTTAAGTTGAGTTAAAGTGTAGAATATGCTCTGTTTTAGGCCCTATTTGTTTCACGAAAAATGCTTCACGGAAAACGCTTTCCGAAAATGCTTTTCCGGAGTATACTTTCTTAAATAGCAGTTCCTGAAAATATTTTCATAAATTTTTTTCGCTATTTGGGTGTCATGCAATGATACAAATATCTATAACGAAAAAAAGATATGTTTTTCACTGTTTCTGCATATCTGTGTTTTTGTGTATAGGGGTGTGTGTGTGGGTGTGTGAGTGGGTGGGTGGGTGTGTGTGTGTGGGTGAGTGTGTGTAAGTGAGTGAGTGTGTGTGTGTGTGTGGGTGTGTACGTATGTGTATTCAATGGTCCGAAAAATGACTTACTAAGTTTTAAACGGTAAGTGATTTTTCGACATTTTGTTCTTCAAAATAAGTTGATTGGAAATCATTTTCCATTGAAAAATCTTATGCATGTACCAAACACCGAAAAACCTTTTCCGGAAAACGATTTTCATGCACCACACCCCCAAAAAAGCGAAAAACGGTTTCCGTGAAACAAACAGAGTCTTAGTTCAATTGTAATATGTATAAATTTATTAAGTTTATCATTAATTTTCGATCTTTGCGGTCATGTATACCGAGTCACGGGAATGTCATGACGTATAATATCTGTAGCTCTAGAATAGAGCGATTGTGTAACTTTACTTTATCAATGTTATTCTTACATTCTATCAAAAAAAATAAAATAAAAAATGTTATAATAGAATTAGAAGAGACGGCTGGCCTTGGACCTCATCTTAATAGAATATGATTTAATTCTAGTTAGGCCTGTCATCATGCTATAATATGTGAAGATGGACTTGCTAGAAAAACATGCGTGAGAATCGTGCCTGTCTTGGCATGATGGGATCAAAGGTATAGACAGAGCCACGCCCCTGTCGGTATAGTGAGGTATTTGCTTTATGCCGAGTGCAGAGAGACTTCGAGACAGAGCCATGGCATTCTGGTCGTGATGACGTCTCACTCGAATTTGGAAAGCAAGTGAGATAGTGAGTGCCACGACCTCTAGTCAAGTCGAGATGAGGTTTCACTTGATGTTGAAAGATGCCATAACCCTCTACAGTGCACCCACCTTTCTAGTCAAGTCAAAGTGAGGTCTCACTGAGTAACTAAGCTAAAGTAGGCCTATTGTGTTGTGCTTTGCTGGCTGCGGCTTGACATTGGCTGTGAATTTCATGAGATGAGAGCTTTACATTGATTTTCAGCAAAGGATATAACCAAGGTTACTCGAGAGTTAGCATAATATCTGAAGTAGTGCAGTCAAAATTCGATGACTGAGAGTGTACGACTTGATGATTGCGTGTGCACGAAGAGTTGGCAATGCAAGTTTAATGAACACTCCATCATATTAGCATGTCCACTAAATTAGTTTTGTTGTAAAAAGAAGACCAAGCCTACACCACATGAAATGTAAACATCAGGTAATTCTGATTGTCATCTGAACTTCGTAGACAACATTTTCTTATTAGTTTTTTAGAGACCCGGAATATGTATTTAGTGAGTACTTGTGATTGTCTAGCGCAAGGCCTACTTCATTATCACAAGCCCTTTTTGTTTTCCAATGGGATGACTTCTTTTTTTTGGAGTCAAACTTAAGAACTTTATTGAAAAATAGGACAACTTACATCAACAAGAAAAATATCTTATACGGGTTAGCTATAAACTCTATAAACCAGTTGAAGCCATCATCCTCCCTTAGGCGCAAACATCCTACCAAGTATCAACCTCTCCAATGCTATGCTTTGAAAGTAAGCTTCGTAAAACACAAGGCTAGATGATTCATAAAGCCTCAAAACTGTGTTCAAAGGTAACACACACCTACCAGCAGACAATCAGCAAAAATGAAACAGTTAAAACCTGATAGGTTTTTGTTGTTAAGAGAACTGCTATAGTGGCAATGACCATTGAAACAGCTCAGGTATCCAATTACGTCAACCTCAATTAACAAAAGAATAAATGAAATTAGAGAAAAATATATAACATCTGCAGAGTGCATATATTTACTGAACTATCAGCTCGGGAAGGCATCTCTGAATCATCATACTCTAATGCTCAAAGAGGGAGAAACTACCACAAAATTCTAAAAATAGCAACAACTTCTATCTTCAAGTATTATCCATAAAAAAGAGAAATCAGCTCTAGGATCTCTGGTTGTGGATGAATTCAAGAAATCAACAAAAAAAATGAATAGCATTCGGAGCTATACAATCTTCCAGACATGGTTAACATGACATGAACCCTGAGAACGGAACACCACTAACGAAATCTCTAGTCTTCCCTTCTTGTTGAACCACCAGCTCGAACAGAATGAATGTTGCAGCGGCTTAGAAGCCTGGGTAGAAGCAAAGATACGAAAGGTAATTGATCTTACCGCCTTCATCTGACTTGATCTCTCCCCTCCCTTTTTTCTCTTCCTTTCTTCTCCCTTCAATGCTTCAATGGTTCGGGTCTTTGACGAGCAAAACCTGGCTGAGTGACGTAATTGATGATGTGTGGTCCGAACATGAACATAAACCAGAAACAAGGATATGCAAGCTGCATCAGTTGCAGAAGAAAGGAACTCGAAGGCATAGTTAACAAAAAAGGGATATCTAGAGGTCCAAGAAAATTTTCTGGGGAAACAGTTGAATTTTCGAATCAGCACTCTTCTAATTTCTCCCTCTCACATGCCACAAATACGTGCTTTCACAGACACCTGTATATATTTGCATGACCAATATTTGATTTAAAGGACAGAAGGAAAGTATCACTCTACCTGAAGAAGCATGGACGGAGCAGCCGCTAGTTCATTAGCAACATGGCTTCTAGTTTTCCTACCATTCAACGTGGCAACTGATGGGCTGTTAGCTGTTGTGATGTCCCAAAAACTGCGCTTCTTAGCTGTTGGTGCTGGAGACAGAAACCGACAACTTGGGCTCCTCAATTCACCCTCAGTTGGTTCCTTTGGCCGCAAGCTTGCCCTGGTGACGACCCTCTTCACACCTTGCCCTCCCACTGCTTCTGCTGGTTTTGCACCCTTCTGTGAAAGTTCATGAATGAAGTTATCCTTCTGCTTTATCTGTAATGCATGATCCTTCCTCATTCTCTCAATTTCTGCCTCTAGTGCCTTCACATTCTGCCTAAGCTCTTTAACTGTCTCGTCTGCTACCTTTTTCCTTGACTCTGGTGTGAAACATTTCCCAGCCAAGAAGGAAGGTCTAAGTTTTCTTTTTTCATTTGGTTTGCAAGAAGATGGAGGAGTAGATAAGAGAGAGGAAACAGTGGAAGGTGTTGGGGAGGGGTTTGCTGCTAAGGATTGTGCTTGAACAGTCAGTAACTTCTGCTGCTGGCGAGCCAATTGGACACGCAGTTCACGATTTTCCTTCTGCAGCTCAAGTAATAGCTTGGCCTGGTCCGTTTCAGATTCAGGTAATTGCAGTATCTCCTCGTTTGCGTCACATGCCTGCAATTGCAATGATGAGAAGTAAATTATGCTTCTAAAATGTTGCCAAACTTAAATACGACCTGCGAAATTGGGAAGAAAAGATGTGAAAACATCTAATCTAGTTCAAGAAAGAAAAACTGCATTGTTGAGGTCAGGAGCATTTCAGATCATTTTTCTCCTTTCATAAATGTTGTCACATGGAAACACTGATATTATTAGATTTAATAGATGAATGCAGACATACAGTACTTAACTTCTTTAGAATTGAGAACTAAAATGCAATGACTACGATACAGAAGAATGAAGGTGCAAGACTGAGAAGCGAGGTAAACCTTGGTGCGGATCTCCTTAGCTCGATCAGCCCAATGGAGGGTGTTTTGTGTTTCGCCAAAGGAGAGATTGCTTGGGCTGATATTGGCAATCATTACAGTATTGCATGCGCCACCTAACGAATCCTTAAGCAGTTGGGTGAGCTTGGAGTTGCGGTATGGGATGTGTTTCTTGCCCTCAACCAAGGCATTAATGCAGCTGCTTAATGCAAGGAGCGATTTATTTATGTTGGCACCCTCAAGTGATCTAAGTGTTCTCTGATCAGTAGCAAGAGCTCTCTCTGAACCAGCAAGGTCGATCAGTGACAACTTTCCCACTCTATTGACAGCATTATTGGAAGCATCTTTCACTTTATATTCAACAGCAACCTTTAAGCATGAAGGAAAATGAAGTTTTAGAAATAAAAGATGAAGTCAGTCACACGTTCAGAATAATGCATAAACTCGCAACTACCTGCAGGATAGCATGGGAGCGTGAAGATGTTTCATTGGCACGGGTTGGTTCTGTAGTTCGATTCAGGTTTCCTTGTTGAAGTAGCGCCATTACCTGCCATAATTACACAAAAGCAGATGATGAACCTTTACTAATCAGTGTAACTTTAGCTCCTATGTTTCCTATAAGGCGAGCAAGAGTATTACTTCATCAGTAGAGTAAGCTCTATAATGGGTAAGACCTGCAGCCACGATCCCCTGCAGTATTTGAAGCAGTAACTCCCCGTTATCAGTTCAAATGGTTAGACAAAATTTTGCTCCTAGACAAAATGAAGGAAATATGAAGCCTCAGCATTCTGCATTCTATGTCAGTTTGTAGAATCTTAAGGTAATAAATGTGATTGAATAGACTACATTTTCAATAACCAATGCAGGCACAATTTTGATCAAATTCAATGAAGATTCTAAGTTTTTTGTAGAAGGTCCACATGACGAGTTTGGGTGTGTTTCTAGATAAACCTACTGGAGCTTAATCATCAAAGGGAAAAACCTTAGCTTAACGCAGTTCAGTAAATCAAATAGAAATTCTACAGTACAGCATGAGTCAAGGACAACCTGCTTATCTTCTCTGAGGACCAGAGGCCGACCTGGGGAAAGCAAATCTCGGACTGTTTCGTTATAAACCTCAAGATAGGATAGATGAACCACATGGTTCCCATCATAACTTCTCTGTCTGATCTTGTTGAAAAGATCCTTAATTGCCAAGACCATCACACCTGGATTCTCAACTGTACCCAGCATTGTGTATGTTTTTCCAGCTCCAGTAGCACCATTGCAGAAGACTGAACCATTCCGTCCCTGCAAAACTGCTTCCACAAGCTCTGCCGTTCTGAAAGTTCAAAGGCAACACAGTAACCTTCATCCGTGTCCGAAACCATCCATCATCAACTTTAAATTACGAAAGACAGAAACTTTGGTTGCAATTAAGATTTTAAACGCATTGTTCCTAACTCTCAGGTACCAACACTAGCACAACACATGAGATGGCATGTAGAAGAGATAACTGATGATTAGAAAGCTTATGAATGACGGAACGAGAATTGATTTCTATCAAACACAGCAACATATCTTGTGTTCCCGACCTATTCTGGTTTTCACCCAAAGGCCCACTGGGGGTCCCAATTTTCATGACACGTCCGCACAACCAACAGTCAATATTCAACGCTCACAACCGGTCAAAGCATGCACGCTCAAGTCACATACACTTCTCACTTTTGTTACGTGACTTCGTCACTAAGAAGCTCATCCTTGTGCTACACCACATCACGCTTCGACCGTCGCACATCGTCCGTCGGCGCGCCATGGGACTTGCCCAAGGAGGTTGGCCTTGGCCTCCCCCCTTGGGGTCGGCCTCGGCCTTGGCCTTCCCCCAAGGGTTTGCCCTTGGCCATCCATCCTTAGTATTTTCACTACTCCTCAAGGGACCATACATCACTCCGCGACCCCCGTCGCCAGGAAGTCACTCCATGACCCCCGTCGCCCGCACCTTACTCCGCCGCGCCCATGCGCCACGCCACTGATACAGTCTCGCCCCCTGGCTCCCTGTCACACTACGGTGACCTTGACATCATACGCATTCTGTCGCGTCCATGCGCTGCGCCATCTCCATGACATGTGCCCCCGGCACCGTACGCACTCCGTCGCGCCCATGCGACGCGCCACTAACACAGACGTGCCCCCGGCACCTTACTCACTCCGCCGCGCCGATGCGCAGCGCCGCTAATACAGCTTTGCCCCGAGGCTCTCTGTTACAATGTCATGCCCCCGGGCACCATACACACTTCACCGCGCCTGTGCGCCATCTCCATGACACGTGCCCCCGGCACCTCACTCACTCTGCCGCGCCCATGTGCCGCGCCACTAACACAGACATGCCCCTGGCACCTTACTCACTCCGCCGCTCCCATGCGACGCGCCACTGACACAGTCCCGCCCCCTGGCTCTCTGTCATACAACCATGCTCCTTGCATCGGTCCATCCTTTCACCGCACTATGCGCACCTTGCCATGGTCGTGGAACATGCTTCGACCCACTCTCCGGAGTGTTCAACATACCACGGGGATAGGTGACTCCTCCGGGACACTATCTCCGCCAGGGAGCTCTTCAACTCCCCTTCTGCCAGGTAGACGGCTCCTCCGGGATGCTACCTCGGCCAGTCGAGTAAACGGCTCCTCTGGGATACTACCTTGACGCGCTCCGAGTGCTCTGGCACAAGGACTCACCGCGGGGATAGGCGACTCCTCCGGGACACTATCTCCGCCAGGGAGCTTTTCAACTCCCCTTCTGCCAGGTAGACGGCTCCTCCGGGATGCTACCTCGGCCAGTAGGGTAGATGGCTCCTCCGGGATGCTACCTTGACGCACTTCGAGTGCTCCGGCACAAGGACTCACCGCGGGGATAGGCGACTCCTCCGGGACACTATCTCCTCCAGGGAGCTCTTCAACTCCCCTTCTGCCAGGTAGACGACTCCTCCAGGATGCTACCTTGACGCGCTCCGAGTGCTCCGGCACGGGGATAGGCAACTCCTCCGGGACACTATCTCCGCTAGGGAGCTTTTCAACTCCCCTTCTACCAGGTAGACGGCTCCCTCCGGGATGCTACCTCGGCCGGCCAGGTAGACGGCTCTTCCAGGATGCTACCTCGGCCTGCGGAATAGGCGACTCCTCCTGGACACTATCTCAGTCAGGGAGCTCTTCAACTCCCCTTCCACCAGGTAAACGGCTCCTCCGGGATGCTACCTGGTCCGTCGGGTAGACGGCTCCTCTGGGATGCTACCTTGACGGCTCCAAGTGCTCCGGCACAAGGACTCACCCGCGGGATAGGCGACTCCTCCAGGACACTATCTCCGCCAGGGTGTCTTCGTGACTGGCCTACGTGCTCCGGCTTTGGGGGCTCGCGTCGACACCCCTAGGGACTATGACCCCCGGGTCACTCCGAGATGGGAGTAGGTCTTCGGAGGGCATCGCGCCTAGTCCACCTGGCAGCTGGGCGTCGGGTCTTCCCCATCGCTGCCAGGCCTGTGGGACTCTGCAAGGGCTTGGATTGGTGGCTAGATCAAGGGGGTTCTCTGGCCACACCAACGCTGTGCAGGGCAGGCCGGGTGAATATGCGATTCGACTGTCCGTGGAGCACCGGCAACTGTGGACCCCTCAGTGACGTGTCATTTCCGGGGAGCGCCACGTGTCGTGTGATGACATCATTATCATCTCAACCTCTATAAATAGAGGTCTTGAGAATTCATTTGGAGATGGGGGATATTTTCTAATGTTTGGACATAATTCTCTCACTTTCACTTTCTCACTCTAAAATCCTGGAGAGAGAAACATACATGACCCTAACTCTGGACCTAAGCATCGGACTGTGACTGTCGTCGTGTATTCACTCTGCGCCATCGCCCTCGCAGCACTGCCAGCCTCAGGCTCTGTCTAGGAAGCCCTTGGTCTCTGCCCTTGCTGTGTCTCACATCATCACACTTGGCATCTGACTCGGATTGCATTCCTTGTGGCACCTCCACGTCGATTGTGAACCCACCTTTCCTTGGCATCATCTTGTTTCGAAACACAACAATAGTGATAGCTCAGACCAAGACCAACACCAGCACCGAGATTTTGTCTGTGGAGTAATAATACCTTTAAGCGAAATCAAAGGCTAACTAGCAGGTGTTGTGACAAGTAATTAGAAACTCTTAAATAGCTGTTCTTAAACATCAAAGCATAGGGACTAATGGCTAAATGGGGCTGGGGAAATAAAATGGCAAACAATGATCCCCGATGATGATAAAGAAGTTGCACACATACTGCCTAAATATTCAGACTTCACTTCCAAAGTTTGGCAAAGTAAGATCCAACTTTTAGGCAATATGCATAGAGAGCAAAACTACTTCCTATAATCAAGATTGGCTTTCCATGATCACACTTTAGTCAATTGATTGTAGGCTAGTACTCCTTGTAACAAAATGCAGTATTGAATATAACTAGTGAGCGCTCCAAAACGCAACAAAAGATTGAAATGAATAGAAAAATCATGTCCATAACAATATCAAACAGAATACTTTAGATTCAGCAGCATAAACCAATCAGAAACAAGAAAAAGCTAGAAATTTTGCAACTCACGTGGTGGAATATACTTCCTTTTGAGCAGAAGTATCCGGGAACGAGGCATCAAACGTGAAATGCCGTCCACGCAGCCTCTTGAGCCGTAGATAGTCATTCTCGTTCGCGAATTCAGTCAAGTAAACATCCCTCTTGTTCACAATCCGCACGCAACTCCGCGATCCCGCCTCCCTCTCCTTCTTCCACATTGGCCTCAGCCTCACAAAAACCATAATCCTACTATTACCACTACTATTTCCACCATCTTTTTCTAATTTCTCCCAAACCCCCTCCATTTCTTCCACATTCTTAGTCCCCCCTCCGAACCCTCTTGGCTCTGACTGTGGAATCCCCATTGACAGCTTTCTTGACACTAGTGTCTTTCTTGGACAAGTGAATCCCACAATCTTGTCACCACCGGCAAGCGGAACTGCCACATTCTCCTTGGCATCATCAATTGCTGGCCTTGGCAACACATAGGTTCTTGTGACAGTGGAATTAGGCATTGTGTTGTTCTCTCTCATCACTTGATTGAGAGGAAGGTGCCTTTCTTCTTCTTTCTTGGAAGAACCCCAAAGATCGATGCTTGGGTGAATGGAGAACCTTGGATCTTGAACCTTGGATGATTGCTTTTGCTGTTCATACAAGAGGGTCAGTGCTTTCATCTTCTCTTTCAAGCCATGGTGAGGGTTTCTGAGAGCAGGGTGGTGGTGGTGGTGGACGTCTTCTTGATTTGACCTCATTCTGGTTCTCTGGCCTTGACTCGTCGATGACTCATTCTGTTCTTGATTGGCATTGATCTGTGACCTAGTGAAAACAGGCATCTGAGTTTGTCTCAATTTGCCTATCCAAACATGCCCTTTGTGAGTTTCTTCAATACTCAGTTGCTTAAACCGATTGGGTTGAAATAAAGTTCGGATTTTTCTTGGAAAGTGCAAGAAACTGTGAAAACTGGGTGCGTGTGGTAGAGTAAGCTGAACAGGGTTTTGAACAAACAGGGAAAAGAGCAGGATTGGGTGTTAATTGTGAGGGCTTTTGAAGGGAAATGATCTGATCCGTTGATTTGATTAGGATGAACGGTAGGTGTAAAGCGGGGGAAGAGAGGTTTTTGAAGGAAAGTACTGAAGACACTCAAAAGTTGCTGTTTCCGACCACAATCCGTGCGTCGGTGTTCTGCTTCTTTGATACTATCCGAGTGTAGAAAGCGAAAGTTGGAGTGCTTATAAGACTTGGCTGCTCTGAAAAATTTGAATGCTTTTTTGTAACGGTCAAATGGTATCATTCTTAACGGTCTGTTATCCATCAAGAGCTATGGTGTCCATTTTTAAAAATTTCACCAAGTACATGTCTTTATTTAGTATATATGTGAGAAATTAATTGATAGATTTCTGATATGGTGTATCTCAGCTGCATCATATTTCTTTGACAGACGAGGAAAGTCAACAGATCAGCTGACACAGGTTCCACTGCTGCAAACTGGTTATCTGATCTCAAGGTTAAGGATGCAGGTGCATCAAAAGTACCTAAGCTGAGGAAGGGCTTGCTTGGTTTGGAGAATCTTACCTTTTTATGCAAGTAGAGGGGTTACCTTTCACCTTGTTCACCTCAAAAGCAGAACATCAGTTGGTAAGCCTTTTTCTACTTGCTTGTTTAGCTTCACTATACTTATTAGTGTCTTTAATGAGTAAATGACAGGGTCAAACACTTTCCACACCCAAGTGACCCAACTCCACTACCCACATCGCTTTGTTTGACAAACTTTTTTTTGTTTTGATTTTCAATTTAAAAAAATAATATTAAAGAGCAGTTTAATTTTATTTTTTTTTACAAAAACAAGTGGGTGTTTAATAATTCAGTTTTTTTTTTGTGGTGGTTTGCGGTGGCGATGGTGGAAAGTGGCGGTGGTGGTGGCCGGCGGTGGCCGCCGGCGGCAGGCAGCAGTTGCTGGTGGTGGTGGCCGTCGGCCGAAGGGTGGTGGTGGCCGCCGGCCGAAGGGTGGTGGTGGTCTCAAAAAAAAAATAAATACCGAAAAAATCAGTTTTTGGAGTTATTAAAAATAACCTTGATTTAAAAACTGAGTTTTTAAATTGAAGGGGAAAAAAATAGAGAAAATAGTGTTACCAAACACAACTTTTTTTTTTTTTCCAGTTTCCAAAACTGAAAAAAAAAAACTGTGTCAAACATGGCCTACATTTGAAGTCACCTCTTTTAAACATTCTTCTTGCCCCTTCTTGCCTCTAGCATCTGCAACATGCTGGACTCATGGCATCTTACTTGCTTGAACAATTAATACAACTATTAGCAGTGAAACCTAATAGGTTGCTTGAAGTTAGTTCGTTAAGCAAACAAGCCAAACTGGAGCAAACCTTAAAGCTCGATAAGTAAAGTGAGCAAACTTGAGCTATCAGTATGCTCGGGTCGGACTTGGCTCATACACAATGTGGACCAGATGATGGTCAGGATCAAAGGAAATAAGACAACGTTCGTTAGAAAGGGATTGAACAAATGGACCTAGCACCTAATCAAATCACGTTGACCTAATTCGAGGGCAAATGATGTGAAGATGCAAAAGAGATTTCTTAAAAGATGAAAAAAAAAAGCATCACGAATCAAGTAAACGATTGCGAAATGAAGATTCTGATTTTTCTAGGTAAAACATGCAAGATCATCTTTCAGGTTATGGTTTTTGGTTTAGAAGTTCTTCACTTGCTAAAGAAAATCTGTCTCATCTTTAGGTGTCTTGTGCTCGGATATGTCCATAAGAAAAGTTGGTTGACAAATTTATCCGAAAAAAAGAGTTAAATTAAGGTTGTTAAAGTTCCGAAACCATGTGTAGGTGGTGATCCGTAGGATACTTATTGCTTGTTTTATTTGGCTATGATGTTTTGGAGATGATTAAACATGATGGTAATCATTAAGGGTTGATCACTTTTTAGCATGCCTCCAGGGGAAGGCAACTAAAGCAACCAAATTATGAGCATTTTCTTTTTGTTCTCATACCATTCTTTGCTTAAAAGTTTACACCACTCACCATGTCAGTGTAATCTCTTAAAAGAGAGGAGTAGCTAGTATATTGAGCAAAAATTCAGAGATAGTAATTGTAGTTTACTCCAGAATTTTTTATTTCATGAAGTGTTCCATATGTTCGGTAGTTTGTGGAGAATGAAAACCAAGTGATGTTTGTAACATAGAAAATATTGGACGGTCCTGATTCATTAATTCTGACCATTTAAAAATGTTGAACACATAATAAAATGATCACTTGTCTTCCTTAGCCGCTCCTATCCTATCAACCTCTCTTCATTCGGCATTAGTAAAGGCAGTTACTCTGGTTAGATGAATCTTCCTCCTACCCCCTATCAATCGTTTTTAAATATTTTTAGTGATTTTTATTTAGTGATGCTAAACAATTACTACAAATAACTGTCGCTAAAAGTATTAGAAAAAAATCCACTAAAAATATTTAGTGACTTGGGGAAAGGACAAGAGAATGATTTTTCAGCCAACAAAATCTGCCTTCTCATTTCTCAGCTGATGCTATATATGTGGTGTTCGTTACAATGAAATGATGTCATTACAGAACTTGGAATTAATTATGACAATTAAGAACCAAATCTATAGCTAATATTAACTTACTCAGACATGGATCCTGAGTAATTAAGACTAGTTAAGCTATTATATATACTAATTAAAGAGAAGGCATTTATCAGCCATATCTCTTGGAATCTCCGCATAATCGAGTGTCAACTTTCTCTCTCTACTTCTTCACGTGCTTCAACGGTTACATCCATTTTTGCACTTGCTCCACACGAGCACACTACAATTGCTGAGCTTCATTTGTTGAGCTGATTCAAATGTCACTGGAATCTGCTGTTGCTGAGACCTCTTTATCTTGATTTTTATGTGTCTTTTAGGCTGATCCATGACATTCCCTCTTAAGACCCTCTTCCTCTTGTGCATCAAACTCAGGAAATTTTGCTTTAATAACAGACCAATCTTCCCAGGTGGCCTCTTCTAGAGGTACATTAGACCATTCCACAAACACTTGTGGTTCATAAGAACTTCCCTTTTTAACAATTCTCATGTCCAAGACTTGAACTGATACTAATAGAAATTGACCATCAGGAGAGATGGGAGGTAGCTCTATGGATGCTTGAACCTTGTTGCTAAATGCTGTCTTCATTAAAGATACATGAAAAATTAGATGTATCTGGGAATTTGGAGGTAATGCAAGCTAATAAGCAACTTGGCCTATCTTAGCCACCACCCGATAAGGCCCATAATATTTTGGTGAGAGTTTCATATTACTCTTGAGGGCCAAGCTTTGTTGCCTATAAGGCTGAAGTTTAAGGTATACCATAGCTCCTATTTAAAAAACTCTCTCAGATCTGTGCTTATCTGCATACAACTTCATTTGCTCCTGAGCCATCACCATATTATCCTTTAATAAACTTAGGATCCTACTTCTCTCTGCCAAATAAGAATCTACTGAAGGAATGTGAGTTGCCTTAAAGCTGTCCAAGTTAAGCATTCTAGGGGCATAGCCATATAAGGCTTGAAATGGGGTTATTTGTAAAGATGTATGATAGGTGGTGTTATACCAGTGCTCAGCTAATGTGATCCATTTGTGCCATGTCTTTGGCCTTCCTCCACAAAAACATCTTAAATAAGTCTCAAGTTACTGATTCACCCTTTCTATTTGGCCATCTCTTTGGGGATGGTAAGATGTACTCATCTTTAGCTGTGTGCCTAGCAAAGAGAAGAGTTTTTGCCAAAATTGACTCGGGAAGATGCTCCCTCTATCACTGATGGTGTTATCAAGGAGCCCATGTAGCTTGAAAATGTTGTCAAAGTATATCTGAGCAATTTCTAAGGCTGTGTATGGATGGCTGATAGGAAGGAAGTGTGCAAATTTACTCAATCTGTCAACCAGTACTCGGATAGAATCTTTTTGGCCAGATTTAGGTAGCCCATCAATGAAATCCAAAGAGACACTACTCCACAACTGATTTGGAATAGGTAAGGGTTGTAACAAGCCTGGGTATGGAAGATGCTCATGTTTACTTCTTTGACAAATATCACATTGAGCAACCTATGCTTTGACATCATTCTTTATACCAGGCCAAAAGAATAAGGAAGTAACTCTTTTGTACGTGGCATTTATTCCTGAGTGACCCCTTAATCCTGAATTATGTAGTGTATGTAATATCTGTTCTATCAGGTTCCCAGCATTTCCCACACACAACTTACCCCCTACACCTCAAGGTGCCATTTTCATAAGAGAATTCTGAGGTTGCATAAGGTTCCAGGAGTAATTGTTGTTGTTGTTGCTGCTGCATGTAGGAGTCATTTATGTAGCTATCTTGCAACTCAGAAATCCATGTAGGAGTGACTTGAGAAATACTTGAGCATTGTCCATTTTCTGTTTCACCTGCATTCAACCTAGAAAGAGAGTCAGCAGCTCCATTTTCAGTACCAGCTTTGTAGTGTATGGTGAAGTCAAATCCCAATAATTTAGATAAGCATTTTTGTTGGAGCAAAGATGTAACCCTCTATCCCAATAGATACTTCAAACTACAGTGATGAGTCATCACAGAAAATGGTTGGAAGCTCAAATAAGTATGCTAATGCATGATGGCTTGAACCAGGGCCACCAGTTCTTTTTCATAAGTAGACATAGATAGAGCCCTTATGCCAAAAGCCTTGCTATAAAAAGCTAGAGGCCTACTAGATTGCATAAGTACAGCCCCCACACCTTGGTCACTTGCATCTACTTCCACTACAAAAGGGGCAGAGAAGTCAGATAATGCCAACACTTTGGTACTTATCATGGCTTCCTTGAGGCTGTTGAAGGCTTGTGTGGCATTTGGATCCCAATGAAAACTGTCTTTTTGTAATACTCTGGTTAGAGGCTTGCTGATTATCCCATAATTAGGAATAAATTTCCTATAGTAACCAGTCAACCCCAAAAATCCCTTCAATTGCTCAATGGTTTTTGGGCAAGGCCATTTAACCATAGCTTCAATCTTTTTAGGATCTGCTGCCTCTCCTTCTTCTGATATCAAATGAACCAAGTAGTCCACTCCCTTGGTGGCAAAAGAGCATTTGAACTGCTTAACATATAGTTGGTGATCCCTTAATGTATGAAAGATCAAGGCCAGGTGGTGTAGGTGCTCAGAATAAGTTCTACTATAGATCAAAATGTCGTCAAAAAAGACCAAAACAAATTTTCTAAGGTAAGGTTGGAAAATTGAGTTCATGATGGATTGGAAAGTGGCAGGTGCATTGGTGAGCCCAAAGTGAGTTGTGAAGGCTGTTGAAGGCACATCAGTAGGGTGGACTCTAACTTGGTGGTACCCACTCCTTAGATCAAGTTTTGTGAACACCATGGCTCCATGTAATTCATCCAACAAATCATCTACCACAGGTATTGGAAACCTGCTTTTGATAGTGAGCTTGTTAAGTCCCCTGTAATCCACACAAAACCTCCAAGATCCATTTTGTTAACCAATAGCACTGGTAACCCAAAAGGAGATGTGCTTGGTTGTATTATTCCTGATTCAAGCATTTCTTGTACAATTCTTTCCACTTCAGTTTTCTGAGCATATGGTATTCTATAAGGTCTTATGTTTATAGGGTGGGCATTAGGAATGAATGAAATGTGGTGGTCTTGGGGTCTTTGGGGTGGTAATCCCTTAGTTTCATAAAAAATGTCTTGGAATTCATGTAACAAGGCAGTCAGTTGGGGTTCATTATTTGAGTCAGATGGTAGTGTGGTTATGGTGTATATTGTCCAAAAATAGCTCCACGGTTATGTGTAAGGTATTTATACATACCTTTTGCTGATATCATCTTGATCTCGGCTGGTGCAGTCCCTCCCATGAATGTGATCTGCTCTCCCTCCCTTGTAATTGTCATGGTCATGGCATCAAAATCAAATTGGACTTGCCCTAGTTGCTTTAACCATTCCAGCCCTAGCACACAGTCACATCCCCCCCAGGGGTAAGAGCATTAGCTAGGCTTGGAAGTCCTTGTCCTGCATTTTCCATGAAATGTCCTTGCAAACTAAGTCACTAGTGACTCTGTTACCATCAGCAACCATGACCACTAGTGGTTTGGTTAGGGTGATGACACATCCAAGCTTCTCAACTGTGGTGGGGTCCAAAAAATTGTGTGTGGATCCTGTATCAATCAGGATTGAAAGCATTTTCTTGCCATATTTCCCCCATAGTTTGAATGTATTAGGTGCAGCATTCCCAGTTAAGGCATTGACTGTGATCTAAAATGTCTCATCCTTCCCTTCCTGTGCTTGATCCTGGACTTGTGGTACCTCTTCATCATACTTAGGAAGGAGCTCTTCAGATTCTTCTTCATCTACTACCAGCATTAAAAACTGTCTATGTTTGTAGTTATGAGTAGGGGTATAGGCTTCATCACACTAATAGCAGAGTCCCTTTTTCCTCCTTTCATAAAAGAAATCCCTGGATAGTTTTTGAGTGGGTGGCTTACTGAGTATTGGGGGGATGTTCTAGGTGGTGGTGCCAGCTGATTTTGACCATGACTAGAGCTGGGTAATTGTCCCAATGTTTTGGTTTTCCAGGTACTAGTCAGGTTCAAAGGTTTTACCACAGCTATATTTTGAGTTGAAGGAGGTAAGCTTGGCCTAGAGGCAATCCTAGGGGCATACCAGGATTGTTGTAAGCTGGCCTCATGTCTCTTGGAAAGATAAATAGCCCTGGATAAATCAGTGGTTTCAAACTTCTCCACTTCCAAACTAATTTCCTCTTTGAGGCCACTAATGAAACTCTGGGTGAAATACTTATCTGCAATTTGACAACCCTCACTAACCATCATAGATCTTATGGTCTCAAAATCATTGTAGTAAGCTTCCACAGTAGATTTTTGCCTTAGTTTATGGAATTCTCCCACCACACTGTCCTTGAATAGTTTAGCAAATCTGGCATGTAAGTCCCTTACAAATTCTGGCCACACAACCTTTTTCTTAGCTTTTATATATGCACCATACCAGTACTCACTTGTCCTTCAAAATGTACAGATGCAAAATTCACCTTACTATTTTCATCAACAGGATTAAACTCAAAGAATTGTTCAGCCTTTCTAACCCAACCATAAGAGTCATCTCCTGAAAATCGAGGAAATTTTATTTTAGGCATTTTTTAGAAGAGTTTACCATTGGTTAATTGAAAATAGTCCCTGTGTGAAGATTATGGCCCTTTTAACTGTCTTGCTTGTCTAGTATTTGACCCTTCTCCTTCTTTCGAATTAATTAGCTGTTGCAACATCAGATGTAATTCTTCAAGTGAATATCTCACCCCAGGTAATTCATCCTTTAACTGGTCCACCGCAAGCTTCAGTTCAGGGATTTCAGAGACCGTTTCTTTTAATCCCAATAGCTGGTCATCAATTGCACCGAAGTGGTCTGAAAATTATGCCTCCATGAGGCTAACATGTTCATCTAACTGGTTTTGTTTTTGGAATTGCCTTGTGTTGTAACCCATGATTTTGGAGGAATTGGAAATTGTGAATAAATTTAAGGTATTGTATGGTGGATTGAACCAGGCTCTGGATACCAATTGTTAGCTCCAGCTACCCAGTCAGACCTGATTCAAGGTGAAGATGAAGATAGGTTCAGAAAAAAATGGAGGAGGAACAGAGAAGAAGACTTGGGGAAAGGACAAGAGAAAGATTTTTTGGCCAACAAAATCTGCCTTCTCATTTCTCAGCTGATGCTATATATGTGGTGTTGGTTACAGTGAAATGATGTCATTACAGAACTTGGAATTAATTATGACAATTAAGAACCAAATCTATAGCTAATATCAACTTACTTAGACATGGATCCTGGGTAATTAAGCCTAGTTAAGCTATTATTTATACTAATTAAAGAGAAGGCATTTATCAGCCATATCTCTTAGAATCTCCACATAACCGAGTGCCAACTTTCTCTCTCTCTACTTCTTCACGTGCTTCAACGGTAACATCCCTTTTTGCACTTGCTCCACACGCGCCAACACACTGCAATTGCTAAGCTTCATTTGCTGAGCTGATTCAAATGTCACTGGAATCTGCTGCTGTTGAGACCTCTTTATATTGATTTTTATGGGTCTTTTAGGCTGATCCATGACATTTGGGTAGATCTGTTCATCGTGAAAGAGGAGTAGGCAGAGCATTTGAAAAAGTGCACTCTCTCTCATTTTTAAAAGAATTATGCCCCTTAATTATGCATATTCATAGTTTAGACCTACTGGGCCTTCATTATTCAACATATGCCATATTCTTTAAAAACATTAGCTTTTTGCCTACGAAGAATGCATATTTATATTTCAGACCCAAAGGGTTTCAGTTATTCCACTTAGGCCACACACATTTTGGAGCATTAACCTTTTAACCTGTCAAAAAGGCCTATTTGAATTTAAGACGAAAAAGTGTCTTTTAAATATGCCGCACAAGCTCTTTAATAACAGCGTATGTTTTATCTCATATTTGTAGCTAAAAATTAAACGGCTACACTTTAAGGCACTTGCAAGCCTTCCTAAATGTTGCTTCATGTGTACTTCTTTAACCTAGACCTATGTAATTTATGGTCTATGTAATTTATGATCTGGCATTATGCAATTGCGTCGATTAGTGCATGCACGTTACAAGTCAAGGCATCTGACTGTTATGACATATTAAGCTCACATGCGACACGCAGTGCAACACACCCCTGTCGGCTAATCAACAAAACCCTAATGAGGCCACGGTGTCAGAACATTGCTCTTAAATTCTGTGTTAACAACATAGTTTCACTTGTAAGCTCATATGCTTTATTGCTTTAAAGGCTGTTTTTTCAGTCATGTACTTTTTTATTTCTTGCAAGGGTTTAAACTATGCCTGCGAGCATCGACAGTGACGTATAAACCACTTTATAAGTAAGGAACAAATTAATAGCACCCAACGACTTAAAGTCGTGTTTTGGGTTTTTGCTGCAGTATCCAGCCGTCGCGGCATTATAGAGTCTCATGGTCATACAATGGCCTTTATCTATTGCGTATTCACATCGCTGTTAGTTGAGAAGCTAGTTCAACAATAATGGAAGCACACATCCTCTCAGCACATTTAGAAAATTGAAGCACATTGCCAGCCTCTGCTGATGGCATCGCTAATATGCCTATGATATCTTGCTCAGACGGACTACATGTCCTCTAGCTGTATATGCTTGTCCAGTCAAGCAGGTGTATTATGGTTTTCTATATTGTTCTTACAGTTCTTCTTGCGACTGTGCCCTGCATATAGGCTGAAAAGCCATAATTGTATATCCATGCCTTCTCAAAGGCGGGGGGGGGGGGGGGGGGGGCTTCATATCTTACGATATTAGCAATATTATGGCCTAATGCCCTGTGTTCTCTCAGATTGAGGGGCTTCATAGCAGCGGCCATATTACAGGCTCAATGCCCCATGACTTCTTATTTAGCACCGAGACAACAAGCACTTGTTGCTTCGACCGAAATCCCCGATGGTATTTTCATGAGCTTTGAGCTCCATCCACCCTCGAGGGCTGATATGATGAGAACTCTAAGTTCCGTCAAACCCTCGAGGGTATTTTCATGAGCTTTAAGCTCCATCTGTCCTCGAGGGCACGTATGATGAGAACTGTAAGTTCTGTCAAACCTTCGAGGGTATTTTCATGAGCTTTGCACTCCATCCACCCCTGAGGACGCGTATGACGAGAACATTAAGTTCTGTCAAACCCCCGAGGGCTCGTACGACGAGAACTCTAAGTTCCATCAAACCCCCAAGGGCATTTTACATGAGCTCCATGCTCCATCAGCCCTCAAGGGCGCTTACCAAAACTCTACGTTCCACTAGCCCTCAAGGGTAGTCCCTCAATGGATGAACACCCCCAGGGTGACAGGATAAAGCTCGAGTTCTATTCGAACGGTTTAGCCGCAGTTCTAACCCGTGAAACGGTAAAGCACTATATGGGACTTCTCCCCCTACCATTTTTGTCAATTTAAAACCCAGCCAAGCGTGAGTGAGAGGCTTCTTTGCCAGCTCTTAGCTGATGATAAGAGTTCGCATCAAAGTCAAATGCAAGCACGATGTGATCAGCTCAAGCTAAAGAGCACATACTTACACATAATGAACGCCCTCCAAGGGAGAGGTGACACCTCAAGGGGACATTTAAACACCTTTCAAAAGAGACGTGACCCCTCAAGGGGACATTCAAACACCCTTCAAAGGAGAGGTGACCCCTAAGGGGAAATTTAAATACGTAGCACATGCAACAACTTGCATGCACAACTCTGTGTCCTCTCTCTAGAGAGGCTACTATAGGGGCACAGCCTCTAAAGGATCTCGACATCCCCTTATTCGTCTTTCGAAAGATGATTCTGAATTGCATACTTAGGTGACATTCTAAAGACCTCGCTCTCAAGAGCTAGAGTTCTAGCACCCTACTTGGGCAAAGTTCCAAGGCTTAAGCTCCCAAGAGCTTAGGTCCAAGCACATGGAAGAGATCGAGAAATATTATTACCCTTACAAGTGGATTAAGAATCCTTTGCAAATCTGACGCATGTCTCGAGACACCAGGTATAAACTTTCTCAGCCAAACATTTTGGCTAAGGAAGTGGGGGGGCTTAAGTTTAATGATTATCTTATCAGGATTCTCAAAGAGTCCTCAGAGATTGTGATGTAATCCTCAAGGATCCTAACACATCTGGCCCACGGCCTTGTCCTATTAGGAGTCTTCTCTTACATCTATATAAATGGGTCTACCCCCTAGGTTTGGGACATTTACATAATTTATGCTTTTTTAGAGTTACTATTCTGTAGCTGTGTTTTGACTTAAGCATCAAAGAGTTCTCTGTCGGGAACCCCATCCGACGGTCACTCGTTTTCTGTCTTGCAGGTCATCGGTCCAGGCTCAGGTTCTGCAACGTACACAGAGGATATTTTTAGCAGCAACAACAACTAAAATGTTCGAGGATCAGAGACTTGGGATAGAGTTTGAACGAATAAATCTTTGGTACGGCTCTCTTTTCTAATGTTTTTAATATACTGCCTGCTTTTTAGTATTTTTTTTTGTGTATTATCAAAAAGTGCACTCAATTTTGGTGTATTACTATTTTACTTATAAAAAAATTTAGTGATTTCAATTCAATGTATGTTTTGCACCCATTAGAATTAAATCCTAGTTCTGCCACTTGGGTTGGGGGGGGGGGAGGGGTCCTGGAATGTACTAAAGAGTGGCCAATTGTGTGTGCTCATTGGGTTGTGCCCGTGGAATGTGTGAATTTTGTAGTGTTGATGGCCTTCGCCCTCGTCTTTGTGCTGAGATCGCATAGTGGTTAACAATACCATTTGGTTTGTGCAGTTCTATGTTGTCTTTCCAATTGTACTGTGCTTTATTTTACGCGTTCTTTGTTCTAATAGGTGTTAGATTTTATCCTTTAGACGTTAACATATAACTTATCGAGGTTGAAGTGCAGAATATGCTCTATTTAGTTTAATTGTAATGTGTATACGCTTAGTAATTCATTAATTTATGACCCACATGGTCTTGTATAAGCATGATGAGTCACGAGAATGTCGTGGAATTTATATGCCGTTGGGTAAACTGTATAACCTTTCAATTATCAATGTTATTATCTTATTGTCACAAAAAATGGTATCAGAGCCAAAGATTCTCCTATGCTAGTTTGTCCATCACTCATCTGTTACGCCACTGTCCGGCTTCCTTCTTCATTTGCTTCCTTCTTTGTATTACTTTTTTCCTCTTGGCAAGTTCTTCTTGTTAAAAAAATCATTTATCAAAATGGTAAGTTCTTATTGCAACCTCCCCAAGGTCCTAATTGCCATGATATACGTTTCTCTAAGATCTTGCAATTAAATTTAGTTGTTGCCTTCAACGTGTCATTTTACTGTCAATGATATATATATATATATATATATATATATATATATATATATATATATATATATATATATATATATATTTCTGATTTTGAGTTCCATGACTAATGTAGGGTAGCATGGATATTGTTCCCACTGAGAGCACAATGTTTAGCATGCGAAGAATTCTTTAGTGGTCTTGAATGACCTTTTAACTCATTAGCCCATCAAAGGCTTAAATGCTCAAGTCTTTTTGGGTGGTACGCTCACAACCACAAAAATTTCACCACTATTTTGCGTTAGATGCCAAACTCGTGAAGTTTGGAGTCAAACTTCCATAAGCTTGAGGGAGGAACATGTGGAATAATATTTGAGAAGACATCAATCACGTTTATGAAGTCAGAGATAAAGATAAGTTAGTAAAATTTTATATTATCATGTATTATAGAGTTGTCAAACGGGCCGGGCGGCCCGGGGGCTGGCCCGACCCGGCCCGGTTCTGGCCCGGGCTGGCCCGGCCCCGTGCATGAACAGTAGCGGCCCCAGCACAGCGGGCTTGGGGCCTGGGCCTGGACCAGGCCTTCATTTGCTCCGAAAAAGCCCGGCCTGGCCCGGAAACGGGTTTGGCCCGGCCCGAAGTCGGCCCGGGTCTGGCCCGGTCTGCGGCCCGGGTATGGCCCGGATCTGGCCCGGTTTGCGGCCCGGGTCTGGCCCGGTCTGCGGCCCCACATGTTTGAATTTTTTTGTTTTTCCCACCCTTTCTTCCACCCCTTTTCCAAAATTCCACTTTTACCCCCCCAACAGCAATATAACGGCTAGTTTGGGGGGTATTTTAGTCTAACCTATATTTTTCAACTCCTTTACACTCTTACCCTCCCCAACAACTATAAACGGATAGTTTGTAGGGGTATTTTGGTCTTTTGTGAAGTTTCTAAAATCTATAAATTCACACCATTTCTCTCTAATTTTTCACACCAATCTTCTTACTCTCTCTTACCTAAACATTCTATATTTCTACAAGCTTTGCTACTATTTTCCTCTCCAATTACTACTCTTGCTAATATTGCCTAGAGATGAAATTTAAAATTGAATAACAAGAAGAAAAAAAAAAAAAAAGGGCCCGGGCCCGGCCCAAGCCCGGCCCTAGCTATTGGGCCTAGGGCCAGGGCCTGGACTGGGCCTAGGTTTGCCTTCGGCAGGCCCGGCCCGGCCCGGCCCGGTTGGCAGCCCCACTGGCCCGGCCCCACAGCAGGCCCGATGGGCTTGGGCTGGGCCGGCCCAAGCCCGGCCCTTTGACAACACTAATGTATTACCTATCGGTTATAATTTCTTCCTAAGTCGTTCCTGATAAGTTATGCTCGATAAATGAATAACACAATTTTAATTGATTTACGCGTTCCACTCTAACTTTGGAGGATATGAAATGCCGAAAGGAAAAATGGTGGCTGAAAGCTTTCATCGCTAACAATGTCACCTTAGCTGAGTCGTCAATGGTCCACACAACTTTATTTGTCACTCTAGGCGGTATGTGAACTGCCCTAGGTTGGCCATGACTATGCTGAGAAGATAGATAGGCTCGAGAAAAAAGCAGAACTTAATGTGGAATCATTCATGATCAGGAACAAGTTCTATTTAATTTGTTGGAAGCATTTAGTTCATCCCAATCAATCTAAGAAAATGGTTCAGAACTGATGTTCACTGTTCGGACCAGTGTTTGGATGTAAGAGATTACAGAAACATCTGACCCGTATGTTTTTTTTTGTATCTTTTACCATTTTCTAATCGTTTTGTATAAAATTACTCAAACAGTGACAAAAAACTAAAAATACTTTCAAGGTGTTTTCAGTTTTTTTCACGCAAACTTAATCCAATATAAAAAAAAATAACTGAAATTTTTTAGTGAAAATGATAAAAGTACAAGAGTGTATTTTCTAACTGAAGATGAAAAATATGAAAATAAAAACACAAAATAAAAATAAAAAACGAATATGATAAACAAACGGACCCTCGATGGTCATTCCCTTTTTTTTGGGTTTCTTTGAATATCACAATCATTTATTTGTACATTAATGTCAAGCTTATGTCATCATTTCTAATAAAAAACTATAGAAAGTTACTATTTCCTAATTTTTTAAAGTTTAACATTTTTCCTAAAGCTTTGAAACATTAAATTATAAATTGCAAAATCTTATTTAGTTGAAGGTTTTCGTTACAATGTGGCAAGCTACACAGTTTGATAACATGAAGAAATTTCAAATGCTGCTCTAACTTGATAAGTGGTATCAAATCCAGAACTTGGGCAACATAGAGCTCAATGAGGGAATTAAGTACACCAGCCATCACTTTGTGTGGCTGGAGAGCTCAATCAATCTTGGCAACCCAGCCCCAGGTATCCTCTATAAGGCCTCTTTGGATCCCTGCAAGTTTCGCCAAAAGTTCCCCAGAAACCTGCTTTGCACACATATCGTATTCAACCCTACACATAGTAGCAAGTTATATAAGACTCAAATCCTGATTATCAAGTGAAAGTAAGATTTCTAGAGCCAAATAGGGTCGCTGAAAGTCATATGTACAGGCTAAAATCATTATCATGGTGTAGCTCTAACCTTTTGTCCTGGTATGTGATACTCTCTACTGGGGCAAAACTAATAGCGGTTCCAGTGCAAAAGACTTCATCGACGTCCATTAGTTCCTCCACGAGAATCAGACGCTCCTCAACCTGCCCATTTTTCGAAATGTTGTAGTTCTTTTGTGATGGCGATGGTTTATTTTGATAGATAGTGAATCTTTACATAATGTTTCACCAAGAAAGATGCTTAAAGAGAGGAAATACCATCAACCACTACAACATTAGCCTTAACACAAAACATACTTAATTGTCAAAAATAAGATTTTGACAAGTAGGCTTAATTCTCACATACACACTTGAAGCGTGACATGATTGCAAAATTTCCCTCAAACAAATTAATAGCAACGTCCGCCCCAACCCGTTCAACCATCACAATATGTGCCATATTTTGTTTCTTAAGGAGGATACTAGCTTACGTGGTTGCGACTCACTCAATATATTGTTGGAGGAAATTCTTTTGATATAAATTGATGCCAGGGATATGTAATCTTGCCATAGTTTGAGGTTAGTCTCTACCATTGCGCCGTATATTCATGAACTTCTTAGTTTAGCTTGGTTTGCGTTGTCACGACATTTTGCTGCTAGAAGATGCACGAATATACCTCTTAGCGATATGCGGGCCGTAAGATTAATGAAAACGGGTGCAAGGAAAAGATCCATAACCGCATGAAAAAAAACAAAGGACATAAAATTTATTGATAACTACGAGGAATAAAGCATGGAAAGACTTTACTGAAAAACTCGCACTAATAGCAACTGAGGTATATATATGCACTATCGAGGACACATTTTTTGTGATATCCTCCTCCACATCAATCTCAAAAGTAGTCTTCTATGAATGGGTGAGCTCCATGCATCCGCCAATACATACATATTTCTTGTAAATCCCTTGCTATGAAGCACGGACACCTCTTCTAGGTGGAGGTATGGTGTCCTAAACAGACGGACACCCCGACACCCTTCGGACACCGCCCGACACGTGTCAGGCACGGCTTATGGGTGTTAGCAATATCTTCCCATGCAAGCAATCACCTTGCCAAGTAACACTCCAACCGTGAAGCTGACTTATCCACATAGTTGTGCTACTGCCTCAATCTCTTTGGATTTAGATTTCACAATTCAAATGTTTTCAAATGTAACCAAAGTCCATGTATCTTTCCATAGTTCACTCACCTCACGTGGAGCCTTCTGTATATATTATTGTAAAAGGAATCTTGAATGCATAAAATGAAAACAGCAAACATTTGTTCTTTACATGGTATCAGAAGCCCTCTTTGAGTTAAAGCTCTATTTTTTCGATCTATGGCAAACCCTGTAATTCTCTTCAATGCACCCTCACAACTTCCCACTAAACTCACATATACCAACTTAACATTGTGGAGAACTCAGCTTTACTCAGGTCTAATTGGCCACAATTTGCTGGGTTTCATTGATGGTTCCACTCCCCACTACCTCAAACAATTCCTGCATCCTCTACTTCCACAGCAAAAATTCCAAATCCGGACTATGTTCTCTGGCATCGCCAAGATCAACTCATACTCAATGCCATGCTTAGCAATTGTATTGATACTATCCAGCCTCACATCTCCACCGTTTCCTCCTTGAAGGAAGCATGGGAACGTCTCATCATTATCTTTGCAAACAAATCTTGTTCGCGAGTCATGTCTCTCAAAGAATGGCTGCTCAACAATCCTCGCGGCAACCGTTCTATTCCAGAATATCTACAACATATGCGGGCTATCGCTGATGATCTTGCTCTCGTCGACAATCATATCTCTGAAGATGATCTTGTCCTATATATTCTTGCCTGCATAGGCCCTGAGTTGAAGGAAATTGCTGCTGCTCTTCGAGCTCGGGACACACCCATCTCTTTTGACGAACTTTATGACAAGCTTGGAGATTATGAACTCCAACTCAAGAAGGATGATCTTACCCCTTCACTTTCCATCGCCACTGCAAACTACAGTCACCTCCAACATCGATTCCAGTCACAACACTCTTCATCTCATGGCAACGCCTCCTCTGGGCGCCACTCTGAAAATTTCATTCCTAGCAGACACGATTCCTTCCCTAGTCGTCCCACAACCCACCTTACCAATCGTAATAACTGGTCACGCCCAAACACCCAACACCGTACATCTATACCTCGCTCTTCTCTTTATTGTCGCTTCTGTGACCGCTCCGAGCACGCCACAAATGAATGTCGCAAGCTTGCTCGCTTTTTCTGAGAAAATGACGTTCAAACCATTCATCCAGTGCAATCACCTCAACTTGCCACCCCAACAGTCAATGTCACCTCCCTTAACCGTCCCACCTCCCCACCTTGGTTGTTTGACACTGGCACATCCCATCATGTCAGCAGTGATACTACTAACCTTCATTCCTATTCGAACTACGGCGGTCCCAATGAAATTCACATCAGTGATGGTTCAGGTTTGCGCATATCCCATATTGGACATGCAAAATTGCATACCCCTCACGCTAGTTTTGCCTTAAATGATGTTTTATGTGCTCCTTCTATTAATCGGAATCTTGTTTCTGTTGCAAAATTCTGTTATTCCAACCGTGTCTCACTTGAATTTTTTCCTTCTTATTTTTTGGTGAAGGATCTCAGCACGGGGCGCCACTTCTTCACGGGAAGAACGTAAATGATGTTTACTGCCTACCATCCCTACCCGCTCCACAAGCACATTCTGTCTCCAAATCAAATTTCACTGTCTGGCATCAGCGACTTGGTCACCTATCACTTCGTGTTCTACGTTCAGTCCTCGAGTCTCAAAAATTAGGCTCTCATTTATCTTATCCCAACTCCCTTCATTGTAACTTTTGCGATTGTAATAAAAGTCATAAGTTACCTTTTGGCACCAATTCTCTTACTAGCTTTCAGCCATTACAATTAATTTACACAGATGTTTGGGGACCAACTGAACCTTCGCTACTATCTTATTTTTGTTGATCATTACACAAAATATATTTGGCTATATCCTATGCGACGAAAATCAGTCGTTCATACATTATTTCCTCAATTCAAAGCCCTCGTTGAAAAATTCTTCCAACTACCAATAATGTCCATTTACTCCGACAATGGTGGTGAATATGAATCTCTCAACAAAATTCTTGCTACCAATGGCATCTCTCATTTCACCACTCCACCCCCACACACCTGAACATAATGGTACGTCCGAACGTCGTCATCGGCACATAGTTGAAACAGGAAAAACACATCTTCAAACTGCCTTTCTTCTGCTCAAATTTGGCCACACGCATTTCTCACTGCCGTTTATCTCATCAACCGCCTTCCCACTATCGTTCTCTGGTTCAAATATCCTTTTGAAATGTTACATCACCGGCAGCCCAACTACACACATCTCAAATTTTTTGGTTGCCTCTGTTACCCTTGGTCCGTCCATACACTTCCTCCAAACTACAACCTCGCTCCACTCCATGTATTTTTCTTGGATATTCCACTATCCAAGCAGTGTACAAATGTTTTGATCCCGTTTTAGAAAAAAATATATTTCTCGTCACGTGAAATTTGTTGAGCATATTTTTCCCATGCAAGGTGGTGGCTGTAAACATTAATTACTTCCTACGCAAGGCTTGGTTCCGCATGAGCTAGACTTCCACGCACCAGCTCCTACTTCTCTGGCCAACCATTCTACCAACAACCACTCACCTGATTTGAATTCAGATTCAAGCTCCTTCTTTATCCAACCAACCACTTTATCTCTTTCCAATTTGTCCTCACCTAATCTACCAAATTCAAACTTGTCATCATCCATTCTGTCACTTTCAAACTTGTCCCCTTCCCCTTCAAATCAAACAAATCTCACCTCTTCCAAATTCCCTCAAAATTCCCCACCAAATCTGCCACAATCCTCTCCACAAGCGTCTCCTTCTTTATCTTTATCTCCCTTACCCATTTCCACTTCACCAAATACACGTCTTCCTTGCACATCAGCCACTCTTTCCACGCCTGCACCATCTTCTCCCTCTTCTCTCACTATTCCCACTTCTACACATTTATCCAACTCACGTCCTACACGAAACTGAAACCCGAACCCAAAATACTTCAACCCAAAATTCATTAATCACACTACGACTCATCCTCTGCCGCTGGCCCTTGAACCCACTTGTCTCTCTCAAGCTCTAAATGATCCTCATTGGCGTAATGCCATGTCCGAAGAATTTGATGCTCTACTCCGAAATGGTACTTGGGATCTTGTTCCGAAATCCGATCAAAATATTATCGGTTGCAAATGGATTTTTCGCATTAAGCGTCATCCCGACGGTTCCATTGCAAAATATAAAACTCACCTCGTGGCGAAAGGATTTCACCAACGTCCAGGACTTGATTATGTGGACACTTTTAGTCTAGTCACAAAACCCGCCATCATTCGTGTTGTTCTCTGTCTTGCACTATCCCACAACTGGCCACTTTGACAACTTGACATCAACAATGCCTTCCTGCACGACACTCTACATGACGATGTTTACATTGCCCAACCTCCAGCATTTCTCCATTCCTCCTTACCTCACCATGTTTGCAAGCTCCGTAAAGCCATCTATGGACTCAAGCAAGCACCACGTGCTTGGTATTAAGAACTTAAGGGCTATCTTCTGCAAGCCGATTTCACTAAATCAGTTGCCAATGCCTCATTATTCATCAACAACAAGGATGCTATCACTGCATATTTTCTAGTATATGTTGATGATATTATCCTCATAGGCAACAACTCTGCATTCTTGGACTCTTTTGTCAAAACTCTTGATCACCGATTCTCTCTCAACGATCTCGGCTCACTTCACCAATTTTTGGGTGTCGAAGTCATAAACACCAACGATGGCTTAATCCTTTCCCAACATCGTCACATTAATGACCTCTTGCATACATTCTCCATGGCAGGTGCCAAAGAGGTCCACACCCCCATGTGCGCCTCCTCTTTTCTCACTATACATGATGGCTCCTCACATGTTGATCCGACACCATATCAAAAATTGGTCGGTGCCCTCCAATACATCTCTCTCACTAGGCCAGATGTCTGTCTTGCGGTCAATCGTCTCTCTCAATTCATGCAGTCTCCCACTGAACGTCACTAGATAGCTCTCAAATGTGTTCTCCGTTATCTAAAAGCAACTATCCATCATGGCCTCTATCTCCATCGTGGCATCCCTCTCACACTTCAGGCCTTTAGTGACTCTGACTGGGGTTGTGACCATGACAATGGCCGCTCCACCACTGGCTATATTCTCTACCTTGGCTCTAATCCAATTTCTTGGAAATTGACTCGACAAGAAACTGTCTCTCGATCATCCTCTGAAGCTGAATACAAAGCCATTGCCAACTCTACCGCTGAAATACTATGGGTCACCAGTCTTTTGCATGAGCTTGGCGTTACACCTTCTGAAACCCCTGCTCTCTTCTGCGACAACACTGGAGCTACATATCTTTGTGCAAATCATGTCTTCCACTCCCGAATGAAACATATCGCTCTGGATTACCACTTTGTTCGAGAATGTGTCAGCAATGGTTCACTCCGTGTCCATCATGTCAACTCCAAAGATCAACTCACTGACATCCTTACGAAGCCGATCTCTCGTCCATAACTTCATAGTCTTAGATCCAAGATCGGAGTCACCAATGGCGCCTCAATCTTGCGGGGGCGTGTTAGCAATATCTTACCATGCAAGCAATCACCTTGCCAAGTAACACTCCAACCGTGAAGCTGACTTATCCACATAGTTGTGCTACTGCCTCAATCTCTTTGGATTTAGATTTCATAATTCAAATGTAACCAAAGTCCATGTATCTCTCCATAGTTCACTCACCTCACGTGGAGCCTTCTGTATATATTATTGTAAAAGGAATCTTGAATGCATAAAATGAAAACAGCTAACATTTGTTCTTTACAATCGGTATCAGAATTTTTTTATTTTTTTTAATTTCTGACACCGTGTCAGACACTTCATCGACGGGTGTTGGACACGGCGTGGAGCAGTGTCGTACTGTTTTGAGGCCAATTTCAGATGTTTTGAACTATTACCGTCTTCTTCTCTCTCACCTCACAACCGTCTTCTTCTGTCTCAGCTCACGACTGTTGTCTGCCGACCACATCAAGGCTGTCGCCGATGTTGCCGGAGATGTCGCCAGTGTTGCCGGAGCTCAGTCGATGAAGATTCGAAGCTGAAGCCAATAGATCTGACGGCTACAGTCGCTGAAAGAAGAGAAGCCAGCTGCTGTCGCCGTTGCTAGAGGTCTCGCCGTCGTCGCCGGAGGTCCTCCACCACTGTCGCTGGGCCACATGTCTCTTCTTCTCTTTGTTTCCTTATCTCGTCTCTGTTCGAGTCCTTCTTCCTCCCTCTTTCGTTTCTTTCCTTTTTTTTTGTGACTCGTGAGTCCTTCTCCGCCTCTCGTTTCTCCCCCCCCCCTTTTCTTCCTCTCACTCTGTCGTGCATAGGCATAGCATATCTGAATAATCTCATGCATATAGGGCACATTTTTTTAATTAAATATTTGATATTTGACTTATTTTTTTTGTCCAGTACATTGACTAAATAAATATTGAGTTATTGACCAAATAAATGTTGCTTGCATAGATGTTGTTTGTGTATTTATTATTACTTAATTTCAGATATTTATTAGTATATATATATATATATATAATAAAAATATATTAAAAAAAATAGCGATGTCCAAAATCTGATTTTTTAGAAATTGCGATATCCGATGTCCCCGTCGGTATCGGTGTCCGACACCGTGTCCTTGTCCGGGTCTGTGCTACCTAGATCCCTTGCCACGAGAACACACATGTTTCAGGTTTCGGGATACAATTGATAAGCTACCTGGAAAAGGAATTTACATATCACTAGGGGTGCATGTTTTGATAATAGGTACGAAAGTTTATAGTTTCTCCATTTTGTCCTCATTTCCTTTCTCATCATGCTCAGTGCCATCTAAAGGAGAAGAAACTATTCGAGATTCTGTTTATTTGTGCACTTGGTTGACAGTGCATGTTGATTTGTCTTTCTACGTATAATTAGGGCCTTGCACGTGAGGGGACTATTGAGGATGATAATATTGTTGAGTCCAATCTCTAACAACTTAAGCTTTTAGAGCAAATAATAACTTAACATTATTGCATTCATTCTTTATTTTTTCCTGTTCTTGCTTATCTGTCCAATAAGCTATGCTCTTAAGTTTTTAGGTTTTTGGTTTGGTCTAATAAGTTATTCAATATTCCTCCCTCATTCGATCTTTCTCCACTTTTTTGGTACACCTCCCTAAGCGTATATAACCTTCTGTACTCTCTCCGGCATATAATTTCTATCTCACTTTCTTTTTTCTATATCCTTCTTTCCAAATAATTGGAAAGCTCTCGTTCTTCTCAAAAAGATATTCTATTTAAACTCGTATCTTTCTGTGTTTACAGACCTTTTTTCTACGTGTTGACCTTTGATGATAACCTTTAGTCCTACTCGTATAGATGCACAACTGGCCTTTCATTGGCGTGTGGATTCTAAAGGAGTTATGTCTTATGTTGAGTTGCATGACTATAAAGCCATGGGGAAGATTCTTGTCAGACATCTGTGTTTCTTATTTTCTCTTTGGGTTAAGTTGTGTAGCCAGGAACATGGAATTTTTTACTCAAAATACCTTTATTTTTGGTTGTTGGGGGGGGGGGGGGGGGGTTGGTAGATAATAATAGATCTCTGTAGAAATGATAAGTTTAACTTTTAAATAATATTGTTAGATTGATATATATATATATATATATATATATATATATATATATATATATATATATTTGATTTATCTTCTTCACCTATATAGAGGTGCTTGTACTCAACCAATAATTATGTGAATGAGATCCTATTTCTATGTTCCTATAGAAACAAATATGTATATCTAGTGTAGAACTGCATTAAGACTGCAACACTAGTGTCATATGTGTATACACATATATGAGCACGTGCATTGCATGTGAATGTGGTCGAGAGTAATTTTAAGGTGATATCATTAATCTTTCTTGGGATCAAATAAGATAATTCAATAATATTCTTATTTCTTTTGTGACTTGTTTTAGGAGACATGTATATTTGATGTTCGCAATCAATGTTTGAAAATTTTTTATGTAGGCTTTTGGATTGAATAAATGTTTGATGGTGCTGCTGAAAAGAAAAGCATATAGAGAAATTAAAAGAATGAATATACGTCTTTATTTTTATAATTTGTTAAATGAGTTTATGGTATACACTTAATATATATAATTTTCAAGACAAATGCAAAGCATCTGCCCTTCAATTACAATAACTGAACATATTTTCAGTTCAAATTGATGCCATATTTAAGCCTTGTTTTGTTTTTTCCCATTTTTCGATGCCATATTTAACCCTGTTTCTCTCTCCCCCCCCCCCCCCTTTTTCTCTGTTTTTCTTTTTTCAACCGTCTTTGTTTCTTAGAAGATTTTTCACGTATTTTAGCTCTTTGTTTTGATTTTATTTTTAGATTTTCAATTGGTTAATTGTTTGCTAACTTGCTAACCCAAAAATGCAAGAAAAAAAGAATCACAGTTTTCATTACCTAATTCATTATCCAATATATATTTCATTTCAACAAAATAAAAAAGGAAGTAATAAAGAGATTTATTTATTTTATTTTTCTTTCTCGTCACACTTTTTATTTTCCAATGTTTAGAATAGATTCGTTATCCAATATTCATTTAATTCCAACAAGATTTAAAAGGGAGTCATTAATGGAGGCTAGAAGTGTTATTGACGTAATTAACAGGTGGCATAATTGTCCTGAAATGATTTATAACTTTCACACACTTTTATAAGTAGTATAGATGTATGCAATTAGGATCACAATTCTTTGAGCAGTGACCGTGTAGCCATGACTGCGCGCAATGTGAATAATTCTATTTCTTGTGATTCCTTCGAGAATAGTTCCATTGGTTGGTGGAGTTGAGAGAACATTTCCCTACGTACAAAGGTGGATTAGTAGTACATATATAACACCATGAGTGCAGCAATTTCCGCACCAGATATTATTGTTGCACCTCTCCTTTTTCTCCAACGATACACGAGTGACAACATGTTAGGTTTCAGCTACAAAGTAAAGGAGTGCAAAAACAGTCAAACTAGGTGCAGAAACAGGCGGTCAGCAAATATACAGGCGGTCAGCAAATATACCTTCAAGACGAAGATGTTAGAAGAGATGAATACGTATTTGTTTTTAAGTGAAATGTTGATACAAATAAGGCCAAGAACATGCAATACCAAGTCATATGCAGGTGTTTAATGATAAGGAACTGCTTTTGCTCCTTTGATATGTAAAAGTGATGCACATACCCATTGAATCTTATCGAATCTCTCCTCTATAGAAAAACTAGCGAAAAGATCTTACAGCTTCGGAAGGTCCTCCAACAAATTGTGAAGATAAAATTGGAGCCTTGTACTACAGTTGATAACTAGAAAGTGATCTGTTTCTAGGAACAAACTAGAAGAATAAAACAATCAAAAAGAAAAGTAGGTCTATTCTCAGTGCAGCTGCAGTATAAATTTTAGTTACCGGGGAATAATTGGTAATGCTTTTTACACTGCTCGATCCACCCCGTGAAGAACGATGATATTCATCCTCGACATACAAGTGCAGGGCACCCTCCTGTTTACAGGACAAAACGAACGTTGCGTGAAACATGCTTTTCTTGTAACGAAGTGTCAGGTAAAAAGAATATGTTGGTATCTTTAATTTGGCACCGTACCACTCATTGTGCATAATGTAAAAAGTGTCATTAAAATACCGAATTTATGACTAATGCGGCTCAAAGTTGCAAAATTTGGGACATTACAATGGCTCATAGAGACAATTCGGTATGGCTGGTGTCTTTGGGGCCAATACTCTTCTAAAAATGATGAAAAAGGACTAATGAACTGACCTTGAAATAGTTATTGCCAAAGGGGGAAGCATATAGGAGGAATGTGCATTCAGGTGATGGAGCCACACCGTGTATTGGCCCACTCTCAATCAGCTGAGGCCTAATATACAGCCACCCTTTTCCTGGAGGAGGAGTCTGCCATAAATCAGGCATTGAGTTATGACCATTCTTGGTGTACAATAGTTTGCTTATACATGTTTTTGACCCATTTTGATGGAAGAGATCTAACGGTATGATGATTTCTATGCAAACGCAATAATGTTAGTTCGCCGTCCACTCTAAAAAGAAGACCCACAGTTCGGAGTATCTTGAAAAGAACAGATGGATTGTACAGTATTTCGGAACATAGAGAGAGTACCCAGCGCCTGTTAGCAAGTGCCGTTTGTTTGAGAGCATCAACGAATAGCTCAACCGAGGGGGAAGGCATGCACATTCTCTCAGCACCGACTTGCATCTGAATTGCATTCTGCTCTGGGCGGAATAAAAGGATGCCCCCATTTTCTCCCCTACAAATTTTCACACCTTCAATCACTCCCTGTTTATTGTTTTGGCAAACAAACATAGGTGCATAAAAAAGTCCGTTATCAAGAGAATGTGATGCTTTGAAGTTTGAACTAGTGGAAAAAAAACTCCTAAATACAACAGATTTTCACCTGTCCATAATTTAGAACACCGGCAAAAGGGCTCAACTCAATGTTTCCGTACGGAAGAACCTTGCCTTCTACGAAACTTTCACCTACGGAGCATTTGGCGGCGTACGTGTAATCCGCTGGCATTAGTCCGAATCCAAGATTATTCCAATCAACGTCTGCATATTCAGCATCACCGCCATTGCTAACCACGCCCAAAAAGCAGGTTGGAAGGTACGTTAAATCCCCTTGCTTGCGCAATTGTAAATTCTACTTAATTTACACCTGAATGTATTCCCTCTGCATCCTTTTAAAGGGACCTCATGCACTCAGATTTAAAGAGTGTACCAGACAAAAACCATTTTGAAAACCGTTGATTAACGGTGACCACGCTATGGTGATAGTCAAATTAAGGGACTCAAGGTGAGAACTTCTCTCAGTATTGGTTTTTGGTACAGTTCTTTAATGGTTGCATAATCCACTTTATCATTGAGACCAGAAAAAAACCATGACTACATAAAAATGAGAATCTAACAGATAAAACTTGAAGTGAAAATTTATTAGATTGCGTGGTTTGAAGCGGCTAGTTGAAAAATTACCAGCAAGAGTGTTGCAAAATGGCTTGTTTTACGGAAAAAGCAGCCTCAGAGGCAATGTTGCTAGCTCCATACTGCGAACGTAGATGTTGAGATGATCATAAAGCTCGTAACATGAGGCAAAAGTGTAGCTCCAAGGGAAAATAAGTAATATTTTAAGCATAACACCAACCTTAAATTTTGAGGAACCTAGAATAGAAGATTTGACCAAATGCCGGATCCTGTAGGCACTCCTTTGAATCATGGCTGCTTTCTTTACCGCTTACTTGAGAAAAACATAAGCTCGCAAATCAATGTGCCCTTAGTAGTTTTGATAGTCATTCCAGCTCCCTGAAGATGGACCAACTAAGCAAGCAGCTATTTTACCACTTACTGGCTACTGCTATAGGCTTACCCACCAACCGGCTAACAACCACCAAGCACAACATATTATTTACTATATTATAACATTATGTAACTGGACCTTTAGCTTCAGATAGAGTAAATAATTCCCTTCTTAAAACAGTAAACTAACGAAACAAGCGTTTGCTAGATTCAGAAGGGAAATAGTTGCAGATTTATCAGTCAATGTTACGTGCATTCCCAGTGGTTTCAGCAAAAAATGCCGTCTGGAGCCTGAGGGGAAGACACTCGTAGGGCAACCTACAGAAATTGTTAGAAATAACAAACCCTCCTAAATTGCTATTGGCCGAACTGGTGACTATCTTAGTCGGTAAGAAATGTCATGGTATGGATGACAAAGCTCCACATGCTGCATATGTGGGTCAACATAGACAAGGAGCAACTTTCTGTGGCCGGAAAATGAAAGCTATATAGCTATCAAAGGACGTTACACTATTATAAACAGTATCCAAGTACAATGTATCCTTAGTTATACGCGCCGCTAAGTTAACGACACTTTCAGTAAAGTACCTATCTTTATTTGACGGCATTATCTTAAAAATATCGTTAAATTAACGACACTTCCATCAAGTGCCAATCTTTTTAGCGGCATTATCTACCAACTCTTCCGTTGAAGTGTCTGTTTTTATTTGGCGAATTAATCTTTAAAATGTCGTTAATTTAGCGACACTTCCATCAAATCAACTGACAGTTTTATTTAGTGGCATTATCTTAGAAATGTCAATTCTGTTTAAGAAACTTGGAAGCAATTGTTACTAATTTTTTGCCAGGCATATTATAAAATCTATTAAAAATACATTGGTCTAAGAGTGGTAATAGCAACATTTCTTAAAAATGACGTAAAATACAAGTATATTTTGTGTAATCCTGCTCCAATCCAACATGAATAATGAATAACCGATTTTTCCAGCTAATAAACTCGTCATTAGAAACAAGTTAATGTCATTCATCAGCCATATCATGTCGTCCAAAATGTCGTCATAGTGCATATCGGTTTTTTTAAGTGCAACAAAAGCATTGATGTCTTCCCGACATATAAACTTGAAAATTAAAACAGTAAAAAAAAGTTATATATTTAACAAGTATATCATAAGTCAAATTAGATTGAAAAACTAGTTGACAAATATAATGCATCAGGAAAGGTAAAGACACGTCTACGTACCCAGTTCATTCTTGCATCATATTTTGCAAATTTTTTAAAGTGACGAAATTCTTATTTGCTTTTTTATATTGAGAAACCTGACAATTAAATCAAATGTAATCATATGTTACACAAAACACAAGAAAACAAGGATTTTGCGACGAACTTTTAGCGACAGAATATCTTCTGTCGCTAAAACTTCTTTCAGCGACGAATATACTTGTTGGTAAAAATTCTATCATTAAAAACTTTTAGAGATGGAAAGCTTCGTACGTAAAACTTTTGCCGACGGAGTTTTGCCGACAGAATACTCTTTCGCTAAAAGTTTTTAGCAATTTTTGAAGGTTTTTAAAAACATTATAAGCAACGGAAGGGCGCCGTCGCTAAAAAGTTCGTCGTTATAGATTTCTTTTGCTGACGGTGTTTTAGTGACGGTGTGATTCTGTCGCTAAAACTCATGTTAAAGATTAATCAGATCGGCCATTCTTCTTTCTCCGTTTCTCTCTTTGTCTCGAACATCTCACCCATCGGCGACCCCTTCTATGGCGACCCACATCTCCGGCTACACCACCGTCCTCCCCCCAAGGCCGCGACACCTCCGGCGACAGCCCCATTCTCCCTTCAATGCCTCGGCACCTCCAGCGACATCACCGTCCTCCCCCCGATGCGGCACCACCTCTGGCGACAGATCCGTCCTCCCCCCTACACCGTCGGTTAAAAATCAAACTCAGATGATTTTATTTAGTGGGTTTGTTTTTGTCTTCGCTAAGATCCAGTGATTGGATTTGCACTAGGGTTAGTTTTCATTCAGTGATTGGTTTGAGATTTTTGTGGTTGTTATTTGTAATATGTGATTGTTATTTGTAATATGTGGTTTGAGATTTTAGTGCTATTAATATGTATTTTAGTAGTGTTCCATTTGACCTGGCGAGTCTGTTTCTCTTGGAAGTGGCTTGTACTCTGTTTCTCTGTGAAGTGGCTTGTTGCAAATCTGACTCAAATTTAAATGTGTTGTGCAATTAAAAGTTATTGTAACTTTCTAATTTTGTTTAGTTGTCAAGCTCTGTTCAGTGTGGATACTTTTAAGTTTTCAAGCACATAGGAGCATGTAACATGTTAATTGCACCCATATATACTTTAGTATTTACTTAAAAACCATGTTATTGCCGAGACCATTCAAATTGCACCTGACTTCAATGGAGGACTCATTTTGAACCACCATAGCAACACACTCATTTTGTAATATGTGAGTGACATTCAACAGTATAGGTGGCTATTTGGGTGGTGAAATGATGATGTGCGTAGTTGATGACAAGTTGTTGGCAAGGGTGACATAGAAGCTGTATGGTGGCTATTAAGAAGGTGGTGGCGAGTTAGTGGCAAGGCGACATTATTGGTCGATACCAAAAAAGAGTTTACTTCAATTTCTTGATTCAAATTCAATCTTGATGAAAAATATTGGGTGATGTTTTGATATGTTTTGTTAATTTCAATTTGCGTTTATTTTGTTCTTGTTTGGTTTGATGAGTAACTATGGTGGTCATGTGTTATATGTCAGTGATGATTTCATAAAATTGATGGCTGTTAAAGGTGGCATAGTGTTAAAAGGTGATGGAAAATCAATGGCGGTGGTGATGCTGTTGGTGGAGCGGGAAAAGAAAAGAAGAATAGGAAAGAGTAAGGCCAAAATTTGATGTTACATGGAGTTGGTACGAGTGTTCGAGTTGAATACATGTCGAAGTTCAGATTCATGTAATTTCTAAAATACAAGACAAAGGGACACGACAAGTATTATCTTTTGGTTTTGGTTATTTTTAAGGTAAAATGATGGTTAATGTGACACACATGGTTTAACAAGTATGCAAGTACGCTAGTTTGATGTGCTTGTTGTGTTCTCTGCGTTTGTTTTATGTGATGTTACTGAGGTTTATCTGTCCTATCATTTTAGCTAGAACTCACTGTGGATTGCACTTTTAGCATCACTTTAACATAATTTTCTACCCAATTGGATTGAGTCCGATCGACACCAACACCGAATTGAAATGTCACATTTGGGCCCGTGGTATTGACTTAGTTACTAAAAGCTTAAAGGTCTTATATAGTGTAACACTTTATAGATTTTATTTAGCTATGAAATTGATGCTCATCAATTGAATAATTCTTGATTGGTTTTTCATGTTAAAGTAGGTTAAATGGCTTCTGATTCGGTGAACATAGACGTTTCAATCGGCGGCACTTCTTCAAGGTCATGATGCCTGGTTTTTATACAGAACTTGTATGATATCTCTCTTTCTGTGTTTTTGTATGTGTTAAAAGTTTTATCTTTGGTTAAAAACTTACATATCTTACTGTATGATGAAAATGTTAGGCCATACCGGTAGCCTTTTGCAAATTGCTTACCACAATGAGATCGAATGAAGTAACTTTAACCAGCCGCAAGGGGTCGTCATGGCTTGTTAAAATCAAGAAGAAGGGCGACCAAGAAAAAATTTGTTTCGAAGAGGGTTAGAACAAATTTGTGCAGCAGCATGACCTCCATCTAGACGACTTTGTAATCTTTGAACACATGGGGCATATGCGTTTTCAAGTGCTGGTATTTGATTAAAGCACTTGTGAAAAAGCTTTCCCCCAATGTTGAACTCTGAGCCTAAATTAAACCCTAAATCAAATTAATCGCATTAGATATGTGCATTCTAAACAATTTTGTGTTATTTGAACATTGATTATTTGTTTGATAATTTTAGGTTGTTAACATTTGAGAATTGTGATTATTAATCGATGATTTTAGGTTGTTAATTGATAAATTTAGATTTTTAATCGTGCTTGAGATATTGAGATTGTTGACAGAGGATGAGACCCAATTGGTTTGAATTTTTTATTACAAGTTTGGCCATTAAAAAATTTTAAAAATATTTTTTAAAAAATGACTTTTAGAGACGGAATTAATCTATCACTAAAACATTTATTCAATCGCTAATTTCATAAAAAAAAAATTAAAATACGTAAAATAGAATTAGCGGCGAATATTTTGTCTCTAATTTATAAATAAATCCGTCGCCAAACATTCTCTATTAGGTGACGGATTTTATAATTCCGTCGCAAAACTTTTAGTAACGATCTTTTATACGAGAGACTTTTAGCGACGGTACTTCCGTCGTTAAAAGTTTTAGCGACGTGATCACTGAAAAACTCAGCCAAAAAGCTATCAGGGGCAGGAAAAACTCACGTGATCATTGAAGGTGACTCCCAAATGGTTATGAGTTGGCTAGCACACGCATCATCACCGCGCCCCCCAACTGGGCATGCAAAGCCTCAATTTTGGAAGCCAAGAATGTCCTCCAGAGCTTCAGTTGTTGGTAATGTAATTAATAAGATAGGATAGGAAATTTAGTGCTCATTGTGTAACTAGGAGAGCAGCTGGCTTAGAGGAAACACAACCAAAAGTCACTTGAGTCTTTTGTGTTTCTAAGTCCTCACCTTTTGCAATTTAATACTCCATATTTCTTTTGGGCTACTTTTTCATTTTTGCCTTCTAACTTGCAATAGATCTAATTAAATTATGATGTGGTGAATAATGTTTTTGAATATCTTACTTAAATTTACACACCTACTATAGTTGAGTTGCATTCTTGCATTCGATTTTGTTTGTGAACTGTTTGCTTCTTCCTGCATTTCGCTGTATTATTACTGTGTGTTCAGATTTATAATACGGTAGACAACAGAAACGAGTTAGACAATTCCAATTGCTGCTTACATTACGATTTTGGAGCGAATTTGCAGATATGGTAAATGCTCCATCTTTTTAATGTCTAACAAAGAATGAATATGGCTACAACTGTATCTTTACTATGTATGTTATTTACTTATAGTGTCAATTGTTATTTAGCTAACAACATATAAACTACTAAAACACACTGTGTATTTATCGACGATTATTAGTCCCTAAGAATAGTAGCAAAAAATTGGCAACAACTACTATTGTAACTAAACATTTTGAAACTTAGTCTTTTGTTTATTATTTTAAACTAAAGAATGAGAACTTTATGCCGGTTCAAATCACCGCGGTAACCAAAACATAGTCTTACATTTCTTAAGTTTTTTCACACCTCACCAGAATATGCGTAGTGTAAATATGCTAACCCTTTAGTTACCTACCAGTGATGTGTGAAATGAGCAGGAGGGTTCAAAATATGTGTTTTCAGCAATTTTCCTCGAGGCTTTTCAGAGAGTCCAAATACTTCAAGCTTATGTTCGTCAAATTTGTGTCAATATCAGTTGCGTCGTTGCTATCGTGATAATAACAATACTATTGGAAGATTCACAGTTTCAATTTCTTTTTTTGCTAAAAAATTTAAACTTATACATCTTTTGTTGCTAAAACTAGCGCTAAAATATCAGCTTTTTAACAAGAACATGACTGACGAATGACCAACAATTGTGTTTGATCTACCCGTGCATTGTACGGGATTTTAGCTATTATAGCGATATACAAATAGCACTAGCACAATAAAGCTATGACCATCGAAAATTAAGATAATCTGATCGGAAAAAAGAAACAAGGCTTGTTCTTTTTGTTACCTTCTAGATAGCAGCATTTACCCTGAAGAAGAACATTGCTTCAATCCTATTTATGTCAATGCTGGAAGATAAAACTAGCAATCTGCAAAATAAACTGCTGAGGAAGTGAGGAGAAGTTATAATTACACCTTCATGATACTAACGATAATTACACCACATACAAAAAACTGTTCATTCTATCTCAATTCTCAACCAGTAGCCATGCCTTAAGCATTGTTGTAACTGCAAATGGACCGGCAAGGAACTTATATGAACAAGCAAAATTTAGGAGTTGTGCAACCCATTAGAAGAGCATTCTGCAGATAATATGTATGCTTAAGACATATGCTTAAATGACCCCACTAAACTCCTGCATTGCATATTCCTAAATTTGTGAGACCCGTTTCTCTGTCTCTATTTAGCATGTCTATCTTGGATACAATGTGAAGGCAACGAACATTTGCCACATGCTCGACCAATTTTCTAAACATCAACTTAAATTATGACAACTTGTGCTAGTAACACTTCAAGAAAGATAAAGCTACTCTTCATAGCCTCATAAGATATGCTTTCAAATTTATAGGAACATCCATTAAACAACCCTGTGTGTGTGTGTGTATATATGGGAGTTGATCTATTGCTCACGCAGACAAAATGGAATAAGTTGCCTGCGCGATCGGGTCGTCCATCCTTAAAGGATCCTTCCGCTACATAGTATAGCGGACAGTCTTTTTTTACCAAGATGCCCCGCCCAAGTCGTCCGCTACACTGTGTAGCGGATGACTTTTTGACCTTGACAATTGTCAGTTAAAAAGACGTCTGTTACACAGTGTAGTAGACTATTTTTTGCTGACACATGTCACATTCTATCCCCATCTCCATCCGCTACACAGTGGGGCAGACGGCGTGATAGACATACCCACAAGTGCCCTAATTCTCAACTCTTTTTTTCATTTTCATCTCCTTGAGATTCACTTGCTTCCATTTTCAGCTCTCTTCAAGTTTCAAGCTTCAAGTAACACTTATTTCAAACTTAAGATAAGTTTGTGAATGGTGAAGTTTTCTTTTTGGGTTGAATGATGAAGTTTCTTTTTTTGGGATGAATATATAATATTTTGGGATTATCTTTGTTGTATTTATCAGTCTATTCATCAAAGTAATTTTAATTTGTGATGTTTAAGAAATTAATTTTTAATTTCAAAAATTTTATTATAGTTAAATTCAATTTTTTTGAGATTATGTTTGTTGTATTTTGGCATGTTGAATTTGTCTATTTATCAGAGTAATTTTAATTTATTTTGTTCAAGAAACTAATAATTGTTAAATTGGAAATACTTTTGAGATTATGTTTGTTATATTTGTCATGCTAAATTGGTATATTCATCAAGGTAATTTTGATTTGTTATGTTCAAGAAACGTCATTTGATAGTTAAGCGTAATCTATTTCTACATAGGTTTTGTTTCACAATATCTGATTTCGTGTCAAGCTCCAACACCCTAGTAGATGCTAGTGATCCGTATCTAGGATGAACATTTCAAACAATAGAAGAAGCTAAAGAATGTTTTTGAGCGTATTCGTTGAGGGTTGGTTTTGGCATTAGAATCAAGACAACTAGAACAAGCAACATAACAAAAAAAATATGCTCTCGCTTATACGAGTGTCATAGGAGCAGACACCCATTGCAAAATAAGACACATGTTAGTAATGATGAGAGTGATGACGAAATAGGATATGCGTGGAGAAGACAAAACTGCTTTGCCCACACGAATTGCAAGGTCAAGATGTTCGTAAGCCATAAACCCAAGCAAGATCATTGGCTTATTACGTACTAGCTTGGAATCGACACACAATCACCCGTTAATAACCCCTTCGAAAGTGAGTTTGATGCATCAACACAAGAAGATGTGTAATGTCACAAGGAACCTTATTCACATAATGAGTAATGCGCGGATAGGACCTACCGACATTATTAATGTTCTTGGTGAACAGGCCGGGGGAATTCAGAATCTAAACTTTAACACATAGACGTTCGTAATGCGGTCTGAACCCAAAGATGAGCAGCTTATGACTTCAATGATGCTCAATCCAAAATGAGCCTGTTGACGGATGCAGATGGAGGACCCACAATTTACCTATGATTATAAACTTGACGACGAGCACTGAGTTACCATAATTTTTTGGGTCGATGGTCGTTCGAGACTTACTTATAAGCATTTTGGGGATGTTGTGACTTTCGACACCACATACTGTACCAACAAGTACTTGATGCCGTTCGCTCCTTTCATAGGCATTAATCATCATTATCACTCCATCCTGTTCGGATTCACATTGAGAGCAAGAGTTCTTTTGTATGGTTATTTAAGACGTGGCTAGAAGCCATGAACAACAAAGCACCTAAAGTCATCATTACCAATCAAGATTTGGCAATGAAGAAGGCTATTGCTACCATCTTCCCAGATACTCGACACAGCATTTGCACTTATCACATAAGCAACAAATACGCTGAATGTCTGCATCACATGTATGCAAAGTATCTAGACTTCAAACAAGATTTTGGCAGGTGTGTTAACAAGTCGTTAATGATTGAGGAAGTTGAGAAAAGGTGGGAAAAGCTTGTTGAGGATTACTCATAGCAAGACCACGAGTGGCTCCAACACCTGTATGAGCTCAAAGAGCAATGGATTAGAGTTCTCACAAGAAGATAATTTTCTGCGAGCATAAAAGCGACCGGCATGAGTGTATCTATGAATGCCATGTTCGATAGTTATGTAGGTACAACTACGAATTTGAAGAGTTTTGTCACATCTGCCCAAAAAGCAGTTGCCTAATTATTCGTGAAAGAAAGGGTTGCAGACTTTGCAAGCACGTACAAGGAGAAGGTTGCTTGAGACCCCGCTAGAGGTAAACGGTACAAAAGTCTATACGAAGGAGATGTTCATGCAATACCAAGTAGAGCTACAAAAATCGGGACGATACAATATAAACAAGGTGGCTGAAAAGTCTAAACATGAGTATAAGGTTTAATCGCTGATGAACGACCTCGTCCCTGAGAAGATGCATAGAACGTATACGGTGAGCCATGACACATTGACGGATTCGGTGCCATGTGTTTGCAAGAAGTTTGAGTTCCATGGCATCCTGTGTAGACACATTATGCGGTTTTTTACCCAGAAGAATATCAAGGAAAACCCCTATAAATACATCCTACCACGGTGGACCAAGGTTGCAAACAGGTTGTACGGTACCATTGCCTTTCCGGAGTATCCGTATACTTACTTTGAAGAATCAGAGACGTTACGGTATAATCATCTGGTGACAATGTTTATCCATTTGCCCGTAACGGGTGCTGCTACAATGGTCGGATATAAACTTCTCAGCGAGATAACAGATCAGCAAGAGCCCATTGTCGACCAGTTTGAAGTAGCTTCAATCAGCAATGTGGTTGACGTTGAGCCTACATAGGGATCAGAAGATGATGATCCGGTTGAGGAAGAGGACAATGATATCCGGCCTTTGGATTCAATTATGTTGCAAATGAAAGGCTACAAGAGATCTACAAGGATGAAGAGCTCTATTAAACAAGCAACTCAACCTAAAAAGCTGAGAAGGTGTGGACTGTGCAACAAAATGACCAACCATGACAAGTGAAACCATAACAAGGCACTGGAGATAAGTCCAGGGGGTTTGCAAGACGAGGAAGAAGATGATGCCAAAGACGAGGAAGAAGAAGATGCAGTCGACCTTTGATCTATTTTTTTTTTGTAATAATCTTTTATAAGCCATCAAGTCTGTTGGACTTTTTGTAATAATCTTTTATGAGTCACCAAGTCTATGGACCTTTTGTAATAATTTTTTATGAGAAATCAAGTATGTTGGACTTTTTGTAATAATATTTTATGAGTAAGAAACATCACACTATAACACTAAACTTCTTTTTGTTTTTTTTTTGTTGGCTATACTATGTAGTGGACTGCGTAGCAGAAACATTAGACATCAACACTTAATTTTTTTTGGGTGTTTAAGCTATTCGCTACACTATGTAGTAGACTGTGTAACAGAAACATTAGACATCAACACTTAGAATTTTTTTTAGTGCTTTAAAGACATCAAAACTTAGAATTTTTTTGGTCTTTTAAGTCGTTCACTATACTATGTCGTGGACAGTGTAACAGAAACATTCGACATCAGCACTTAGATTTTTTTTTGGTTTTTTAAGCCGTCCACTACACTATGTAGCGGACAATGTAGCAGAAACATTAGACATCAAAACTTAAAATTTTTTTGGCGTTTTAAGCCGTCTGCTACACTATGTAGAGGACGTTGTAACAGAAACATTAGACATCGACACTTAGAATTATTTTGGTGTTTTTGGCCACCTTGAATTACACTTCAACACTTATTTTTTTTGGTGTTTTAAGCCGTCCGCTACACTATGTAGCGGACGGTGTAGCAAAAATATTAGACATCAACACTTAGAATTATTTTGCTGCTACACCGTCTGCTACATAGTGTAACGGACGATGTAGCAGCATACATGTAAGGACATTACCCTCATTTTCTTTCCCACCATCAACCTTTCTCAATAAGGGAAAAAAATCACACCATAACATTTTCTTACCACCATCAAACCTATCTCAACAAGGGCAAAAAAACCACAACACACAACACAGAAAATACATGTTTCAAAGAAGGAGATCAAATGTTTCAAATAAAAAATGTTGTGCCATAAAAATAATCGTTTACAATGTCACCATTGGGCCTCATCTTGAGCCAGATTCTCGTCGTTAGCCAAAATTTTAATATTCCTAACTGCTTTAGGCCGGTCGCTATGAATTTGCCAAGCTATTCTATATCTAAAGTCTTTAACGTCTGCTTTGCTCTAAACGGACTTCTTGAGGCTCTTATGCCGACAAATGTAGTCCATGTCCATGTGGACGAAGACGCTGCAATCCAAATGATTAGCTTGCTTGGGCCTCCGTCTTTTCAATCGAACTTCGAACTTCGAGCTTCGGCTTTCCCGATACTCTTAGTCCACAGAAAAAGTGGACCATGGCATAAAACAGATCCTGCTACGAGTTAAGAATTACAATAAGAAAATTACAATAAGTAAAAAACAACAATGGCAAGATTACCATAGCATCCAATTGGTATTTGAAAAGTTCCTTCACGGGCATCTCTCTGGCATCGTCGTGGAGACAGTCGAGGACTGATACGACCATATTTTTTGGTTCATAGCAAACCAAGTACCAATAGTTACTATTACCTAAAAATGGTAATAAGAAGACGTCCGCTTCATGGGCGCTCACCGGACTATCCCTATCATTAAGAAATACAATGAGCAAATCATTCTTTTTCCACTAGATCAAGCTTTTCCTCCCCTTCTTGGATACCCAATCATTCCATTCTCTGACTAGCATGTCATGAAAAATCGCATCCAACAAAAAAACGTGGGGATATGTATTCACCCTATCCCAACCTCAAAGCTTTAAAAGTTAGGCATATGTAGAGATCACAGTGTTGTCCCACCAAGCCCCCAGGCATAGGGTGGACATTTCTTCCCACAAGATATTGTAATCCATGCCATTTGGGTAGCTCACACTACTTTCTGCTTTGCGCGGGGGGGGGGGGGGGGGGGGCTAAAGTAACTTTGGTGGATTAACTGACATTTTGCCGACTTTAGAGGCTTCAACGGATGCCCTTTGGGATAAATAGGAATGATGGGGGGTTGACAGGGGGATATTGTCCTTCGAGGGGAGGGGGGTCGACGGGTCGACTAGGAGATATTGCCCTTTGAGAGGGTCGACCAGGGAATATTGCCCTTCAGGGAGGCCAGAGGTCCTGCCCATGGGACGATTGGTAGTCGCTCCGAGAGATTGAAGTTTTCAAAGTTGAAGTTTGCAAAGTTAAAGTCTTGAGTGACTTGACTCCAAGAGAGGGGTGTAACTTGTGAGTCCCCAAGCAAAGAGAACGGGGGACCACTAAACTCTACCCAATGTGGAATTCCGGTGCCCAATGACGGCCCTCAAGCACCACCCATCCTAGCTACGAAGTGACCACCAACTCCCTCGCTCACCCCCAAAGTCTGTCCTGAGGGATCATCGTATCCCTCGCTCATATAAGGAAGCTACCACCCCGGATAATCCATTCTCGGGCTGATGCCCAAAGGCTATGCCGTACAATGGTGCAAAAAATCCTGGCAGCCATTTGCTAATGCATCAGCCTGGGTGCAAAGTTTCGCTCCTATGGCATCCACCACTTACTCAGTTTCTTGAAGAAGGTGAAGGAGGCATTAACCTACATCCAAAGAGATAATAAGTAACTTCAAACAAAAACGAGATTGAATGTAAAACAAGAATCATTAAATTCAATTAAAATCATGGTTGGGCAACTTACGAGCTCATATGCCCATCGCCCATCGATCTGACCCTTAAGGTGGTACTTCTGCCCTTTTTCAAACCTTATTGGGGCTATTCTCTTTCGAGTGATGTGGTAATACCAATTGTTGTAATGCTCAATGCTGATCACAGGGTCAGGCTCTGACACAATAACCACCAGTGTGTCTTGCCAGGAACCCCTAAGTTTAATTTTGTCGGCACACAATTTGTGCGCATTTACCTTGCCATATCGTGGGACACCCGATGGGTTCCTGTTACCCTTCATATCTGGGGATCGGATGGCAACCCATGCAAGCACCCAAAAATGGAGCATTGCATAATCTGGTAGTTGCCACTCCGCAATCTCAAAGTGGATCAGTGGTTTGCGTTGCAACCCGAAGAGCGTGAAGATGAACGACTCTGCCACCCGTCGCTTTAAATGTTTATACGGTGCTCGTGTCTAATGCATTTGGTAGGAAGATAGCGAGTCAAACTCCCACTGATAAAATGTAATGATGTGATGGGGATCATCTCTCCTCAGGTAGTGGCTCTCTCTCCGGTTGTACTCCCAAGCGCACAACCGATGCAACACATTATCGGTTCTATCCCTACGGTTGGGTGCGCCGGTAGTAATGTGTTCATAAGACCACACCTGAGAACAAAGAAAAATTAGGGTCATATCATCAAAATTTATTGTGCACCAACTAATAAAAAAATATCGAAAGCGTAATTACAAAGAATGATATGATATACCTGCAACAGTGAGAGACATGCACTTATAGCTTTGACGTCGGGCCTCGTTGCCTTGTGCAATACTCGATACAAGTATGCAAGAGTTGTTGCACTCTAGGCATACTCCCCAACCTCTTGCAGGTTACACAACAATGCTAAATATTTGGTTCGAACCGTATTCGTCGACGTCGTTGGGAACCCCATCACCCACAGCAGAAAGGCCTTTGTGTGTAGCACAAGCATCTCATCTGTGTAGTTTTTCGGCAGAATCCTGTAGGTGTTTAGCAACCACCTCAACTTTGTCCCACCAGTACTAAATTCACTCTTGGGTATCGAAGTAAAGAAGTCCCTAACAGCTCTCTTATTTGATACTTTTGATGGAAGAGCAATTATCGGCTGCCCCGTCACCGGTAACCCTAAGATGAACCCTACATCTTCTAAGGTTATTGTCATCTCTCCAAGAGCTCCACCTTTCAACAAGGCCGCCTATTAACTTCCGGTCAATTTGTTGAAAAATATTCCCATGTGTAAAAACCCCAAACACAATTCCACACAGCAATTTTTTTTCTGAAATTTGTTCAATTTCCAGTTTCCAAATTGTTCAGATACTTCTACCATGTTGAGGGATGCTCTTTCCTATGAATTAATAAATACAATTTAAACAAAGCAAACAATATATAATGTTCGTGAGAATAAGAAAATAAATAAAAAATAACTTTCTTACTTGTCCATTCCAGATAGATGTACTAATATGATTTTTTTAGTCGTATAATACGGAGGGATCTTCTAGTCTAGGGTTAAAATCTATTTTTTGGGACTGAAACGACTAAAATTATGAAAAAAAATGTCAAGTTTGGAAGTTTTTATCAAACGCTAGCACATGCATAATACATACAACACTAGCACATACTCAATATATATATATATATATATATATATATATATATATATATATATATATACCAATGCTAGAACATGAAATTTAAATAAACAAAATCATGCATAATACGCAATACTCGTCACAAACTCTACATTATAAACAAATAAAGGATTGGTTTGTGAATTTACGTAATTAATTAGACGATTAAAGGACTTCTTGGGTAGAAATTGTGCAGATTCTTTTGCCAATGTCGCTGGGAAGATTGGGAAGAAGAAAGAAGGGAGAAGAGTTTTGAAATTAGGATTTTTGTATATATATAGACTATCTGCTACATAATGTAGCAGACGATGTGGATAAGGACAAAGTAGCAGTCGGGGGGGGGGGGGGGGGGGAGGGACAGGATGTGAAATGTTTCAGCCAAAAGTCGTTTGCTACTCAATACACTGTGTAGCAGACGACTTTTTGACTGACAATTGTTAGGGTCAAAAAGTCGTCTGCTACATAGTGTAGCAGACGACTTGGGTAGGACATTTTGGTAAAAAAGACTGTCCGCTACACTATGTAGCGGACGGTTTCCTTTAAAAAAAAGATCTGGGCCATCCATCCTTTAAGGATGGATGGCCAGATCGCGCGGGCAACTTATCTCATTTTGCTTGCGAGAGCAATGAATCAACTTCATATATATATATATATATATATATATATATATATATATATATATATATATATATATACACACACACACACACACACACACACACACACACACACACACACACACACACACACACACACACACACACACACACACACACACACACACACACACCGAAAACTGATACAAAATACACTACAGTATTCTATTAGGCATAAGAACTAAGCAACTGGAATAATAATCAATACACGACAACATTCCAACCAAATCCAAGTAAACATCATGTAGGTCCAATAAATTATTTTAGATTATGCTTGAATTGGGTGAATTTCTTGTGACCCAGGCCCCACGAATTCCTTGTGTAGTCATTGATGTTTACCCCTGCCCTCCTTGTATGTTAATTTTTCAACTCCAATAACATCAAATTGGGATAAATAGGGTTTACAAGATAAAGATATTTTGAGAGAGAGAGAGAGAGAGTTTGGGAACTTTGTGAGGCTGATTTGGGGAGCGGTAAAAATGATGATTTGGGGGGGGGGGGGGGGAGAGGGAGGCTGAATCTTGATTGGAAGCTTTGGAAAAGATGAACAGGCTGAAAATATTGGCGCGAGGCTAAAACTCAATTTCCTACCATATATTTTTTTATTTACGACGTTTTATGAATGTATGATGAGTAAAAGAAGAAATGATATAAACGATGAAACAATGTCGTTTAGCATCCAAGAGTTACAACATTCAACTTTAAGCGTCGTTATTAAGTGACATGTTGGTAAATGCCATTTCATAAGTGTCACGAAGGAGTAAAGCGATGCGTAATAAGTGGCACGTACTAAAATGTTAGAAACTTTGCGGCACATAAAAATTTGTGTCATAAATTATCCAATGTTATGATAGAGGTGTTGTAAATTATAGCTAATTTATGGTATTTCTTTATGTGTCGGAAATTAAGCATCACCAAAACTGCTCCCCCCCCCCCCCCCTTTTTGTAGTGATATGAGGGTCAACATAGACAAGCAACAACTTTTTGTGGCCAAAAATGAAAGCAAATAGCTATCAAAAGAACGTAACACTATTATAAATAGTATCCAAGTACAATGTATTCTTATGAATGAGAGGATAAGGAAAACTTAGATTAGGAGGCTAGCTGAAGCTATTAGTGATAAAAAAATATATTTTTATGAGTGCTTTTGTATAAGAACTTTTGTGTGAGAATTTATTTTAAACAAATTTTATTATCACTATATACTGTTAGTTGAGTTATATTTGTGAATCCATTACGCTCTCAACAAGTGGTATTAGAGCCGAAGGTTCATGTCTTTTTTCAAGAAAGTGAAAAGACGGCCAACTTATTTTAGCTTCAAATCCCAAACTTAACAAAGACGAGTTATGGGAAATGGAGCATCCAAACGAAGGTCCTGCTCGGGTCACAAGATCTATGGGAAATTGTTGAAGATGGGTACAACGAGTTTGCAAATGTAACTCCAAGCAACTTTATCAAACACGTAGAAGACGATGCTAAAAGAACCACACAAGAAGCATAGGATTGCCTTGTTCTTAATTTTTCAATGACTTGATGAATCAACTTAAAAGAATTTTTGACGCGAAGACATCAAAGGTTACGTGGGAGATTCTGCAGAAATCTCTATATGGAGTCAAAAAGGCTAAAAGGGTACAACTTTAATCACTCAGAGCTGAGTTTGAGACACTTAAAATGCAAAATTCAGAATATATTAATGATTACGTCACTCGTCTAAAGACGGTGGCAAATGAAATGAAAAGAAATGGAGAAACTCTTGATGATGTCAGGGTCATGGAAAAACTTGTACGTTCTTTGACGCGTAAATTTGATTATGTCGTCGCTGCTATAGAAGAATCAGAAGATTTATCACAAAATTTTATTTATAAGTTTGTAGGTTCTCCTCAAGCTCACGAGGAAAGAATGAACCAAAATGAAAATATTGGTAATTTGCAGCAAGCTTTGCAAAGCAAGTTATATGTTGGTGAAAATCAATCTGGTAAAGCCACACAGGCGACGCTCAGTAATACTGATAATCATATGCACCAGCTAGTCCATTAAGGTACTAGCCCACACCAAATCCTCCAATATACACCAACTCCCGCCAAAACACACCCATGCAGAATCTTATGTCAATTAATAGAATGACAACAATTAATAATTTAATGATTAAATTGATGCACAACGAGAAATAAATACAGAGTATCAAATAAGATTTCAAATAAACGTGTAAGGCTAAAAAACAGGTATTAAAGGCAAATGATGCACATTTCGACTATAACGGAATTCGAAGAAAATTTGATAACAATTCAAAAAAATATTTAGGAGGACAAATAGATGAAACTGGGCTTCGGATAAAAATTCCTTACCTCGGTCTGAAGTTATGAGCTGCTATTCAACTTGTTTAAATTCCTCGATTTAACCAAAATTGACAAGTTACATATTAAAAAAGAATTCTAGCATCATATACTGTACATCCTAGGCTAGATACTCACTTTGACATCCTCAACCTAAACCAAAACGAAACGGATTTTATGTACGGCTAACTTAATCGAGAACCCCACACGCTCTTAAATATATTACAATATTCCAAAATTCATAGTAAAATTTAGTAAGACGTCATTATAGCTTAAAACATTATAAAAAGTCAAAACAAGAATTTTGTGAATTTTGAATATTTTCAAATTAAGATATTTGTTTAAATACTAGAAAATCCCAAAAATAGCTATTAATATTTCCAACTCAAATCAATGCCCCATAAATTTTGGTATAGCTTTAAAAGATATAAGGATTGTACAAGAATTGAAATCAAAAATTAAAAGGCATCAAAATTATTTTGAAATCATCTATTTAGTTAACTCAAATGCGATATTGATTTAGTACCAAAACAACTCTAATAATTATGAAACTGAAACTTTAGCTTCTTTATACCACAAAACATTACAAAATATTTCCCAAATTTTAATAAAAACTTTAAAGACTCCACATGATTTTTAGAGAAACTAAAATTGCAAAAATTATGAAAAATATTAAACAACATTAGAAAAATATGATTTTTTAAAAGTAATTCTAAAATTTCTCTAAGAACCTTCCTATAAAGTTTCAACATTTTTTGACAATTGCACAATGCCCAATAGTCACATGGTGCAACTGTGCATGCACAATGTACCACCTTACAGCATAAACCCATTACCCACTTCCTTCTTCTTCTTCTTCTTCTTCTTCATCCTTCTCTGAAACACAGCCACAGCACAGCTGTCTTCCTCATCCCACAGCTGTCCTACCCATTTTCCGTATACACACTATTATATTTGTACACACATTACATATACTCCTATACACCATCTTCCTCACAAATACACACATGCAAACCCAAAATCACACTGCCAGCAGCCATTCAAATCTCTTTACATGGTACCAAGGTCACCAACTTTTCTTCCTTCCGCAAATGATCTTAGCCTATACTTCTCACATCTCTTTATTCTCTTTCCTTTTTTTTTCTTCTCTATTTCGATGGCATCCTAATCTTATTCCTCTAATTCCAAGTCTGATGTTCTCCCTTCAAATCCTAATGTTCACAACTTTACTGCCATGATTGCTTTTAAATTGGGCCACAACTGTTAAGAGACATATATGCTCCTCACAGTCACGGCCCCTCCCCCTTTTTCTTGACCCTTACATACAACTCACACTTGCTCACACACAAGCACCATACTCTCATTACTCCCGCGCAAAACAACTTGCACACGACCGTGCATCACGTACTATGGTAGTTCCATTTCATTGCTCATCTCGTTAGAACCATGGCTGCCCGAGCCCAAACCACGGCAGCCATGGCTACCCACATCCCTAATCTTTTTCCCTTTCATAACCATAAATATAAACACATATATCTCACTATACACGGTTCTAAACACACCCAAAAACTGAAATTGGGACAAATGAAAAACTTACCAGATATCAAATCCGTAACATCCCCAAAAATCCGGAGCTCTGTCACCCCGAACTCCCGGGTCGTTAACCTACCGGATCACATCCAACCTGTCAATTTGACACATACTCTAAATCATCCAATTTAGCATCAACTCAGATTTCTCAAAACACTAGAGTACAAGCGGTTTAGCTTAAACTATTACAGTTTAAGTCCTTTACAATTCAATTTCTAATAAGCAAATTAACAGTACCGACCCGCGAAGGGGTCTCGCTATACAATTGTGATGGGCTTATTGGAATCTCACTTAGACTCTGAACCCCATTCCCGAGCAACCTACTATTGATCCAAACCTGTAGAAAGGAATCCAACGAAGGGTGAGCTTTTAAGAGCTCAGTAAGGTCATACAAGGACCAACAAAATAATTACAAAATGATTCCAAGAATTCACATGACAAAGATTTCCAGGATACTTCAAACGGTAAAAAAAACTCAATGATTTCCAAAAGGAACAAAATTTATCAAAAATAGATACCAAAATAAACAATAATACTCATGATGGGTTCCAGAATGATCAGTAAAAGATCATCTTCAAATCCATCATTCTAAAATACGATTATTGTTTTTTAAAGGATTTCAAAACGTATATAGATCATCTGAGACAGTTCTTTCTGAAATACATTGAAGATTTCTCAAAAAGATTTCAACACGAGCACAAATTATTTCAGAGAATACTTTTCAGTCATTTCCGTAGCAGTCATGGAAATATACAGAACAAAGAAAATAAAAATCAATGTTGATCCTGGGGCGATTGCAATGTCATTGCGATAAGCTAACAGAGTGTACACATGCATGATGTACCAAAATATTAGTCCACTTAGGTACTAACCTGCGTTTCATGCAGGATTCAAACCAGCCTTATTACGCTCTCCCACAAAACAGAAACCAAGGTCAACACAGAAAAATCAACAATATCAATGAGCTTTAACATAAGCTTAATTCACCAAAATCATATCGTATTTTAATGACCATAACATACCGTATAAGTCATCTTCAAAATTCTAGAAGAAAATCATAAATATACAGCAAAACGATTGCGGATGGCTATCGAATTTAGGCACAACAATTTGGAAGAACAGATACAAACAATGATAAGATTTGCTCAGCATGCAATACATGCGAGCATCACAAGATTTCCAAAATAATCAATTCAGGTTCAATATTAGGGTTTTCTGGGCAATAACATGCTGATATCAATACATACTTCAGAGTTCGACATTAGTCATAAGTAATTCAAAGGGGTACTTACAAGTACGAGTTATCAAATAAGAGTTCGAAAAAAAAATCCTCACCTAGGGTTCAGATATAATCCTTTACCTGGATCCGCAGCTAAATTATCTTAACCGGGAAGTCTTTAACTTTAACTTAAATAACATAATTAAAGCGTCAGAATACGACCTACAATACAATATTATAACTTAATACGGACTCACACATGCTCCCAGAATGAACCTCCCTCCCCGAGGATGTAAAATTATCAAAATGCCCTTAGGTATAAAATTAGAGGTGTCAAATGGGCCGGGCTTGGGCCGGGCCAGCCCAAGCCCATTGGGCCTCCAGAAAATCGGGCCAGGGCCGGGCCAGAATGAGGGAAATCTGGGCCCAGTCCAAGCCCAGGCCCTAGGCCCAACATCTAGGGCCGGGCTTGGGCCGGGCCCGGGCCCAATTTTTTTTTGTTATTCAAAATAACAAATACACCTTAGTTGTTCTCACTAATGATTTAAAAGTAATAGATTTCTTCTATATTTTAGTCATAGAAGGCAAGCAAATACACATTAGTTTAAAAAAATTGAAAGGCCATTTTTTAGGCCAAAAGAGGGCCGGGCCGGGCCAAATCCGGGCCATTTTAGGGCCGGGCCGGGCCCGGGCCTGTTTCTCAAAAAGTTAGGCCTGGCCCTGGCCTAAGCCCTAAGGGTTAGGGCCAGTCGGGGCCAAAAAAGGGCCGGGCTGGGCCAGCCCGCGGGCCGCCCTGCCCATTTGACACCTCTATATAAAATTACGAAAATACTCTTAGGTGTAAAATTACCAAAATGCCCCTCTTGGACTTAAATTACCAAAATAATCTTCTCGTAAGTAGAATCACTACAATAACCTTACCGTATGCAATTTTACCCCAAAAAACCTCTCTTAGGTCGAATTACCAAAATACCCCTTCGGGATAGTAAATTACAAAAATACCTCATGTTGCACTTAAATCATCAAATGACATTTTCGTAAGCAAAATCATTAAAATATCCTTACCGTGTATAAATCTACTAAAAAATACTCTTTATGGGTAAAATTACTAAAATACCCCCTCGGGGTGGCAACTTACCAAAATGCCCTTGAGAGTTTTCGACACTGAAAAAAATCCTAAAAACATCTTAAAATGCTATTTTAAACATCCTGATATCATTTATGGCATAAAAATATTTTAGAAAATTTTCGTCCAAAAATTTCGAACTGATGTTAGAACCAAGCGCTATAAAAGACAGTTTCAAAAAAAAATACCTATCGGCCTCAGAATGGCATGAAATTTTAAACAATGAATTATATCAGTAAAATAAGGTTTCCATAAAAGTTTCATATTAAAATAACTTGGTTTACTATGCTAAATAATTCAATAAATATTTTTAATGGGTGCCCCAATTTAGCGCCTTTGCGGACCCAAAAATTCTCCAAAAATTCCAGACCGTACGTCTCGTAAAAAAAATATGGGATTACAGTTTTGCACTTTGTCAAATTTTGACAATAGCTATTTATAAATTCGTGTAAAACTACCTAAATAATGTCCCCTTTTTAGCGACACAAACAAACACTATTTAGATCACCCACACACATTATTACACCTAAACTACACACACTTTCTTCCACCTTCAACTGTCGCAACACCTTGGCACACACCACACATTCACTGATTCACCATTAAACACACTTTAAATCATTTAAACCCATTACAACACACACATTAACACCCTATATACACCCATTACATACAGTTACACACATAATTCATACCCACTTGAAACCCGAAGAACACACACATTGTTACACATTAGAACTCGCACATTCACCCACCTCCAACTTTTGGCAACACAAACAAACACACAGAATCACCTCCATAATTTCCTAAACACATCCCCTCACCATACTTCGAGGTAGAGGTGTCAAATGGGCCGGGCTTGGGCCGGCCCAGCCCAAGCCCATCGGGCCTCCAGAAAACCGGGCCAGGGCCACTATCAAACGGGCCGGGTCAGAATGAGGGAAATCTGGGCCCAGTCCAAGCCCAGGCCCTAGGCCCAACATCTAGGGCCGGGGCCGGGCCCAATTTTTTTTTGTTATTCAAAATAACAAATACACCTTAGTTATTCTCACTAATGATCTAAAAGTAATAGATTTCTTCTACATTTTAGTCATAGAAGGCAAGCAAATACACCTTAGTAAAAAAACTGAAAAGGCCATTTTTTGGGCCAAAAGAGGGCCGGGCCGGGCCAAATCCGGGCCATTTTAGGGCCGGGCCGGGCCTGTTTCTTAAAAAGTTAGGCCTGGCCCTGGCCCAAGCCCTAAGGGTTAGGGCTGGGCCGGCCCGGGCCAAAAAGGGCCGGGTTGGGCCAGCTCGCGGGCCGCCCGGCTCATTTGACACCTCTACTTCGAGGTGTTTATGCACAATTCCATCAAATACCAATCACAGAACTCCCCGCAACTTCACCAACACCCACTGCCCAGCCATGGGTTTCCTCTTTTTTTTCCTTACCTCCTACTAGCCCCCAATTTGATTACATATTGATCATATGATCTAGCTTACACAATTTCATGGCTACAAGCCACCACCCGCAGCATTAAATCCCTTGAAAACTCCCCTCGGCAACATGGCTCGACAGCCATGTTCACGGCTTAAGCACTAGCCCCACAATAACGGAAAACACACAAACTTCACCAACACACACTAGAACATGACTACTAGAAGTTTGGAGGGGGGTTACTTGTTAAACATGGCTTCAAATTTTCTCAATTCTCCCTTGTTTTCCCGTCTGCTTTCTTTTCTTCCCTTCCCTGTTCTTGCTCTGTTTTTCTCCATTTTCTCTGTTTCTCTTCTTTTTTTCTTTTTCTTTTCACCCGAGATTCCCCCTTTTCTTTTTTTCTTTTGTTGACGGATCTTTATCTAGTTCATTAGTTTAATCCCAACCTCATTAATCATCACATGACCAAATAGGTGGTGGCATCCACCAAGAGAATTTCCCCAAAAAAAAATCTAACACCTAATGCAACTTTTCCAAAATTGTAAATTGGCCCCAAACTTTTTATAATTATATTTAAGCCCCAAAAACCTATCAATTTAACCAAACATCACTGAAAATATATACCATCACTCATTTTATTATTTTTCGTCACTAAAAATATTAATTTACAATTATGCCCCTAAGTTTTTTTCAAACTTACGAAATGGCCCTAAAAGTTTTCAAAATTACATTTTTGCCCCGAAATCATTTGAAGCTTCAATACGCTACTACTACCCGAGCATTACTCAGAATTAATTCCTGTTTATTTTTTGGAGCACAGATAGCTATTTAAACCGGCTCGCAAAGTTTGAGATATTACAGGATCCCCTCGCCGGAAACCTTGTCGGCAAAAGAACTCTTTTTTTCCCTTTTCTCACCAGCTCACATACAGCCCTCTCTCTCTCTCTCTCTCTCTCTCTCTCTCTCTCTCTCTCTCTCTCTTTCTAGCTTAATTCTGACTTCTTTCCTTTTTCTTTTTTTTTTTAACTGAATCAATCACCCTAATTTCACTCCTTCTCTTTCTCTAATTCTCTGTCTAACTGTTTATAACCAAAACTTCATATAAACACGTCTCTTTTCCTTCACTTTTCCCACCCATGTTCCCTCACTAAATTGCCTTTTTAAATTTAAAGAGTTGACAAAAGAAATCAAATATGTAATTTTTCCCTTATTTGATATCCCAATTTAAGTTTAATTTTTTTTAACTAATGCCGCTTCACAGATTGTCGCTAGAGGTTAAAAAAAATATACTGTTTACTTTAATCATCGCTCAATATCATATGAAATTGCTATCATTAAGTTATAACTTATGGTTCCTAAAATTTATCGCTAAAGATTGCCGATAAAATTTAGTCACGTTAATCGATGTTGAATATTACTTATAAAATTCGTTACCAAAGAAATGAATGAACCGACTAGAAAGTACAGCATTTTGGGGTGTTACAAGCTTCCTGAAGATGGACCTGTTAAGCAAGCAGATGTTTTACCACTTACTACTATAGGCTTACCCACCAGCTGACTAACTACCCGTAAGCACATCATATTATTCACTATACTATAACATTATGTAACTAGACCTTTAGCTTCAGATAGAGTAAAGAATTCCCTTCTTAAAATAGTAAACTAACGAAACAATCGTTTGCTACATTCGGGAGGGAAAAAGTTGCAGATTTATCAGTTAGTGCCATGTGCATTCCCAGTGGTTTCAGCAAAAATGCTGTGTAGAGCCTGACGGGAAGACACTCGTAGGGCAACCTATAGATATTTATATCTATACTTATATAAAAGCATGTATGGAGTTAAATGATAATTTTTTCTTTCTTTAAAGTACCATTTTCTATCTTTAAAGTACCCTTTTCTAATTGATATTCTCATAAAAGATTAAGCGTTAGTAAGTGTGTTTTAGACTTATAATATTTTTTTCATTAAATATCCTTTTAAAATTAGAGTGTTATTTAAAAGTGAGGGTGTTTTTCACTTCTCATAGGATATCAGGCCCCTTTCCTTAAAATACCCTTATTGGGGTATATGTTTTCGTTAGAGTTAAGGATTGTTTTGACTTTTGACTTAAACCTATCTTTTTTTCATTTAATACCTATATCAATAATAGTTTGATTAGACAATAAGGGTGTTTTTGACTTCTTATATAATATCAAGCCTCTTTCGTTAAAATATCTTTATTGTAATATATACTTTTGTTAGAGTAAATGATTATTTTGACTTTTATTTAAGCAAAAAAAAAAAGAAAAAGAAATCCTATGAAAATTCTATAAAATCACCCTTGAACTCCTGCATGCTCTAATTATTGAAAACTTTTCTATCAAACACTATCGCCTCATTCACATTAAAATTAAACTACATTAGAGTTTTTATATCTTCTCCATCATATTTGATTAAAGAAAATAACTTGCAGAATACAGAGAAATATAATATACCTAAACTAAATTGAATATTTTGTTAGAAAAACATCCTTTTTGATTTTATTTTTGTATGTTGATGCATATGCTATAGATTTGAATTATTTTTCATGTATATAGATTTAAATAAAAAGATATTAGTACATTAAAACTATCGTAAATCTGAAGTTTAATTCTAGATTCTGAGTACGAACATATTGGTATAAGGAAACTGAAATTTAATTTTAGATTTGAATTATTAGTACATTGAAACTATTGCGAACCTGAAGTTTATTTATAAAAATGTTATAAAAAAAATATTTAAAATCAGAGCGATGTAGTAGGATTCGGATGGAGTTCTTTACCTCGATCTAAGCAAAGTGATGTTACACAATCTCGATAAATAATCCTTTGAATCAACATAGATTGAAAATTTTATTTGTTAGAACACAATTTACAGTGTTACACTATAACCCTCATATCAACTACCAAACAGTGCTCACTTCTAACTCTAAAATCACGTAACTCAAAGTGGGTCCCGCACACGGCCAACCTAACAAAAAATTTCGTACACTCTTTAATGCGTATCAATACCTCAAATTCATAATAAATTACGATAAAATACTTTCATAGCTTAGAACATTAACAAAAGTCAAAATATGAATTTTCTAAATTTTTGAATATTTTTGAATTAAAATAATTTCTTTAAATGTAATAAAAATCATAAATAGCCATAATTATTTCTAACTGAAAATGAAGTCCCATAATTTTTCTAACAGATTTAAAATTCATATAAAAATTATAAAAATTAAATTAGAATTTAAAAAGCATTAAACCTATTTTAAAATTTTTTGTTTTGCTAAATCCAATGTGATACGGAAATGATAAGAAATCAACTCTAAAAATCATCAAACTTAAACAAGGAATTATTTATACTATAAAAACATTGCTCTAATTTTTCTAGAACTTTTTCATGAGTTTTAAAGACTCCAAAAAATTTTACAAATCTGAACTTACAGAAAATATTCAAAATATATACAATTTCAAAAAATTATAAAATTTTATCAAAAATTCTAATATAGCCTGAGGCATTATACTTTAAACTTTCACGTACTAATGAGTACTGTACACTATCCAATGCTCGCGCCGTACCTAACGTTAACCCGTAATACACATGTGCTTGTACAGGGTGCTACCAATTGCTCAACCCTACAAAACCCATTTCTTCTTCTTCTTTACTTTCTCCCCCTACGCACAGTCTTCTTTTTTTGGAATAAACTCATACACAGCCCCTCCATTCACTCACTCTTATATACCTACACACATGCATACACTTACACATACACACACCCCACTTACACATACTTTACACACCTTAACACACACATACAAGCACACTACACACACCTAGCTAACCCACGACAGTAACCCAATTGAACCTCCTGCCTCACGGCAGTGGTGCTCTCCCTGCTCAATATATATATATATATATATATATATATATATATATAGGGAGCCAATCCCTATCTACCGGTGGAAAAATAATAATTTCTTCACCATAAATCCCGCCGTCCACGCGTACTCGTGAATGGTCCAGATCAATTTTTTTTTTTTGAAAAAGTTACTACCGCCTGAAAGAGTGGCGGTTGCAAAATTTGACAAAAATGCCCCAAAAACCCAACCGCAAGAAAGAGTAGCGATTGGGGGGCCACGAATTTCCTCCCAACCGCTACACTTTGTAGAGACTGGGAGCACAACCATTACCAATAGCCACACTTTGTGGCTATTGGTAGTCAAGTATGATTACCAACAGCCACACTGTGGCTATTGGTAGTCAAGTATGAATTTTTTTTTTCCAACAGCCACTGAGTGTGGCGGTTGGTATGATTTTTTTTTTTGCAACTGATTGCATGAGCACTGCCCAACCGCCACTAAGTGTGGCGATTGGTATGATTCCCTCTCTTTTTTTGCCTTGCCTTGCCTTGTCATGTCATGTCCTTTTTCATATGTCTAATCTTTTTCCAGAAATGTCAGCATCCCTGACATTCGTTAAAGAACCCTTAAAAAACCCCAGCTACCCCACGAGCCCATTAAAAATCCTAAATAAACCCCCAGCTACCCCACAAATGCATTCAAAAACCCTAATAAAACCCCCCAGCTGCCCCCAACCGCTACAAAGAGTAGCGGTTGGGGTATTTCCCCTTTATTTAACTAGTCTCTCTCTCTCTCTCTCTCTCTCTCTCACACACATTCAGACTTTCTCATTCTGGCTATATATCTCTCTCTCTCTCTCTCTCTCTCTCTCTCTCTTTCTTTTTTCCTCCCCACTTACCCACTATCGAAATTTTAGTGTTTACTTGCACTATCTTAAAGTTAGTTTATCCAACTTTGGTGATATTATCTCGAAGCGGAAGGATTGAAGCAATTATCTTGAAGTAGGAGGCAATTGAAAGCAATAATACTACATTGTAAGTTTTGCCTTTTCATTTTATTTTATTCGATTTCATTTCATTCCATTTTATTTATGTTTCTTTACAAAAATTTTCATTTAATTCTATGACTCATTGAGAATTATATATATATATATATATATATATATATATATATATATATATTAGATTTCAATATAAATATGGATGAAACTAGAGGAAATAATTTTTGTGAAGATTCTGATCCACCTTACAAAGGTCAAGTTTTTCAAACACTGGACGAAGTTGAAGCATACTATAGAGCATATTCGAAAACGATAGGTTTCGGTATTAGAAATAAGACGACTAGAAAACGGGCGAATACAGATCAAATTTGTTCCCGACTATTTGAGTGTCATAGAGGAGCACCGCATGTACCCCCGGTTGTTCGGATCAGTGACGAAGGGCCAACAAGACAAAGAAAACGGGACACATTTCTGGGTACTGGCTGCAAGGCCCATGTGTATGCAGTACACCGAAAAAATGAAAACCATTGGGTTGTGATGAGAGTGGAGTTGAGCCATAATCATCAGTTGATGACCCCTAGTAAGATTGGTCAAATTCATCAACACCGAGAAATAAGCGCGGCACACAGACAACTGATATTTACAATGGCCGAGGCTAAAATTCCACCTTCTAGAATGATGGGGGTTTTCTCAAGCCAGGCTGGGGGGATTGACAAGTTGAGTTTCAACGAAGTAGACCTTCGAAATGAACTTCGTGCTCAGAGGAGAGAGTCTTTCGGTAAGAGTGATTCTCAAGCTACACTTGATATCTTCAGGCGTCTTCAGAGTGAGAATTCTGGCTTTTTCTATAGTCTCCAACTGGATGATGAGAACCGCATTAGTACTATATTTTGGGCAGATGCCCGTTCTAGAGCTGCTTACCAAAATTTTGGGGATGTTGTGACGTTTGACACCACATACCGCACAAATAAGTACTCTATGCCTTTTGCTCCGTTCACCGGGGTGAACCACCACTATCAGTCAATCTTGTTTGGCTTTGCCCTGCTTAGGGATGAGACGGAGGAGTCATTTACGTGGTTATTTGAAACGTGGCTTGAAGCAATGTATCATATTCCTCCAAAGACCATCATCACCGACCAAGATCTGGCAATGAAAAATGCAATCGCTAAGGTCCTTCCAGATACTCACCATGGCCTGTGCACATGGCACATAAGCAACAAATATCCCGAACGGCTTCACAATGTATATGCAAACCATCCGACATTCAAGACTGACTTTAATACATGTGTGAAGAAATCGTTGACGGTAGACGTGTTCGAGGAGAGGTGGGCCAAGTTAATGGATGACTACTATTTGCACAATCATGAATGGTTACAATCGTTGTATGAGATCAAGACACAATGGGTCGGTGCCTACACCAAAAAGTTTTTTGCAGCCGGAATGACTACGACCTCAAGAAGCGAAGGTATGAATGCATTCTTTGATGGGTACGTAGGCCATTCTTCAAGTATAAAAGAGTTCGTACTAGAGATGCAGAAAGCCCTTGACAAGCAATTTTTCCTTGAGAGAGAAGCCGATGTGGCTACAGTTTACAGAGAAAGAGCCATAGTAGTTTTTTCACCTTTGGAGGCTCATGCGGCTCAAGTCTGTACCCCGAAAATGTTTAGAAAGTTTCAAGAGGAACTACTAAAGTCGAATCAATATGTGAGTTGTTGCATTGAAGAAAAAGAATTGAGGTAAAATGGCACCTTCTTCAGTACAGTTTTATGGGTGGATACACAAGGTGGACACAACACGGGAAAATGATAGTTTTGTTGTCAAACCCGGCTAGTCAAACTAAAGTTAGGAAGGAAGCTTGGTATGATTACCAAGATATGATTATGGATGCTCGGCATGCTAATGTTGACTGGGGTAACGACGGTGGTGATGACAGTCCCAACCGCCGAACGAGAGGGCTTATCAGTTTTATGAATTGTTGAGAGCTGTGAAAGAGCCGATGTGAGATGGAGCTCTGAAACACACACGCCTGTCTGCGGTTAGTAGGTTGTTATAGTTAATCAGACCACAGGCTGAGTCAGAAAGGTTTTAACGAGTTTGTTACCTTCATCAAAGAAATCCGAAAGTGAACGGTTACCACCGTCGTACTATGACGCGAAGAAGATGATGAGGAAACTTGGGTTGAGCTATGAGTGGATAGATGCGTGCAATAACGATTGTGTATTGTTCTGGAAAGAGAATAAGGAGTTGTCACAGTGTCTAGTATGTGATAATTCGAGATACAAACCGAACAAAAGGAAGAAGAAAAACATTGCATGGAAGATATTACGATATTTTTTTGTCACACCACGGCTTCAGAGAATGTACTACTCCTCCAATACGGCTAAACATATGAGGGCTCATTGTGAGACTCGTAGCAACGATGCTGATGTGCTGACATACCCATTGATGGAGAAGCATGGAAGGAATTTGACCACAGGCATCCAGTCTTTGCCCAGGAGGTTCAGAATGTTAGACTTGGTCTCGCAACTGATGGGTTCCCCCCTTTCCCCCTAACTGATTTATTTCCCTTTTCCTCCTAAATTCCACTTTTACCCCCCCAACAGCAACATAACGGCTAGTTTGGGGGGTATTTTGGTCCAAGTTTATTTTTTCAACTCTTTTAAGGTTTTTACACTCTTACCCTCCCCAACAACTATAAACGGATAGTTTTTAGGGGTATTTTGGTCTTTTGTGAAGTTTCAAAAATCTATAAATTCACACCATTTCTCTCTAATTTTTCACACCAATCTTCTTACTCTCTCTTATATAAACATTCTACATTTCTACAAGCTTTGCTACTCTTGCTAATTACTACTCTTGCATATTATTACTCTTGTTTACTAATTACTACTTTTGCTAAATTTTAATTACTAACCACTCATCTTATTAATTTGTTACTCTCTAATTCTTTTGTCTAGTAATTAGTAATTAGTGAATTTTTATATTTATCAATTACTATTACTAATTTTTTTTAATTAGTGATTCATTTGTTACTCTTTAATTCTTTTAATTGTTATTTCTAATTACTAATTACTGCTCTTATACTTGTGTATTTAGTTACTCTTACTAATTTTATTTTTCAATCTAGTAAAAAAGTTTAGCGTCAAATATGGCTGGATTATTGAAGAAACTGAAGCGTGGATCATCATCACGAAAAACATCATCATCATCACAAACACCACCACCAGCACCAGCACCACGGCCATCACAAACACCAATCCAAGCACCACCACAACCATTCGTTCCTGGACGAATGAGTACAGGCTGTATGATAGATACCCAAGCCAATTGGGAGTTCAATCAAAACATTCCAGATTTTGAATACACGCCTGATCAAGACCCCCCGCATTATAGTCAAGGACGCAGCTCGGTTGGCGAAGCTACTACTCCGTGGCATAATCTTAACCCTATGCCTGGTCATGATGAAGAAGGGCCGAGCAATGCCTCCGGTAATGAGCCAGAAGTCCAAAAGGGGAAAAAAAAAGAAAGCCGAGTGTTGGAATCATTTTGATGTAGTTACGGTGGACGGCATCCGAAAAGCTCGATGTAAGTACTGTGCTAAATTATTTTCGTCTGGTAGTGGTAATGGACATCTTAACAGGCATTACCCTCAGTGTGCACCTCGACAAGGCCACGTCGAACCTACCCAAACGCAGTTATCTTTTGACGGTAAGTTATTTGTTTATAATCAGCGAGAGCAAAGAGACGGTCTCGCTGAATTTGTTATTCACGATGAACAAGCCTTTTCTTTTGCCGATAATGCTAAGCACTCTAGATATATGAACACATACGTTCAACCTTTGTACAAAAAGGTTCATAGAAACACAACTAGATCCGATGCACTCCGACAGTATAATGCTGCTAAAGCACGCCTGATCGATTATTTCGATAAATTTGACGGTAAAGTTAGTCTTACTTCTGATATTTGGCAATCTCCATTTACTTTTGTTAGTTATACTTGTGTGACCGCCCATTGGATTGATGCAGATTGGATTATGCACAAGAGAATCATCGCTTTCGAGCTCTTTCCTTTTCCGCATGATGGAATGAACATTGCTACTATTATATTAAAAGCATGTACCACGTTTAAATTAAAGGATAAGATTATGAGTATTAGTTTTGATAATGCTTCTAACAATACAGCTGCTGTTGATGCTTTACAGGAGAGCCTCAAACCTGTACTTTCTGGTAAATTATTTCATGTTCGTTGTGTTTGTCATATAATTAATTTAATTGTTCAAGATGGTTTAGCTGCTGCAGGAGATATTCTTGTCAAAATGAGGGGTATGACAGCGTATGTTAATAGTTCGAGTCCGAGAACACAACAATTTAAAACGTTGTGTGTTGAATATAATATGCCTCGCAGGAGAGCAGTTACAGATGTGGTCCACAGGTGGAACTCTACATACCATATGCTTTTACACATTCTGGCATACAGAGAAGTCTATACGCATTTTCTACTAACCTTGTTCCCAGCCGGCTTGCCAACTCAAGAGGAATGGCAGATGGCCACATACCTAGCTGAATTTTTGGAGGTATTTTACACGTCTACCAATTTATTGTCTGGTACGTACTATCCCACCTCTCCTCTCGCTGTAATAGAAATTCTCAAGATGGCTACAATGTTAACAAAATGGAGATATATAGGACCCTTTAAGGAAATAGTAAAAGTGATGGATAAAAATTTTAATAAATATTGGAGTGAACTGCCTGTTATTTTTGCTGTGGCTACTTGTTTAGATCCTAGGTTAAAGTTGCATGGCGTGAACGTCTCGATACAAGAGATATCGAAATTAATGTGCTACCCAGCAGAGGATACAACCGCACTCACAGCGAAAGTGAGCAAGACATTTGAGGAACTGTTCAACCTCTATCGTAATTCTGCTGACGTGCGCGGACGAGCTTCATCATCGACTGCTGAGAGGTATTATGCGCCATACCTTAAGGGCTTTGAACATCTAGTAGCAAGACAACTACCAGGTGAAGGTACTTCTAATTCGGCAGGTTCGTCTACTTTTTTCTCTTTTAATGAGATTGGTGTATATTCAAATACTGATCATTATTCTGATTTATCAATGCAAGAACAGGTTAATTTTAATTTGTTAAATTTTTGGAAACAAAATCAAAACATGTATAAAACTTTATCCCAAATTGCACGGGATGTACTGCCAGTGCAAGCCTCCACGGTTGCTTCAGAGTCGGCATTTTCAGCGAGCGGGAGGGTTTTGGATGACAGGAGGAGTCGTCTTAACCCCGAGTCGCTCGAGCTATGTGTATGTTGGAAGGATTATCTTGATGCGAAATACCGCGAGCAAGATAAACCGATTGATGATAGGAAGAGCAGTGACTCGGATGTTGAAGTACTTCTGGATGATTAGGTAATTTCTTTTTATTTTCCTTCTCTTAAGTTTTAAGAATAAAATTTCTCACAAAATATAGTTTTTTTCATACATATATGTATATATATATATATATATATATATATATATATAATATAATAAGTTTTTACAAGCAAGATAGATATTTTTCTGTATATATAAAAAAATAGGTAACTTCGCCTGTTTGTTTACAAGCAGCCGGTCCCAAGCCCGGATAAAAGGAGGAGGGCCTATAAACACATTTATCTTCAATGTATATGATTTATAATGAAATAAAAGGATAAAGATTAGGTTCGTTAAATTGTGAATATTGGACATGCCTAGAGTACAATTTGCTTAAACAATAACAACAAATTATCATAATTAAAACCCTTACCTTGAATAACAAGAAAATGCCAAAAAAAAAAAAATTGGGCCCTGGCCCGGCCCAAGCCAGGCCCTAAATGTTGGGCCTAAGGCCTGGGCTTGGACCGGGCCCAGATATCCCCACAATCAGGCCCGGCCCGCCCAGCCTGGTTGGTAGCCCCCTTGGCCCAACCCCGGCCCGATTTGCTGGAGGTCCGATGGGCTTGAGCTGGGCCTGCCCAAGCCCGGCCCATTTGACACCTCTACCGTCACCCCAGCCCGATGCAGATTCATCCCACACGGGCGTTGATTCTCCTTCTTCCGTGGGTTCTACCTCAGGTATAGTTGATAACAATGTTTAGTCAATTTTCACTTGCCTTAATTGAACTATATTAATGTCTGTGTTTTGTAGGATCTCGACGAGGCCGTGGCTCGACACGCGGGGTACGCATCGATCCTCAGCGTAAACAGAGAGTTACGCTCACCCAGGAGGGCCAGTAAGTAAAAACAATTACATCATACGTTATATTTAAATTTTGGGGTGTTAATTTATATTTGAACTGTATTAATTTATTTATTTACTTATTTGGCAGGATCCTGAAGAATCAGGCGAGGACAAAGATCGTCGTTCTTGTGAAGGGCCGATTCTTCGAGTCACGCCTGTATTGGAAAGGCTGGGATGCCACTGCGAGGGAGTCCCTATGGGAGGAGTGGCTGGTACGTTGAAGTATTTTTTTCTACGATAGTATTTGTTTAATTATAATTTAGTATTTAAATTAATTTGTGTTATTGAATGCCTTGCATGAGGGGTTCACGTTTGACTTGCTTGATCAGTAGGCGCTGGGGTGGCAAGCCTTCTTTGTTTACATCGGCAAGAATTATTGCCAATGGCTCCACGATGCACGGGACCAGGCGAAAAAGATGATGCATGAGGGTGCCCCGATGACGGAGATGAAGACATATCCCACACATTGGATATCTCCAATCGTATGGGGGCAGATGATATATCTGTGTGTTACAGATCCAAGCTGGGACGCCAAGAGTAAGAGCGGGGCCGAGAACAGACAGAACATAGATCCAACAAACACCAGGGGGTCGATGGCACACGACATCGTCCGACACATGAATGCAGTCCAGAACCCGGATCTGGAGGCGGATGAGGTCATAGCTCTGACATATAATCAGACGCACGTGCAGAATAATGACAAGGCGCACCGGGAGGGCGAGTATGTTTCGGATATTGCGCGATGGATCGATGTAAGTCAATTTGCTTAAGTTAATTTTTTTGTCTTTCTAGTTAATGTTTGTTGCGTTAATTAATGCACTAACGTATCTTTAAATCACATGTTCTTGCAGGCCTCGTATGAACAGCTTAGGGGCTCCGAGCAGCCGTCTGGACAGCCATCAGCGTCCACTAGTACAGGTGCGAGTACTGGGGCGTTTTAGCTATGGTTGGGTGTACCGGAGGTTGTCAATCGGCTGAAAGGCCGTATACATAGCTACCTAGCACGACTGCACGTGCCGTGATATGATCTTCCTCACCCCCTGTTGCCCATTCACACACATCGGCTCCTCTGCATCCATTGGCCGAGGAGGAGATCTAGCGCATTGCTACGGTGGTGTTGAGGATGATCAGGTAGCACGATCAGTAGGGCACCCCTGCTGGACATGCCGAGCCGGCCCCAGATCAGCAGGATCTAGATTCGGAAGTCGACAACCCCAGATGAGCCCCTTCTAGTGCCCAGTCCCATCTTGTCCCCCTCGCTAGGCTTGTACTCTTCTCCCCTCCTCTAACCGGCTGTATCCGATTCCTGGTTTGTACATTATGAGTTTTTTTTATAATAAAGATTTTTTATGATTGATAATATATATTTGTTTGTGTATTGGGATTGTGCGTTGTTGTTGAGCATTGAATTTTTTATTACAGGTCTGGGCAATAAAAAAATAAAAATATATATTTAAAAAAAACAAATTGACTTTTAGTGACGGATTAATTTCGTCGCTAAAAGTGTACTTAATTATAAGCGTTTTAGTGACGAAATATTCCGTCATTAAAACCTCATTTAACGACGGAATATTTCGTCGCTAATAATTATATTCCGTCACTAATTTCACAAAAAATAAATAAATTAAAATACGTAAAATATAATTAGAGACGGATATTCTGTCGCTAATAAATAAATAATTCGTCGCAAAAAGTTCAATATTAGACTACGAATTTTAAATTCGGTTACAAAACTTTTAGTAAGGGGCTTTTATACAAGGGACTTTTAGCGACGGTGATTCCGTCTCTAAAACATTTAGCGACCGATTTCCCCGTCACTAAAGGCCTTATTCCTTGTAGTGAATAAAAGGTTTATAAGGCAAACAATAATGCAACTTGTATCAACATAACATAGTCCAAACGAATTACGATAACAAATCAGAATAATATATGAAATCAAATAAGAGGTGTTTGGTTCGGATAAAAATCTCTTACCTCGGTCCAGCTATGCGCTGTTAAATAGCCTTGATCCAAATCCTTTGAATTAACTTAGGTCGGGCAAATTATTTATCAGGATAAACTCTAATCTCAGAGTACTATGAACCCGATACTAATTTCTTAAATGTTGTTTGCCCCGACACTCTTAAAATAACTCAAATCGAAATGGGTCTCACGTCCAAACCTAGCTAAGAACCCCGCGCACTCTTACGGCGTTATGATATCTCCAAATTCATAATAAATCCTTATAAAGTAATTTCAGAGCTTAAAACAGTATAAGCAGTTAAAATATGAATTTTTTAAATTTTGATTATTTTTTAATTAAGAATAATTTCTTTAAATACCAAAAAATCCCAAAAATAGCCATTAATATTTCTTGGTCAAACAATAATCCCATAATTTTTGTTATGGCCTTACAATATGTAAGAAAAATACAAAAACTAAAATCAGGCAAAAAAACATTAAAAATATTATTAAATAATTCATTTTGCCCAAACTAATGCGATACGAAAATCTTATCAAATCACCTCTAAAAATTCTGAAATTCAAACTATAACATCTAAGAATCATATAAACAATACAAAAACATTGTCAGAATTTAATAGTCATTTTAAGTAGTTCAATTAGATTTTACAAATTTCAACTTGCACAAAATATAAAAAATATCAAACGATATTAGAATTTTTTTTCAAAAATTCTAAAATTGAAATAGCTTTAAGACTATAAAAAAAATTGGATGGAAAAGTGGTCGGAGTTCACTCCACATGCCCAAAAAAGGTGAATGGTTTACTGTTCATCGCCTTCTTCAGCGTGAAAAATAATCCGAGAACCCTAATTTTCAAACTTTCTCCATTTCGCTTGATTTTGTTTCTCATTTTTGTTGCTCTATTTCGTTAATCTAAGAACCCTAATACATTCTATAACAATAATACATGATCCACAAATGAATTTGCGGATTTTATGTAAAGAAAACCTTAAAATATATGTATATATACGCGTGTATATATATACATATACACACTTAAATAAAACAAATTTTAGGGCTGATTACCTTATGAAATTCGCATCCGAATCACGATATTTGATTCCCCAACTCTTACTTTGATCCCGTCTCTCTCTTCTCTCCATTTCTTCCAATTTCTCTCTACTCTGTCTCTGTCTCTTTATCTACCCTCTCTCTTCTCTTCAATAGCCATATTATATGTATTAGAACCCTAAGTTGACAATTTATCAAAACCCTCCTAGACTTTGGGCTATTTTTAAAATTTATCCAAAACTTTCTAATATTATGAAAAAGGCCCAAAACACTATTTACAATAAATTAATGTACTAGAAAATTTTAATGAAGTGTTACATGACCTCGCTTCACTAATCATCGCTAAAAGTTTCTAAATAAAATATCGGTCACGCTAATCATCACTAAAGACCTAAATCGGTACTATTACTTATAACTGCTATTGTTGAATTATAACTTATGGCTTCAAATTTTTTTTGCTAAGGATCATAATATGTATATATAATTGCCACCCATTTATCGCTAAAGGTCTAATAAATAATTAGCTAAGGTTTTTTTTATTATTTTTTTTACCATAAAAATAGCCTCAGGTATGGGGTGTTACAACCACCCAATGGCCAACCTTGCCACCTCTCTCTCTCTCTCTCTCTTAGTTTTGTTCTATTCCATCACCACCCAATGGCCAACCTAGCCACCATCATCATCGGGACCACCACTCATCTCTCAGTTTCTTTTCATCTCCTAGTTTCTCTTGGACCAAGGACGATAACAGCTACAGGTTGGGCTAAGTCTCTTATCTCTCAGTTTCTATTCAGAAAAAACAAATCGTGGCTAAATCACGGCAGCGGTGGCAAAACAGGTAATGAGATGATGCGGCAGCGGTGACATGCGACGGCGATGGCTAAGAGTCCCTACGCGGCGGAGGCGATGGATCTAACTGGTGGCCATGCCACCGTCTCTCTCTAGATATGAACAGCGACGAAGCCACCATCTATCTATCTCTCATCTCTCCAGATCTGAACGGCGGCCATGGATCTGAACTTTGGTGATGCAACCATCTCTTTAGATCTGAATGGTTCTGATATGTGCAGATGGTGGTGTGCAGTGGTGCACGGTGGGTATGGTGTTTGTGGTGGTTCACTGGTGTCGCTCGATTGTACTGTGGTGGTGGTTGGCTGGCACGGTGGCTGTGTGATGTGATGCCTGTGGGTATGATGGCAGTGTTAGTGTTGTTATTGGGGTGGTGGGAAGGTATATGGCGGCAGTCTGATGGTGTCCGTTGGTGGCCAAGGTGGTTGTGGCGATGTTGTTTGGCGAAATCCGGCCATGGTTCCAAACCGAAAAAGAAGAAAAATTAAGGACCTATGCATCTAACCTTGAAACCTTGAATTTTTGAACAAAATTCAGGAGATTAATTCAATTGACATCAGATTAAAAAATTAAGGACCTATGCATCTAACCTTGAAACCTTGAATTTTTGAACAAAATTCAGGAGATTAATTCAATTGACATCAGATTAAAAAATAAAGTACAGATTATTCGTGCTTGAAAACCAATGGGGGAAGAAGAAGATAAACAGTAGTAACAAAGGGTTTTTTGGAAGATTTTGGACATTTTCTAACCGCCCATAATACTAGCGGTCAGGCAAGAAACTGGAAAAAAAAAAGATCTTGGCCATTCATGATGACACGTGAACAGCAGGATGAGAATTGGAGAAATAAGGTTTTCTCTAGCGGTTATATATATATATATATATATGGAGCTGATCCGTTGATAGCGCTAGTAAAATGGGGTATTTTGCTAGCGCGATCTGGCTGTCCATCCTGAAAGATGGACGGCCCAGATCGTGCCTTTTTCCAAAACTGTCAGCAGTCCGCCATACAGTCTCGCGGATGGGATTTTTTACCTTTTTGCCCTCCTCCCATGTCTGCGAGACTGTCTCGCGGACGACTTTCGGTTCCTGACATGTGTCAGGAAAAAGGCGTCCGCGAGACAGTCTCGCGGACGCCCTCTAGGCTGACACATGTCAGGACCTGTCCCGTCGGTCGCCTAGAAAGTCTCCTGTCAGAGCCCCGAGAACTGTCCCGTCGATCGCCTAGAAAGTCTCCCTAATTCTCGGCTCTTTCAGCAAAATTTTTGCGGGCTTCAGATTCACTTGCTTCCATTTTCAGCACCCTTCAAGCTTCGAGTAACACTTGGTTCAAGCATCACTCAAGCAAGGTAAGTTTGTGATCTTGCTACCGTTTTCTGGGTGGATTGACTGATAAAATATAAAAAAAATTTCGACAAAAAATTATAGATCTTTGGTGATGTTCTAGAAATTTGTCACTCTATTCATCAACTTGTGATGTTCTAGAAATTAATTTGTTAACTTTAAACTAATTCATTGTAGTTAATTTCGATTTTTTTGAGGTTCGCTAACTTCGACACGTGTATCCTATTAAAATTCGAGTTTTTTGAGATATGTTTGTTGTATTTTGGCATGGTGAATTTGTCTGTTTATCTTAGTAATTTTAATTTGTTATGTTCAGTAAATATATAATTAGCAAATTGGGAGACACTTTTGAGATTATGTATATGGTATCCTAAATCGGTCTATTCGTCAAGATAATTTTGAGATAATAAGCGTAGTCTATTTCTACATAGGTCTTGTTTCACAATGTCTGATTTCGTGTCGAGCTCCAACACCCCCGTAGATGCTAGTGATCCGTATCTAGGACGAACCTTTCAAACATTGGAAGAAGCTGGAGAATGTTTTCGAGCGTATTCATTGAGGGTTGGTTTTGGCATTAGAATAAAAACTACAAGAACAAGCAGCGTATCGAAAAGGATATGCTCTCGCTTATACGAGTGTCATAGGGGCAGAAACCCAGTGCAAAATGAGACACGCGTAGGCAACGATGACAGTGATGATGACGAAATAGGGTATGCGCGGAGAAGACGGGATTGCTTTGCGCGCACGAATTGCCAGGTCAAGATGTTCGTAAGCTATAAAGCCAAACAAGATCATTGGCTTATTACCAGCCTGGAACTGGCACACAATCACCCGTTAGTAACCCCTTCTAAGGTGAGTCAGATGCATCAACACAAGAAGATGGGTAAGGTCGCGAGGAGCCTAATTCACACAATGAGCGATGCGCGGCTAGGACCTACCGACATGATTAATGTTCTTGCTGAACAGGCTGGGGGAATTCAAAATTTAAACTTTAACACGACAGACGTTCGTAACGCGGTCCGAACCCATAGACGAGCCGCGTATGACCTCAATGATGCGCAAGCGACAATGAGCCTATTGAAACGGATGCAGATGGAGGACCCGCAGTTTACCTTCGACTATAAACTTGACGACGAGCATCGAGTTAGCACAATTTTTTGGGTCGACGGTCGTTCGAGGCTAGCTTATAAGCATTTTGGGGATGTCGTGACTTTCGACACCACATACCGTACCAACAAGTACTCGATGCCATTCGCTCCTTTCACGGGCGTCAATCATCATTATCACTCCATCCTGTTCGGGTTCGCCTTGTTAAGGGACGAGAGCGAGAGTTCTTTTGAATGGTTGTTTAGGGTGTGGCTGGAAGCAATGAACTTCAAAGCACCGACTGTTATCATCACCGATCAAGATTTGGCAATGAAGAAGGCTATTGCTACCGTCTTCCCAGATACTCGACACAACTTGTGCACTTGGCACATAAGCAACAAATACCCGGAACGTCTGCATCACATGATCACATGTACGCAAAGTATCCAGACTTTAAACAGGATTTTGACAAATGCGTCCTCAAGTCATTAACGATTGAGGAATTCGAGGAGAGGTGGGAAAAGCTTGTTCGGGATTACTCATTGCAAGACAACGAGTGGCTCCAGCACTTGTACGGGCTCAAAGAGCAATGGATTGGCGTTTACACGAGAAGTCATTTTTCTGCGGGCATGAAAACGACGGGCAGGAGTGAATCTATGAATGCCACGTTCGATAGTTATGTGGGTACAGCTACCAATTTGAAGAGTTTCGTCACATCTGCACAAAAAGCGGTTGCGTCGTTGTTCGTGAAAGAAAGGGCTGCAGACTTTGCAACCACGTACAAGCAAAGGAGAAGGTTGCTTGAGACCCCGCTGGAGCTGAACGGTGCCAAAGTCTATACGAAGGAGATCTTCCTGCTATACCAAGTAGAGCTACAAAAATCGGGCCGATACAGTATATACAAGGTGGCAGAAAAGTCGTCGCGTGAGTACAAGGTTTATTCGCTCGTGAATGACCTCGTCCCTGAGAAGCTGCGCAGAATTTATACGGTGACCCACGACACATTGACGGACTTGGTGACATGTGTTTGCAAGAAGTTTGAGTTCCATGGCATCCTGTGTAGACACATTCTGCGGTTTTTCACACAGAAGAATATCAGGACAATCCCCGATAAATACGTCCTGCCACGGTGGACGAAAGGTGCAAACAGGTTGCACGGTACCATTTCCTTTCCGGAGCACCCGTATACTGACTTTGAAGAATCAGAGACGTTGCGGTATAATCATCTGGTGACGATGTTCACCCGTTTGTCCGTAAAGGGTGCTGCTACAATGGTCGGATATAAACATCTCCTCGAGGTAGCTCAGCAGCAAGAGCCCATCGTCGACCAATTGGAAGCAGCTTCAGTCAGCAATGCGGTTGACACCGAGCCTACGACGGGATCAGAAGATGACGAGCCGGGGGAGGGAGACGACAATGATATCCGGCCTTCGGATCCAATTATATCGCAAACGAAAGGCCGCAAGAGATCTACGCGGATGAAAAGCTCTATTGAGACGGCAACTCAACCAAAAAAGCTGAGAAGGTGTGCATTGTGCAACAAAATGACCGACCACGACAAGCGAAACCATTACAAGGCACTGGGGATAAGTCCAGTGCCTTTGCAAGACGGGGAAGAAGATGATGCCGAGGATGAGGACGAACAAGCTGCAGTGGAACTTTAGTGTACTGAATATTTACTGTAATAATCTTTCATGAGCCATCAAACCTGTCGGACATTTTTTAATAATCTTTTAGTAATGATTTTTTTGTAATAACCTTTACTCTCATTTTTTTATATGTGATTTCTTACACTGTCCGCTACACTGCGCAGCACAACATTAGAAACCTAAGGTATTTAGAATACCTCTCCAACACTTAGTTTTTTTTTTTTGGTGTTTTCTCTACGTCCGCTATACTATGTAGCGGACGGCCCCGCAGAATACCCACCTCTCCAACACTTAGTTTTTTTTTCTTTTGGTTGTCTTCTCTACGTCCGTTATACTATGTAGCAGACGGCCCCGCAGAATACCCACCTCTCAAACACTTAGTTTTTTTGTTTGGGTTATCTTCTCTACGTCCGCTATACTATGTAGCGGACGGCCCCGCAGAATACTCACCTCTCCAACACTTAGTTTTTTTTTGGTTGTTTTCTCTATGTCCGCTATACTATGTAGCGGACGACCCCAGTCTCTATGTCCGCTATACTATGTAGCGGACGGCCCCGCAGAATACCCACCTCTCCAACACTTAGTTTTTTTTTGGTTATTTTCTCTACGTCCGCTATACTATGTAGCGGACGGCCCCGCAGAATACCCACCTCTCCAACACTTAGTTTTTTTTTTTGTTGTGTTCTCTACGTCCGCTATACTATGTAGCGGACGGCCGGGCAGAAAGACTGATTATCGAACACTTGGTTATTTTTTGAACACTTGCCCTGCAGATAGACAGATATCCAACAGACAGATATCCAACACTTGGTTTCCCACCGTTAAATCATATCGGTCAATAAAATCAATCGCATTCAATAAATTTTTTTAAAAAAAGTGTTGAATATAACGTTACAATGTGAATTGGGGAACATCATCTCTCGCGGGAATGATGTTCCTTACACGGATTTACAATAAACCTAATAGCTCTAGGCCGGCCATTCATAATTTGCCAAGCAATCCTATACCTAAAGTCTTGTATGCATTCTTGGCTCCAGACAGTTTTCTTGAGGCTCTCAGACCGGCAAATGTAATCCATGTACATGCAGAGGAAGACGCTGCAGTCCGAGGAATTATGTTGCTTGGGCCTACTCCTCTTCAATCGGAAAATGAGGTCCGGCCTGCGCGATACCTTCTCCCGACGCCTACCATTGACCAGGGCAGCAAAAAGATTCTGCGAGAAACATAATAAGCATTAAACATAGCAAACAAAATAAGATTAATCAGTTTTATAATATGCAAGTTACAATAAGAAGGAAACAGGATCTTACCATGGGATCCAATTGGCCTATGCCTCAGTACATATCAATCACAGGCATCCCGTCGGTATCATCGTAGAGACTGTCGATGACTGATATCGTGCTCTATAATGGTTCGTAGCAAACCAAGTACCAGTGGGCATTCCCTAAAAAGGGGATTAGAAACACGTCGGCAACACTTGCACTCACTGGACTATTCTTAGCAAGATATGCTTGTAGGTTAGGGGACGGTTTCCACTGGGCCATGGTTCTCCCCTTCCCCTTCCTTGCATTGCCCCAGTCGTGCCACTCTTGCACTAGGAGCTGATGAAAAAAAGCATCCAAGATAAACACGCGCAGACCGATGTTTGGATGCTCCCAACACCTTCGCCTCAGAATTTGCACGTAGTGCGAGATGACACCGCTGTCTAACCAAACTCCCGGCGCCAGTGAGGCGATCTCTGTCCACGAGGCATTGTAATCCAAGCCCTTCGGGTGATCCACGTCATACGACGCTCCGTCTTGGGGGGCCCCGCTAAAATAACGGGCTCGGATTAGATCACATTTATGCGGCTTTAGGGGCCTGGCTGGATGCTCTTTTGGATATTGCCCTCGGGGGTCGACCGGGGGATATTGCCCTCCGCCGGGGGGCAAGAGCAAGGGATATTGGCCTCCAATTCGGCTTCTTCGACCGGCTGATATTCCCCTCCGGGGCCGCCCACGGGACAATGGGCAGTGCCTCAGAGAAACCGTAGTTTCCGAAAGGACAGTCTTGCGTGACTTGAGAGAGGGGTTCCGGGAACAAATTGAAGGAGGGGCCGCTGTAATCGCCCCACGATGCTTGAGCCTGTCCCATCCCCGCTTCAGAGGTACCACCAACTCCCTGACTCACCCCTGAAGCCTGTCCAGAGGGATCACCGTATCCCTGGCTGACGCCCGTATAACCCATTCCCGGGCTGACTCCCGAAGACTGTCCCGATGCTTGGCGCAAAAAATTCCCGCAGCCTAAAGCCAATGTCGCAGCCTATTGGCAAAGATCCTCGCCCATTGCGCTCACCAGATCCCTCCGCTCACTCAACTTCTGGAAGAATGCAAGCGAGGCATTAACCTACATCCAAAGAGATAAAAAATTAAGTAACTTCAATCAGACATTTATATTCAACTAATTTGGTTCAAGTCAGACTTGTTGGGCAACTTACGAGATCGTATGCCATACGCTCATCGATCTGACCCCTAGGCGCATACCTCTCCCCACGTTCAAAGTTTACAGGGGCTACTCTCCTCCGCGTGATGCGGTAGTACCACTCATCGTACTGATCGATGCTGATAATGGGGTCTGGCTCCGAGACGATGGCCGTCAGTGTGTCCTGCCAAGAAGTCCAAAGCTCTATTTCGGCCGCGCACAATTCGTACGCATTGGCGGTGCCAAACACTCCGACATCCGGTGGGTTCCTGTTAACCCTCATAGTCGGGGCATCGACTGGCAAACCCTGCTCCAACTCAAAATGGCGTATTGCTCGGTCGGGCAGCTGCCACTCTGCGACCTCGAAATGGATCAGAGGTGTGCGCTGCAACCCGAAGAGCGTGAAGACGAACGTGTTCACGCTCTATTTATAGAGGTTGAGATGATGAATTCTCAAGACCTCTATTTATAGAGGTTGAGATGATGATGTCATCACGCGACACGTGGTGCTCCCCGGGAGTGACACGTCACCAGGGGGTCCACGGGTGCCGGTGTTCCTACGGACCGTCGAATCGCATATTCACCCGGTCTGCCCCGTACAACGTCGCTCAATCTGTCTGAAAAGACTGGCTCCCACAGCGTCGGTGTGGCCAGAGAAACCCCTTGATCTAGCCTCCAATCCAAGCCTTGCAGAGTCCCACAGGCCTGGCAGTGGTGGTGAAGACCCGACGCCCAACTGCCAGGCAGACTAGGTGCGATGCCCTCCGAAGACCTACTCTCGTCTCGGAGTGACCCGGGGGTCATAGTCCATAGGGGTGCCAACGCAAGCCCCCAATGCCGGAGCACATGTCATGAGAGTGGTGCTGCGACGAACGTCGCGAAGCAATACTTGGTGCTGGGGGCGCGCATGATGAGAATGGTACACGGGCGCGGCGACGAAGGTCGCGAAGCTATAGTTGGTGCCGGGGGCACGCATGATGATAATGGCGCACGGGCGCGGCGACGAACGTCGCGGAGCTATACTTGGTGCCGGGGGCACGTATCATGAAGATGGCGCACGGGCGCGGCGACGAACGTCGCGGAGCTATACTTGGTGCTAGGGGCACGTATCATGAAGATGGCGCACGGGCGCGGCGACGAACGTCGCAGAGCTATAGTTGGTGCTGGGGGCACGCATGATGAGAATGGCGCACGGGCGCGGCGACGAACGTCGCGAAGCATATACTTGGTGCCGGGGCACACGTCATAAGAATGGCGCATGGGCGCAGCGACGAAGGTTGCGAAGCATATACTTGGTGTCGAGGCACACGTCATAAGAATGGCGCATGGGCGCGGCGACGAATATCGCGGAGACGGTGCACGGGCACGCGTCGGGTGTCCCGAAGATGGGATTTGAGCTGAGTGTACCTATCCTAAAAAGATGATGAATGCAATATGTAGTAATGACAAAGTTGGAAATGATGTTATGCGGTCGTCGTACGACGGACGTCGCGAGGTTCATGCACGACGGACGTCGCGAGGATGGTGCGCAACGGACGTCGCGAGATTGGTGGACGACGGACGTCGCAAGGTCGACGCACGACGGACGTCGCGAGGTTGATGGACGAACATCCGTAAGGTGATGCACGACGAACGTCGCGAGGTTGATGTACGAACGTCCGTAAGGTGATGCACGACGGACGTCGCGAGGTTGATGTATGAACGTCCGTAAGTTGATGCACGACGGACGTCGTGAGGTTGATGGACGAACGTCCGTAAGGTGATGCACGACGTACGTCACGAGGTTGATGCACGACGGACGTCGCGAGGTTGATGGACGAACGTCCGTAAGGTGATGCATGACGGACGTCGCGAGGTTGATGTATGAACGTCCGTAAGGTGATGCACGACGGACGTCGCGAGGTTGATGGAAGAACGTCCGTAAGGTGATGCACGACGTACGTCACGAGGTTGATGCACGACGGACGTCGCGAGGTTGATGGACGAACGTCCATAAGGTGATGCACGACAGACGTCGCGAGGTTGATGTACGAACGTCCGTAAGGTGATGCACGACGGACGTCGTGAGGTTGATGGATGAACGACCGTAAGGTGATGCACGACGGACGTCGCGAGGTTGATGGACGAACGTCCGTAACGTGATGCACGATGGACGTTGAGAGGTTGATGGATGAACGTCCGTAAGGTGATGCACGACGACGTCGCTAGGTTGATGGACGAACGTCCGTAAGGTGATGCACGACGGACGTCGCGAGGTTGATGGACGAACGACCGTAAGGTGATGCACGACGAACGTCGCGAGGTTGATGGACGAACGTCCGTAAAGTGATGCACGACGGACGTCGCGAGGTTGATGGATGAACGTCCATAAGGTGATGCACGACGGACGTCGCTAGGTTGATGCATGGTCCCTTGAAGAGAAGTGAAAATGCTAAGTATGGAAGTCAAGGGCCAACCCTTGGGGGAAGGGTAAGGCCAACCTCAAGGGGAGGCCGAGGCCGACCCCAAGGGGGAGGCCAAGGCCAACCTCCTTGGGCAAGTGCCATGGTGCGTCGACGGGCAACGTGCGACATGCGATGGTCGCGACGTCATGAGGCATCGCGCAAGGATGAGTTTCTTGGTGACGAAGTCATGAAGAAGAAGTAAGAAGTGCACGTGACTTGAGCGTGCATGCTTTGATCGGTTGTGAGCGTTGAAAAATGATTGTTGTTTGTGCGGATGTGTCATGCACAATGGGACTCCAAGTGGACTTTTGAGTGCGACCAGAATAGGTTGGGAACATAAGCCCCCTGCGTGTGGTGTGCGCAGAGGGGCAACCCGGGCGTGCACCGCACGCATAAACACTTAGCCAGATTTTGATATTGTTTGGCGGTTTAACCGGTGACCACTCCGGCGGCAATCTACGGCGTCGCGAAAGAAGATTGAAGACCCTCGGTGGTGGAAGAAGGTAGTGGCTACCCCGGTGTCGTCCTTGATTGGCAAAGTTGCGGTGATAGTGCTGTCGCCCTATTGGAACCAGAGAGAAAAGAGAATGATGAAAGAGAGAAGTTTTTTTTTTTTTGTAAATGTAATCCGCTACATTATGTAGCGGACCAATACTCTAATTGGGCGTTGAGGGGCAGTATTGTCAAAAAATGGTCCGCTACATAATGTTGCGGACGTACTTAAAAAAACGCAAAAAAAAAAGATCTGGGCCGTCCACAGCTCGCGCGTGGACGGCCAGATCGCGCTAGCAACTTCTCCCATTTTGCTAGCGTTCTCAACGGATCAGCTCCCATATATATATATATATATATATAAACACACACACGCACATAACACAAAAACACCACTCATGAAACCCATTACCCACACGTATTGCACCAGCTTAATCTTTCTTCCTTTACCAGTATTCATATACACATACCATACACACAAACCCACTGTGGCCACACCATACTCTCTCATCCCTTTTCTTTACCACCCATTTCATACAAATATATATACATATATCATAGCTACTACCGTGCTCAATCTACAATCAACATGTATAAACATACGCACACAGACTGCCTTTTAGGCGGTCTTCCTTCCCATTACACACGCACAGCACATGCAAGCACACGAGGGCTGTCTTCAAGGCAGCCCCCCTTTCCCCTTCTCCCTTTTCATGCACACAACACACACACCCATACTCACAGCACTTACACACACATATGCACACTAGTTGCCTGGAAGCTTTTGCTTCTTTACAAGCACAAACAAGCTCACGCACAAGACACACAATACGCATCCATATACTGAATCAGTGCAGTTTCCACACTTAGTCACTTTGGACAGTCAAGCACATACAAATACACAAACAATACACACCATAACACCCACACAAGCACACACTTACACAAATAGCATGCGCGCACACATACGCACACACGCGCGCGCATACACACACACACAAGCACCACGATAGCCCCATGTCTGCTCTCTCTATCTCTCCCCTTCTCCCCCCTTTTCTTCCACCCACAGCCCACTTCTCTACAGCCACAAAACCCACAGAGAACCACTCCTCGGCACCCATGGCTGCCTTTGCAACCACAGCTCATTTTTCCCTCAAACCCACATGGTACACATATGCACACTACGGCAGTCACCATGGCTACCCTCACTTCACGCAGTGCACAACTCACCAAACCCAGCCCCTTTATTCCGAAACAACAGTGAATAAATCGAGAGAAAAAGAACTTGATGATTTACCGGAAACTCTATACCGCTTGCCAGAATTACTCATCGACTATTCTTTCTCCCTCTCTCTGAGTATCTCTCTTTATATTGATTCAGAAAATAGGGATGAATAATAGGGCGGCTATTCCCTTATAGAGTGTGTATATATATAAAATCCTAAACAGACAAATTACCAAAAATCACCTACACTTTAGGAAAATTTCAAAATTCCCCCAAAACTTTCTTTTACTACGAAATGCCCAAAATAATTATTTTTAATAAAATGATGCATTATAAAAGTTTACAGGATGTTACATAATCCCGCTTAACTAATCGTCTCTAAAAGTTGCTAACTAAAATATTGTCGCTAAAAGTTTATATTAACCCGTAAAAATATATTGGGGTTCGGGATATTACAGTTTTTACTATTGTTTGTTATATTTTATTTCAAATCACTACTTAATGTGCAAAGCACGTGATCCTTACAAGTGTGTATGTGGGTGTATACTCAAGGTGGCGTTATCATGAATTATAAAAGTTCTGCTCATTTGACGACTTACAGTACTTAAAGCTTACTTATGAGACAGTTCTTAGAAAATGTAGCAATAGGTCTGGATGAAAACTGGGAATGCATATAATTGATAAATAGACGTTTTGTCGTCTATATTGCTGAATACGCATTAGTTTCGATATATCTAAAGTTCCTTTTAATTTTTAAATACCCATTTTGTAGCATTATGCTTAGCTTGGGCTTGAGCAAGTGTATATTTTTTGTTCTACTTTGTTTGGACTTATTAAGTATTAAATTATGAGGCATTTCAATTCTTTGCAACGTAACATATTGATGCCAAGGAAAGTGGGTTGGCAGTCGACATGGAGGTGCCACAAGGAATGCAGTCCGAGTCAGATGCCAAGTATGGTGATGTGAGACACAGCAAGGATGGAACAAGGGCAGAGACCAAGGGCTTCCTAGATAGAGCCTGAGGGTGGCAGTGCTGCGAGGGCGATGGCGCAAGGTGAATACGCGATGACAGTCATAGTCTGATGCTTAGGTTCAGAGTCAGGGTCCTGTATGTTTCCCTCTCTAGAATTCTAGAGTGAGAAAGTGAAAAGTCTAAAAATGTTCCAACCGTCCAAAATGAATTCTCAATACCTCTATTTATAGAGATTGAGATGATGATGTCATCACGCGACACGTGGCTTTCCCCGGGAGTGACACATCATTGAGGGGTCCACAGCTGCCTGTGCTCCAAGGACTGCCGAATTGCATATTCAGCCGGCCTGCCCCGCACAGCTTCCCTTTGTCTATCTGGAAAGACTAGCTCCTACAAAGTCGGTGTGGGCAGAGAACCCCCTTGACCTAGCCACCAATCCAAGCCACAGGCCTAATAGTGGTGGGGAAGACCCAACGCCTAACAGCTAGGTGGACTAGGCCCGATGCCCTCTGAAGACTTGCGCCCGCTCGGAGTGACCCAGGGGTCATAGTCCGTAGGGGTGTCGATGCAAGCCCCTAGTGCCGGAGCATGTAGCCCAGTTACGAAAACACCCTGGTAGAGATAGTGTCTCGGAGGAGTGGCCTATCCCTCAGGTGAGTCCTTATGTCGGAGCACTTGGAGCGTGTCAAGGTAGCATCTTGGAGGAGCCGTCTACCCGACGGGACGTGGTAGCATCCCGGAGGAGCCGTCTACCTGGCCAGCAAAGGTAGCATCCCGGAAGAGCCGTCTACCTGACAGAAGGGGAGTTGAAAAGCTCCCTCGTGGAGATAGTGTCTTAGAGAGCGAGCCTATCCCTGAGGGTGAGTCCTTGTGTCGGATCACTTGAAGCGAGTCAAGGTAGCAAACTGGAGGAGCCGTCTACCTGACTGGCTGAGATAGCATCTCGGAGGAGCCGTCTACCTTGCAAAAGGGGAGTTGAAAAGCTCCCTGGCAGAGATAGTGTCCCGAAGGAGTAGCCTATCCCTGCGTGTGAGTCCTTCGGCCGAAGCACTCGGAGCGCGTCAAGGTAGCATCCCGAAAGAGCCGTCTACCCAACTGGCCGAGGTAGCATCCTGGAGGAGCCATCTACTTGGCAGAAAGAGAGTTGAAGAGCTCACTGGCAGAGATAGTGTCTCGGAGGAGTTGTCTATCCCCGCGTGTGAGTCCTTGTGGGAGAGCACTCGAAACGTGTCAAGGTAGCATCCCGGAAGAGCCATCAACACGACTGGCCGAGATAGCATCCCGGAGGATCCGTCTACCTAGCAAAAGGGGAGTTAAAGAGTTCCCTGGTAGAGAGAGTGTTCCGGAAGAGTTGCCTATCCCCGAGGGATGTTGCACGTGACAAAGTCACGTAGAAAAAGTGAGAAGTGCACGTGACTTGAGCGTGCACATGTTTGACCGGTGGGAAGCATTGAATATTGTGCTTGTGCGGATGTGTCGTGCAAAATGGGACCCTAGTGGGCCTTTTGGGTGCGACCAGAATAGGTTGGGAACATAAGCCCCATGTGTGTGGTGTGCGCGGAGGGGCAACTCGAGCTGGCACCGCACCTATAAACACTTAGCAAGATTTTTGATGTTGTTTGGCCAGAAAGTCGTTGACATCATCATTACATGATGAAGGTAAAGAGTAGGTGGCTCGAGCCACCCCGCGCACCACCTACTAAAGCCTTTGAATGTTTGGGCTTTGACATGAAGGCATGATGACGGACATCGTAGAGTCGGTGTGGGAGACAGACGTCGGCGAATAGACTCGGGCGACATACATCGTGGAGTCAGTGCGAGCGACGGACGTCAGCGAGTCGTCACGAGTGACAGACGTTGGCGAGTCATCGCCAGCAAAAGACGTCACGGAGGCACATGACCCGAGCGACGGAAGTCGACGAGTCGTCGCTGGCACTTGGGCGATGGGCGTCGATCGTCATTGAACATCGAGGTGAAGAATAGGTGGCTCGAGCCACCTCATGCACCACCTACTAAAGCCTGGGTATGTCGGTACGACGATGGGCGCAGGGGAGCGATCAGGGCATCGCAATGTTGAGGTGGTCGACATGTGTCATGGAGACGGTACCCAGGCACGGTGGGCGTCGTAGGTCGCAAAGTCGGTGCCTGGTCGACATGCGTCATAGTGCCATGGTATGGCATTGGGCTTCTGAACAATGAAGAGACGTAAGTGGTTTCGAGCTGCCTCACGCACCACCTACCAAGGACGTTGATGTCGGGGGTCATCACGACATGGGGCGTGATCAAAATTACAAGAACAAGTTCTAGGTGTAAAAGAGTACGAGATGGGTAAGGGGCGTGAGATGCGCGTTGGTTGTCGCAACGAATTTTTTTTTAGTGAAGATGGCGGTGATGGTGTTGGTGTTCGGTTGTCGAGTGAATGTTGGCAAGCCAAAATTGGGGGGGTAAGCCTTGGTGTAATGAAGGCCGAGGGTGAGGTGAAGGGAAATAAAAGATGGAGAGGTGGTTGAAGGTGGTGCCTTTGGTTTGGGGAAGGCCGAAATGGGTGGCCTTAATGGTGGCTGAAGTTTGGCCTTGAAAGAAGGGGGTGAGGCCGAGGGTGGGGAGGGAGTTTGGGGTGTGAGGGAGATGGGGGAGAATGAAGGGCCGAGGCTGGTGATAAAAGCCAACAAAGGCCGACCTTGGTCACCCCGGCGAGGCCTAGACCGCTTATGCTTTTAGGGGAGTTTATGGCTTGGGGAGGGGCTGTTGGATGGGCCGAGGCAGAGCCTCGTCATGGCCAAGGCAGAGGTAGGTAATGGCGCGGGGGAGGAAAGGGAGGGGGAGGGAAAAGGGGTTGGTCGAGGCCAAGGCTAAGGGGGATGGGGCTGAGGTAGAGGGGGGTCGGGGAGGAGGGGGGAGAGGAAGGGGAAAAGAGGGGTGGCGATGACGGAGTGCTGCGGGTGGCCGAGGGGTAGGGGAGAGAAGGGAGAAGAGGAGAGGTGGGGGTGGGGAAGGCATCATCGGCGAGGGAGGCTACCGGCCGAGGCCGAGGTACGGCGCCGTAAGGGAGGCGACTGCTGCACAAGGAGAAGAGAAAGAAATGGAGGAAAAATTAGGGTTAGGTTTTTTGGGGGAAGGACGTAGGTTGGGTCTGGATGGGTCGGGTTCAGGTGGGAATCTAGGTGTGGATAGAGAAAGAAAGAGGGCACGCGGATTGGGTCCCGGGTCGAGGCATTGTCATGGGTGGGTTCTGCCCAAATGAAGTTCCTTTTGAATTTGAACTTGATTAATGATGATGATTTTTTAATTTTTTTCCTATGTACCCGTAAGAGAGAGCCCCCAAGAAATTTTTCACAATGTACATGAAGAGCATGAAAGAGCTCTAATGAGGAGAGTGGGTTGGGGGAGAGATGAAAAAATGTGAAATTTTGTCAAAGTCTAGAATGAGGGTGAGAGGGAGGAGAATGATAGGGGGAAGAAAATTTTCTAACTGTTGAGAAGTTTTCCCGAGTGTTGGAAAGAGCATATGGAGAAGGGGTGTGAAAAATTTTGTTAAAATTTTTTCTAAGTGTTGGGCTCAGACAAGGATGCCGAGGGAGACTGCTGAGGGTAAACATCGATGATTACCCGCTGAGGGTAATCATTGATGTAGTAGCGTGGCTCGAGCCACCCCGCGCACCACGTACCAAGTCGATGTGTTCACGGAGGAGTTAGATGACTTGATTGAGGAGAGGGTCGCCCATTTCACTAAGTGTGAGGTGCAACGGTGCAAGGACCTCAAGGAATAAGTCACGGAGCTCCAAGAAGAACTAGTTGCTTGTAAGAGGGAGCTTACAAGAGCTACAAGGCAAGGGTGTATCGCGGTGCAGCCAAGGCAAAAGAAAATGCTGGAGCCTAGATCGTACGATGGAGCGAGAGAGGCAAGGTAGGTGGATAACTTTTTTTGGCACTTGGAGCGGTACTTTGAAGCCCTCAACATCGACGAGGAGGAGGAGGAGGAGAAGGTACATCAGATTGTAGCAAAGTCAGGTGGTGCTAATCTTCAATAGATTAGATGACTTGGAGGTAGACAATTGATTAACTGTGTTGGAACGAAAAGTCGATGTGTTCACGGACGAGTTAGATGACTTGTTCGAGGAGAGGGTCCCCATTTCACCAAGTGGGAGGTGCAACGGTGCAAGGACCTCAATGGACAAGTCGCGGAGCTCCAAAAAGAACTAGCTGCTTGTAAGAAGGAGCTTACAAGAGTTAGGAGGCAGGGGTGTATCGCGGTGCAGCCAAGGCAAATGAAAATGCCGGAGCCAAGATCGTACGATGGAGCAAGAGAGGCAAGGCAGTTGGATAACTTCTTTTGGCACTTGGTACAATACTTTGAAGCCCTCAACATTGACGACATCAAAACGTGGGAGAAGTTCAAGAGTGAACTAAAAAGGCAGTTCTGTCCAGAGCGCCGATGATATGATGATGATCAACCTTCAACGACTGAGGCAGAAGGGGAACATCCGCGAGTATGTGAAGGAGTACTTCGCTTTGATGCTTGAAATACCGAAGATGTCTGAGGCAGCGACTATGCTTCTTCATTGATGGGTTGTAGCAGTTGGTTGCCACGGAGTTACGGCGCAGCGAACCTTGTGACTTGGCTTTCACCATGGCGATTGTTGAGAGGTTAGAAGACTTCAGGCAACGTGAGAGGCCGAGATCTCCAAGGCACGAGCGTGCCAAAGATAGGGGAGATGATAGGTCAAAGAGTGGCTCGCCCAAGGAGACTGATGATGAGCGGAATGGGGGAGGGACATCACCGCCATTATAAAGGGAAGAAGAAGCATGAGGGAAGTCACAAGCAGGGTGACTCTCATGACCACAAGGTTCATGGGGGGGCCTAAAGGAGGATGCTTCTACTGTGCAAGTCTGTATTATGGGAGGTATTGCCCACACAAAGGCAAGATGATTGCATTCTTCGAGAAACAAAAAGGCAGCAAGGGGGATTCTTTTAGTAGCAACGGGGAGGCACGCGTGGGGGCATTGGAAATGGGCATGCATTTGTGCAAAAGTTGAAGGAAGAAGCTGCCAAGAGGAAGAAGAGCAAAAAGAGACGATACTTACTCTACGCAATGATGGACGTTACCGGGAAGATTCAAGAAGAGCTTGTGGATACCAGGGTTATCCATAACTTTATGATTTCGAGGGTTGTAGAGTGGCTTGGGCTAAAACTAACTAAGGATGGGAGTTAGTTCTCAGTCGTGAATGCCGATGAGCGTCTGATAAAGGGAGTCATCAAGAACATCAATTTAAGGATCGACGGATGGACAGGGAAGGTTGACTTCAACATCATCGACATGGATGAGCTTGAGGTGGTGCTTGGGATGAACTTCATAGAGAAGTCGAGCACTACACTTAATCCATATTGAATGGTGATGATGGCGGAGTGGATGATCTTGTTGGTGTCCAAGGATGGGGCTGACGCACGTAAGGGGATTACTGTGTTACAGTTGGACAAAGGATCGACGTTATGCTACGATGAGCAACAGATGAGGCTGATGACCTACGCAGTTGATATGCTTAAGAAGACAGTCACAATAGAGAAGTTCAAGCATTGCTTGAACTTGATTCATCTCCTTTCTTGCTGAGTTCGAGGTGGAGTGCATCCCTATCTTTAAAGGGGATACAAGGTGGAGTACCTAAAGATGGTACTGAAGACATATTACACTTTTCTCATTTTAGTGGTTTGTTAATACAAGCCAATGTGGAGATTGTTGATATATGTATTGTATTTATGTCCCACATTGGTTACTCAAAGAAGGTTGTAACTTGGCCCTTAGTATATAAGACATCTTGTCCCACATTGGTTAAATAGAGAAGACCATTCTTTTTCTCTATGTATATATAAGTTGCCTTGTATAGAGTTTAAGGGTAAGAGAGAAGAGTCCTTCTTTGAGTAGGCAAAGAAGAGAGAAGAGTCTTCTTTGAGTAGGCAAAGAAAAGAGGAGATTCTTTGAGTAGGAAAGAAAGAAAGCAGTCTTTCTTTGAGTAGGAAAACAGTTGAGAGATACACGTGAGGGAGCATTGTAAATCTGACTTGTGCAAAGTGGATTTGAGTTCTCTCATATTTCTTGTGTTTTCTTGTTTGGTTATCACATTCTATACATATTTATCTAGAGTGATTTCATAACAGGAAGAATGTGAGCTGCAAGTGTTTGAATTTTCCAATTGTATTTTTGAAAAATAGTGTAAATGTAGTGAAGCCAGTGCTACATATGTCCTTTACAAATCTCGTTGGGAACGACGTATTAAACCTTCTGAACAACCTCTTCCGACGGGACCACCCATGGCCAACCTAACCATTCATTATCAAGGTTTTGGTGGACCAAGCGGAACACAATTGCACGATAAGTCTCTAGCACCCTTTCCCCCAATGCCTCTGATGGCATGGATGAGAGCCAATAGTGGCCGAGAAGAGAACTCACATCCTTTTAGCCATCATATGTTGTTATTGAGACGTATATTGCACTCTTACATGTTTCAATGAGCTTTGACACTTATTGTGAAGATTCTTAATGATATGTGTACGTTGCTACTATGTTGAGTATCTTTATTAATCATTTTTGTACTCTATATTGTTATCTTATTTACTAGATTAGATATGCGCCCTTTTTTATTGAGACGATACTGGTTTGTTTAATTAGAGTAACTAAATACAATATGACGTTGTCATTAAGTATTGCACATGCTAAGTAGGTACATGACATGAAACCGGAATAATTGGTCAATTTAATATGTTTATCTTCATAATTGCAAATGTCTGATCCGTTTGTGGATATTTCTGGTTTTTGAGTGGGTGGCTTCGATGACGAAAGACTAGATGAAGCTCTGTGGCCTCCACGTGTGGAGACTTTGTTTGTGAATTTGATGGCAGAGATGAAACATAAACCCCATCCGTCTTCCATTTTTAACAATAAATAATGGGAGCAGATTGAGATTGACATGTTTGCGAGAACAGGCACAAGATTCAAACGGGCATAGCTGAAGTCAAAGTACTGTAGGCTGTGTAATAAGTATCGCTCATTTACCAAGTTGCAGAATCACACTGGGATCGGATGGGATCACGCAACCCAGACATGCACTGCTTTGGATGACGTTTGGGATAACTACATAAGGGTACCACACTCATCTTAACTATAAATTATAATCACATTAGTTTAGGTTACATTTTTGCAATGTATGCGTATAACGCACCAAATTTTACACAAACTTTATGTAAGTGAAAAAAAAAAGGCCTAGGCAGTTCCGTGGAAAGGGGTGTGCAAATTACGACAATTTGGCCGTGATTTTCTCGGGGTCTACGGCAACTGGTAAACTGGCACGTTTATCAACACAACGGCCTTTAAGTAGTGCTGAGGAGAAAGAGACATACTTAGAACTTCTGCAGTTGGGAGGGGGTGTTGCTATTGACATTGATGATGATATTTCTATTATGGATGTGGGGATGAAACGTAGGTCAGGGGGTACCCCTGTCGACATGCGTTCTAGCAAGGAGTTGAAGTCCATGAAAATGGACATTGCGCTTGATGCGTGGATGGAGTGCTCTAAGGCTAAAGCACAGAAATATAAGCTTGAGGTTAATTCAAGATTCCAATAAGAGGAAAGCATTGCTGATGTGTACAGCATTAGCAGGTGCATGAAGGAACTTCAGGAACTTCCGGACGTTCCTGGTGATACGTGGCTGCAATGCGCTGTTTTAGAGAGAAGGATCTTCGCATCATGTTCCTCGATTTCTCTATGTTGGCGTTTGCAGTGGTTGGCGTCTCGGGTTCTCTAGGATCTATGTTTGGTTATGATGAACTACTTTTTCGAAATTCATGCTATGTGTGTTTCTGCTACTTTTATTATCTGAACATTTGTGTCGGGCAAGTCCACTGCTGTGTATCAGTGGCAATTTTGGAATGATTGTGGTAGATTATGTTTCCTATCTTATATTAGCATTGACTTTTTGAAATTTATTCCATGTTCTATCTTATATTAGCGTGCTTGTACGTATAAACCACAGCTTGACAATTATTATATTGCAATGTACAATATAATAGATTATTAAAATTACCATTTGCATAATTATTATATTGCAATGTCATCTTCGCAAGCCAATTCTACTTGGCCTAATAATGACATGTCATCATCATATGATGACCTTCATGATGTTTACATGTTAGAGGAGATAGGACGGAGATGTGTAACTTTAGATAGGGTCCCAAGGCCTATCTATACGGCTCTACTTAGAGGGAGTGCTCACGTGCAAAAATTATTGAATGGTTGTCCTTCTAAAATGTATAATGTAATGAGAATGTATTCGGATGCGTTTATTGGCAACGACTCTTAAAATGTACAGGTGTCATGTCGTAGCTACTAATCTATAGCACCCAGAACTTTTAAGTGTCGATAAAATTTTAATTTTTTTCACCTTAATCTAATAATTGGGATATTTTCGTAATGTTAAAGGTTGTGGGTGAAGTTAAGAAGAAGTGACTAAAGTGCAAGGGGTTTTTAAGCAAATTTAATTCTTTTTAGGGTTAGTATAAATACCCTATTATAGTCTCTAACCGTCACAGAGAATTCAGTAAGCCTCCTTGTACGTAAAAGCCAGAGAGAGAGAGATGAAGCTTCTAAGGCAAGAAGTTTCAAGGTAAATCCCTAGTCTCTTATCTCTAATTTTAGCTATTCATTTGGGTGTTTTAAATTATGATTCTAGATGTGTTTTAGAGGAGTACTAATTTGTAAGTGTTAGGGTTTGTGTGTGTATTGTGTGTGTTTCAGAAGGCTACTGTAATACAACATAAGACTGGATTAGAGTTTCCTCATATCTCTTTTAGTACTAATCCAATTGAGATAATTTTATACTTTCTAAAAACCTATTGTGTCGCCTTCAACTTTGTACTTTTGAGTTTTCTCAGAATCCTACCTTTGCACATTAAAAAATGACCTTAAAATCAATTCACTGTAGAAGTCCAGAATTTTTAGTTTCTGGCAGAAACTTTGACTTGTCATAGGAAATTAATTACTCATGGGACTTTTATGAAATTTATATTTCTAGAAACCTCAGAAAGTCTTATCAAATTTTTTAGTTTTAAGTTTTTTGAGATTCATAGTATTTAGGCTCCAAAACAACCATTGAACAAAACTAGTCTGCACAGAGATGTGCTATGTCTATCAGTCATTTCAATTTGCTATAGAAAAGTCATTACATGTTGGATTTTTGTGACCCTTATATATCTAAAAACCTCCATAAGTCTATTTTAACTTTGTAGGTTCGCATTTTTTAATATTGGTCATGTTTCTTCCTCAAAATGTTTAATCTACAAAACTAGGGTTTGCTGTTTTGAGTAATTGAGCTGTTTTTGTGGGTGTAGTGGTGTGTTAGGCATTAGGGATATTTTAGTAATTTGGCACAAGTTCGGGGACATTTGGTGATTTTTAATGCAAGAGGGGTATTTTTATAATTTTACATACCTGGTGAGCGGGTTGTTCTCAGAGTAGGAGTGAGTGAGTACAAGGTTTATGATATTATGGAATGAGCTGCATTCAGATAATTGAAATGTTTTGTTTAGGTTAATAAAGGAGTGTTCAGTTAAGACTAGCTTAGCTTCGGATCCAGGTAAGAGATTTTACCCGAATTAAACTCCTCTTATTTGATTTCATATGTTATTCTGATTTGTTGTCGCTATTCGTTTGGACTCTATTATGTTGATATAAGTTGCATTGTTTGCCTTATAAACCTTTCATTGAGCTTTAAAACGTTTATTGAAACTCTTATTAGTGCTCATTAATTATTGTCCATCGAGCATTGAATAACATGTTGCATTATTGGATTGTTATCCTTCTGTATATTGACATGAGATTATGCATTGGCGTGTTTTGGCGGGAGTTGGTGTATATTAGGTGTATTGGTGTGGGCTAGTACCTTGACAGGCTAGTCGGTATATTGGTATGTGCTAGTATCTTGATGGATTAGTCGGTGTATCTGTGATTGTTTGCATCGTATCTGAAAATTTATTGATATCTGATCGAACTAGTTATGATTCTTTTGAAACTCTTGAAAAAAATTATCTTTGAATTGTATCTGTGAATTATTTCGTAATTTCTTCGTTTGAGCGACCTTATTGAGTTCTCAAAAGCTCACTCCCGTTTGACTTCCTTTCCGCATGTGATAACCAACAATAGATCGTATTGGGTGTGGATTAGATCTGAGCCTAGCGAGGGAAAGAGAATTCAAGTTTTAGTCTTAGTCATTTGTAGTCCCTGCGTGGTTTATTATTGTTATTTAGAATTGTTAACTTAGACTTGATGTTTCAACTATGATAGTACGCTAAGAGTATTATTTTACTCAGTGGTTTAGTTGCTCTGACTGGCTGATGGTTCTAAATTTCTTGAGTTTGAGGGTTCTATTGCCTTAGTATAAATGATCGAGCGAGTACTAACAGTCCGAAAATCTCGGGATGTTACATAATCGCTGTCGCTGTAGGTGATGGTTGGGTTACAGCTATTTATTGTTCGTCAATGTGTTGGCAAGTATATTTTATGATTTTAATTTGGGTATGTATGTTTTATTGTGGATTTTTATATATGCTATGACAGTGCTTGTTATACTTGGATATTCACTTGCTTTTTAGCAATTTGTGTCTTCATTTGTTATTGCAATATTTTTCACGTGGGAGGGAATTTTACAGGTGCATAACATATGCCACAAAAGAATTTCCATATATGATAATGTATGTTTTTTTCTCTTTTGTTTTCCTTGTTACATTCTAAATAACATTTTCAGTCACTAAAGTAACGCACCTTATTCACGATGGCACAACCGAGTATTACCTAATATGGCTGATCTCATTGCTGATTTTTTCTTGAATTAAGAGAGTAAAATGAAAGACGCTAGGATTTATTTTATAAGATCATTGTTTGCTCTAAAGTAGGAAATGGGTTCAATACAATAAGAAAATAATTTTATCATTTTATTCCACAATGATTTAAAAAGAGTTGCATTTTTTGAATGAAGTTATACAACTCAGTTTCTATTATTAGTTTCTAAGTTTAGTTTACAGTTTACTAGGATAGTCTCACATTGTTTTTTCCTTGTATTTTGCTATTTTTAATGCTGTGATTAATGGTTTTACGTATTATGCCATATCTGCAAATATTACATTTACTTGAACGTTGAAGAACTTTTTATTTAAATTGTGTTTTGTTATTTTTAATGTTTTTATTCATGGCTTTATGTGTCACGCTACTTTGGTAAATTAATTAATTCTCTGCATATTAAGGTGCTTATCAACGCCGTGACAAACTTACTAAAAAGTATTTTTCTTTTTCCTTTCTGTACTTATATACGTAAAAGTAAATAATATGTAAAATAACCTTGGTAATGTATGGTGGTGGGGTGGGGTGGGGGTGGGATGGGGAGCTATGTTGTTAACTTATTAAAGGGAAACAGGAATAGGAAGGCCACACAGGGAAGGGGAAAGGGGAAGATGTGAAGGGGAAAGAGAATGGGAAGGGGAAGGGATGTCTCAGATAAATGAATAAGTGTGTCCGAGAAGAAGTGAAGGGAAGGGGATTTATGAGGTGGGGTGGGCTCGGCGTGGGGGGATTTTTTAGGGTTGAGTAAGATCTTTCTTGGGAGATGTAAAGGGTGGATATGGGAAGATTGTTGGAAAGATAAATGAAGGGTTAAATAATAATTTATTAGGTTAGAAATAGGATTAAAATGGGAAGATATGAGTACAAACAATGTAGATAATGCTAAACATACAATACTGGATCCAAGAAAGTTAATGAAAATAGAATGGTAAACGTACAGGAATAGCTGAAAAAAGTAGATACGGAAAACTAACAAAAACGATAAAAGTACACAATCAGATTTCGAAACTGAATATAAAATTATGAAAAACAAAAACAAGAAATGAGAATGCCTAAGGTTATAAATTGAATTCTTTAGGATGCAGCATCGCAATAGTTACAAATTGAATTCTTTCCTCTCTTTTTCTCTAGGCTTTTTTTTCCTTGTTGTTCAACCGGGTAGCACAACATAATCTACACATGTCGTATTCTTTCACAAATTAAAATGCATTTAGCTGACCAACACAAGCTAAATATCTTTATAGACATAAAGCCTTATGATGAAGATTCAATGCTCAAGAAATATATTTAGGAGGTCGTTCTTCAAGGATTAAGAGAGAAGAATTATCAACTGGTAGGAAACAAAGAAGGTGAAGAGTTGTTATGAGGAATTGAACAATGGCACTATTCTTATCTTGGAAAGAAAGGGAGCAATTCATTTTCCTTGTTTGAACTCAAGTCCATGTGCATATGTTTTACAAAAGACAACTGAAGGTTTATGACCTTTAAAGGAGTACTTCAAAAGAATTTCGAATGGTTGTCCAAAGGAATACAACTTAGCTCGATCAATTAAAGGCACCACGCTTGCATATGTTCAAAAAGATGTATAGAAAAATCACTTGGAAGCAGAATTCAACTGTTCTCTACTGCAGCAAAATGTAGCGAAATTCTTTAATGAGTATCTATTAATAATGAAGAGAGTACCATGGTCTGAGCAATTGGACCGTCTGTGCACCATATCTTGTTCCCATTGATGATGTAACCCCCATCAACATGATCAGCTTTGCATTTCATGCTAACAACATCTGAGCCAGCTAGATAGTGTAAAGATTGAGGATATCGTTATATGAAGCTCCAAAATACCTAGAAATAATCTTTGTGAAAATAGATTATGACCAAAATAGTACATCACATGAATTAGCATTTGGACCACTCATTGTAATAGCTCCTACATGCTCCCACTGATTAGTTTCAGACCAGCTCACGCACCAAGATCGTATTATGCATTATTTGGAGAAGAACAACCAACATATTCATTACACACAAACACGCTATATGGGGTATTCACGGAAGGGCAGATGAGTTCAGGAGAATATCAATCCTACCTATATGAAAGCGTCACAAAAATAATGGACAAACTAATAGAAGTGAAACCTTTGGCAAGTATAGCTGTTTTTGAGCAGGGTTTCCATGCCTCACTAGGAAAAAGCATTTATATCACTGTAACATATTAGGCAAAGGGTATTAAATCAACAAATTAAAAATGCGACTTAAGTCGATTACCAACTGATTAATGCATGCATTAGAATGGCAAGCAATGGACAGGCTAACTCTCCTGAGGCACAACTGATTGCTTCCGTTGCTATGCAGTGATATAGATAACGAAGGTCAAGTCCTCCATATGCTTTTATAGAAGCATGTTGAGTTAGTTTCGACATTGTGTGCGATAGACATAACTAACAATGCTTGTAGTTCATACAGGTTTTGACTATGAAAAGATGTGGCAGCAGTTCAATAAACCCAATCAGAGTGGAAATGTACAATCACAAGGGAGAATTTTGATTTAGCCCTGTAAGCAGCCTCTTTAAAACCTTTGCATCTAAATGGGAAGGTTGAACAATAATCCTCCACTACTAGCATCAACTGCAATATTTACTTCCACGTAGCTGAGTAATCATTGCATGCACCCTTAATTAAACAAAGTTGAAACAACCTGTGTATATATTAAGGCACCTTCACAAGATTCAGATCCTCCCAAGATAAACCCCTAATTCGGAATAACACCTCAGTCAGTGACCCTTAACCTAGAGGCAATGTTGTATTGCCAAGATAACAAGCATCATCACATCTTACAGATGTTTCTCCACTAGACAACTCTGGTTTCATACACTGGAAAACTGGGAAAGCCTTCCTGTATATGTCCAACTCCAATAGCGCGTCAATTCTACCATGACAGGGCACAATCTTTGAAGGTTCTTACTGCTAGGTACAACGGTAAACAGGATCCTAGTATCTATATTTTCAATATTTTTTCTCTTCTTTTGTTTGAAAGTTTCTCACAAAACAAACAAGGGCACCAGAAAAGCAATGCATGACCTTACCAAATTAGAGCTCTGATATTATGTTAAGCTATCATCTGCTTTAAAATCTTTAGCTGTTAGAGAATGGGCCCAATAATGTTATCAAGCTTAACATATTTGGACTTCAGAGAAAAATAAGACTGGATAGCTTATACAACCTCTGGGAAACAATATGTTCTATCCATTTTTTATGCATGAGGAGCAATACTTTCTTGGACAAACTGTTCAAAGCTTTTTCTGAATTGTTAGAGGAAACGCAATACAACTGTTAAATGCTTGCCAAGGCATGATGATTCACAGGAAATCCACGAGGTTTTCATGTATCATCTGCCTTTTAGTCCCCATATATTTGTTATATAAGACATTACTTGAACTAGCACTCAAAGTTTTTAATTGCAATTTATTTTATTAATTGTAATTTATTTTGTCGCTTTTAAATATAGGTCTATCTTTTTATTGCAATTCTTATCAAATGAGAATGTCATATGTGAGCCTACTTACTTGCCTACAGGCGTATGTAACTCCTTTCCTTTTTTGTTAGTATATACTAGTTTGATACCCGTGCGTCGTAACGGGTCATTATATACTTACAATCATGAAGACTTTTACTATTCGAGAATATTCGGCTCAAATAGTGAGAAAGAGGGTGATGAGTAAGATTATTTATCTAAAAAGAAGGAAAAAAATTTATCATAAAATATATGTCGTCAAAGGAAAAATTAAAAGAAAAAAAAAAGAGAAACCTACTAATCTTGAAAAGAAACAACAATCTATTCGGTACGAATTGAACTAACCAAGGCAAAATATTTATATGGAACCACAATAGGCCAAAGACTAGTAACATTTAATGTAACAACATAAAAATAAACAAAACATATTCCAACCATATCATCTGTATACACAAATGAGAAAGTTTTTATGCTGGAAACAAAAATTTAAAAGTTTTCACGCTGAAAATAAAAATCATATCATCCAATGCCTCCTACGTACAAAGAACGAAAAGTTTCATGATAAATAGCGTGTCAGATATAATGAGATTATAAATGTCCAAAGATATATAAAGAGCAAGTGATGAACTTACATAACATGTCCAACAAAAAGTACCAAGCAAGTGAGATTTATGTGAAAAGAGCGAGGGAGTTGTGAGAGATATGTTACGTTAGAAGCTTGAGATTTTAAAATCTAATGAAAGAGAAAGCATGATAATGATGGTGAATTTAAAAGAGGAAACGTTTGCATTGTAATTCACATTTATCAAATACTATATTATAGGCTTAACAATTTCATACAATTGTTAAGGATACAAACTATAATATAGGAGTTCATATTTAACTTTAGTAGCAGATGCTAAAGTTTAGACTTTAAAAGATGCAGATTCATTTGAATTTTGAATTTGGATAGAGACATTTTTCTGAAAAGGATATTGTAATATATCAACATATAATGGCATAATACAGACTAATGTAAAAAATAAAAATAAAAAGGGTATCCACACTCACAGATGTAGAAGGAAAGAGAGTCCAAGAAAAAGCCTAGTTGACAACTTTTTTTTAGTTTGGTTTCATAACGAATATATTAGATTTGCAAAATAACCACTCTAATTAATCTTGAAAGAATATGTACATTAATTTCAAGATGCTAGATAGAGTTGCAAATAAGGATATAATTGCGTTAATTTATATCCTTTCCTCAATTAGATTAGATTTTTAAGAGAAACTTGTGTAAAGATAATCATGACTGAAAGATTGAAGAAAGGCAAGATTTAAGGGGTAGATAAAGAAGCTGGAAATGGAAGAGAGAAAATTAAGGAGATAATGAAAGATTTTAATTAGGGGCAAGATTTTAATGTTTAGGCTTAGAAAGAAAAAGAAAGTGAGCGATGAAATCCCGAATTTGATGGTTTAGTGGGATTTAGGTTTGCCTATGGGGGGGGGGGGGGGGAAGGGAAGGGAGGGAGAGGGAAAGAAAATGAGACTGCCTATTTGAGATAAGGGGGAGAGAGAGAGAGAACAACATGTGAGAGGAAAGAAAATTGTCAAACTAAACATGTGAGAGAGAGGGGAAAACAAATGAGCTTAAAACATGTAATAAAAAAAGTGAATGTTCTATAATTAATTAAATATATGGCAAAAGTAGAGATGTAAATAGATTTAATTTTGTGCAAATACTTTGAAAATAGTTGTGAAATCAGAATGTAATTAGATTAATGAGGAACTAATAATTATGAAACCTTTATTGAGCTGTTATAATTGCAAATTACAATAGAATTTAAACTCATAAAATAAATTTTAACTGAATAGTGAGGTAGAACCGAATTCAAAAGTAAAAATTTATAATTGTAAGTAATTAAAGTTAGTTTCATTTACTATTAAATAAAATCCAGTGACAAAATAAGAGCACATTCACGTAAGCGGTAACGTGGACACATTCTCTCACCTTCGCCTATATATATATATATATATATATATATATATATATATATATATATATATATATATATATATATATATTTTCTATTCTTCTCTTTAAAAAAAAGAAGAAAAATCACAACCGAAGGGAATGCGAAAAGCATAGTGAATGACTCAAATTATGGATCTTTTCGAGCACCATAAAAAGTAAAATACCTTTAAAGCTAGATTTTTATACATAAGGGAAAGGGAATACAAGAGTTGATTTTTACACCTCTAAAGCTAAAAAGTAAGTCGATTTTTTGCCATAAATAACACACTTTTAGAACTTAATTACTTCTTTATTCCATTTTGAATCTTATTTACCTATCTACCATACTTTTGGAAATCGTGATTCCAAACATAGATTTTAAGGAAGAAATTAAAAAAATCACGTTTTTAATAATATATTTTGAACCTTATTTACCTATCTACCACACTTTTAAAAATCGTGATTCTAAACAGAGATTTCAAGAAAGAAAACAAACCACGTTTTCAATTATGTACCATACATTTTAAAATCGTGATTCTAAATAGAGATTTCAAGGAAGAAAATATAAAAACCATACATTTAGAAATTGTGATTCTAAACAGAGATTTCAATGAAGAAAACATGATTTTAGAGATTTCAAAAAACGTTTTTTTTAAATCTCTGCTTGGAATTACGATTTTCAAAAGTCTGGTAGATATGTAAATAAAACTCAAACTAGAGTAAAAAAGTAATTAAATTTTATAAGTATGTAATTTGGCTCTGTTTGACAACACTTTCAGTTTTGATTTTCTATTTTCAAAAAAATAAAAATCAAAACTAGTTTATATATATATATATATATATATATATATATATATATATATATATATATATATATATATATATATATATATATATATATATATATATATATATATATATATATATATAAACAAGTGGATGTTTGATAACCTATTTTTTTATTTTGAGTTTTTTTAGGGTGTTTGATTACCCAATTTTTATTTTGAGTTTTTCTTTGGTGGTTGTTTGCGGTAGAGGTGGTGGGGCGTGACGTGGCTGACGGTGGTGGTGGCCAGCCGCCGACTATAGCAGGCGGTGGCTACAGCGATGGTCACCGGCAGTGGCTGCCAGCCGCCTGGGGTGGTCGCTGGCGGTGAGAGGGTGGCGGTGGTCTCAAAATAAAAATCAAAAGTAAAAATCGAAACTCATTTTTAGAGTTTTCAAAAATAACCTTGGTTTAAAAACTAGGTTTGTTTTTAAACTGAAGAAAAAAAATAAAAATTATGCGGCAAAAGCGTTTATTTTTTCGGTTTATAAATAAAAAAAATAAAAAAAATAAAAAAATCTCCGTCAAACGGGAAAGGATACGATTGAATAAAGGCAGGCCAGCCCAAGCCCAAACCCAAGCCCAAGCCTTTTGACCTCGGGCTTAAAGTGTTGATCGTATTGCCTTTTTTTTTTGACAAAACTCTAGAAATCCTGTCTCTGACCTGAAAAGAGGGAAGCTAATAGTGGGGGCGGCCATGGCAGTGATTGAGAAAAACCCTAATCCCAAAACCGAAGAAGAGATGATGGAGAAGAGCCTCAAGAGAAAGCGTGGTAAGGCCAAGAAGAAAAGAGCGTCACAAGAACCAAATTCGTCAGTAGAGACGCCTCAATCCCAACCGGAAGCAGAAGATAAGTATCAAGGATTCAACGGTGAAGGTGAGATAGAAGAAGAAGAAGGAATCAAGATGTATAAGAAGGATAAGAAGAAGAAGAAGAAGAAGTTGAAGAGGGAGAAGCAGTGGAGTGATAATGATAGTGATGAAGAAGGTGAAGGTGAAGAGGAAGAAAAGGGAGAAGAAGAGGGTGATACAAGAAAGGAGGAGAAGAAGAAGGTGAAGGTCAACAGCGGGTCTGGGATTATGAGTACAAATGCCTTTGCATCATTGCCAATATCTGAACCGACCATGAATGCTATTAAAGAAATGGGTTTTCAGTTCATGACTCAGGTACATGGATATGTATCAATTTTGCAATGGTTTGTAGTGTGTTCCTTCTGTGAAAAAATGCAGTGTCTGGGCATTGCATTAGGGTCTTTGTTGGGTTGTTTCGGTTTTGTTTGGTATTCGTGATGCACACCTTTTTAAAAAAGTTTCCACTTTTTGAGTTCTGGAGAGAACAAAATGACATTAAATGAAAGATTGGGTTTTTTGTTTGGAAAATTGCCTTGGATGTTGGTAATGAGAAATTGCGTCATCTGTTTGAGCATTGCTGAGGGGATTTTTGGTTAACTTGATTGAGATTGAGGTATTTTTTGTTGGTCGGGTGGTGGGTTTTAATTCGTTGGCATGTTGTCTTTTGGATTTACAAGATTATGATTTTGGTTTCTCTTTTTGTGATTGATGATTTTGAATTTGATATCCATGGAGTTTAGCCTGATAGGGCAGAAGCTTTAACCTTGCTTCCAGCTGCGCTGTGGGCCTACATACTAAGCTGTTGTCGTATCAATATCTCCTTGAAGCTCAACTTCTTTTAAATATCTACTTCTGGAATGTATTCTCCGTTTCTCGTCTTAACTAGCAATACAGAGAATGAGTTTGTTGTCTATTTGTACTTATTGTAGGCCTGGGCATCTCTTGTTGTATTCTCTGTGTTGGAAATTTTTAGCTGCTTAGTAGCTTTTATCTGTTGGAAAAAACTTGTTGATTATCATTATTGATGAAACTTATGCTATCTCTTATTCCTCTATGCTAGTTATATTCCAACTAAGTTTGCGAGGATGATATGCTTCTTTTTCCTTTTTACAGTTTTTCAAGCTAAAGTAGTTTTAATTGTACTTTTGAAACACCCGTAATGCCGTAAATAATGGAGGAGGTGGTAAAAGCAGATGCCAAAGTGCAGTGTGAATATACGGTTTGCCTATACAAATTTTGTAAAAGACGAAAACCGGATACAGTGCTGCATGAATATTACAGAGTGTACCCCTAGAGAGGCAGTATTCCACTGTATAAACACTGGGTCGTACCCATTTATTTGAAGCCATGCATTTCAGTTTTTTTTCCTTAGCTCGAGCTGCTGCACTACATGTTCCGTGCATCACACGAAGGACGCCCATTATATTTAATTCAGTGTCTTGTTATTATTCATTTGTCTCTGTACTTCTTGTATAGCTCTTACAGAAATTCTATCCTTTAATTACCCTCTTATTTGATTACAGATACAAGCCAGGGCAATTCCACCTCTTTTGGAGGGCAAAGATGTTCTTGGAGCTGCAAGGACGGGTTCTGGGAAGACCCTGGCTTTTCTGGTACCAGCAGTGGAGCTGTTATATAATATTCGTTTTGCACCTCGGAATGGAACTGGTGTTGTTGTCATTTGCCCAACAAGGGAGCTTGCTATACAGGTATAGACCTCAGTTGAAGGTTTTTTTGGCATTCATATTATTTTTTAACATCTGGAGACACTTTTCAAAGAAATAATATCAGATAAAGCTTACAGCTAAGTTACCATTTGTGGCAGACTGTGAAACTAATTCTTAGCATGCCTACAACAATCTCGTTGTCGCTATAACTAGATTCATTTATGTTTCAAGCGCTTTGTTTTCTAATGCTGCTACCGAACATTAACCAAAACAGCGCTGTTGTTCCTACAGTTGGGCTCACCGGATGTGCCAACCTTGCCACTTCTCTAGTTTTTTCTTTGATGATTTGTGAAACCTGAGGTCAATAAGGGTTCCATAATTTTGGTGGAAATCGTTTTTTAACATTTCCCAGTCCACTAATAAAGTATGATGCATACACTTATGCCATATCGCTTTTCGTTTTTCTAACCAAATAAATGATTCTGACCATGAACTTTTCATATATTTCCTAGCTTTTGCTGTGCAGGAGAACTTAAGAATACTTGCATCTAGTGTGTAGTAGATGCTTAACATGTTCAGAATTCTGCGTGCTTCCTTGAGTATTCACTCTTTATATACCATCAAAGGCTAAACTAAAATGTAAAGCCTGAACTTCCCTGACTATTCTGTTGTTGAAATGATACAGACACATGCAGTGGCAAAGGATCTTCTTAAGAATCACTCTCAGACTCTTGGCTTGATTATTGGTGGTTCAGCACGAAGGGCGGAGGCAGAACGTATTGTGAAGGGAGTAAATTTATTGGTAGCAACACCTGGTCGACTGCTTGACCATCTCCAAAATACAAAGGGCTTCATATATAAAAATTTGAAGGTACTACAAGCACAAGTCGCCTGCTACAGTTCAATTAGAATTTCTCTGTTATGCTAAAAATTGTGACAAAAAGTTGAATGCATAACACGTGATTTCAGCTAGTCGTGCTTGTTTTTTGTTCACGTTATGTTGCTTAGTAACTTAGATGAAGAAAAGCCACAAGATTTTAGATCAGTTTCTTTCACTTTTAAGTATTGAGTGTTGAGTGATGACCGATGACCTATCGATCATGCCCTAGAAAGTACAACCTAACAGTTGCATCAAATTAGGTATTATATTTTTCCAGCTGTTATCATAACCAAATTTTCTCATGGACATATACTACTTTTCTGTGGCACATATACCACCTTCCAGCTGTTGCAATAAAATTTTGACCATGCTAGTAATCTGTCAGGCTTTTTCGTCCGTTTGTTATCCATTACTACAAGTTTTAACCAAAATGGGTAGCAAACATTGTGCTTGAAGCTGTTAACTTCGGGTCTGTTTGAAATCACTTCTAGTTTTGATTTCTGTTTCCAAAAAAAAAAAAAAAAAAACAATTTAGTTTTTATTTTTTACAAAAACAAATAAGTGTTTGATTATCCAGTTTTATTTTGACTTTTTTCTTCAGTGGTGGTTGTGGTGGCGGTGGTGGGATGCGGCGGTTGTCTGCTACCGCCGGCGGCAGTGGTCGGTGGTGGCGAGCAGTGGCTGTGGTGGTGGTGGTCTCAAAATATAAATCAAAACTGAAAACCCAAAACTCCAAAATGGGAGTTTTCAAAAATAGTACTGTTTTAAAACTGGTTTTCAAAACCTTAGTTGCAGGAAACTCCTAATATGGTGACCTTTCTCTCTCGGAAACTCGCTTTTGCGATCCCAAGTTAGGAGCTCCATGGGATCTCGTCCCAAGCTAAGATAGGAACTCGATCCCGCTAGTTGGATAGAGATATATGGAACAAGTGATAGAATACATGAAAATCAAGCTCTTTTCAACTCAATTCCTTGTTTCTCTCTTCCTTCAAGTCCTTAAAGTCTCCTTGTTTGTTGTTGCTATCTATGTAAACTATGCTAAACAAATGATAATACTCTTTACGCATTTATTTATTCAAGCCGCTCCCAACCTTAGATTCTTCTTGGTGCTTACGCTTCCCCGCCCCCGCTTTGCGCAACTAAGTTCAAAACTGAAGGAAAAAAAACGAAAACTGTGTACCAAACGCGTCTTTTTTTTTTCCAGAAAAAACTGAAAACCAAATGGTTTAAAACGCTATCGATTCAACCCAAAAATGTCCATTAGAGATCCACAACAGCCTTCAGAAGTTGTTGTGCTCCTTTTTCTTTTTATGCTATACCTTTTTTTTTTCTGGGTGATGCTATGAAAACTCAAAATAAGTACTTGTTAATGACAAGAGACAAACACTTTTTTTGGTCAAGGATGAAGTTGTTGAGGTGGTAAGTTTCCCTTAAAGAAGACTTTACTTGATTATGAACCTGCTGAGGAGGATTTTCAGGTGGGACTCCCCAGGATATCATCATTGCCATGTGGTGATAGAGCCTGCCAGTTGAACATGTGTGCATTAGGTGCAACCACCTGGCTTTTGCTCTTTGTGGTTGTTACCAGTACGAGGCAGCGATGGCTTAGTAGTTAGTGGACTCCCCATCTTTTGGGTGCTAATAACCTCGTAAATATACTGCACTTTGATGATCTTTTTGCAGTTAGTATTTAAATATAATTCAGGGATATAAGTGCTATTGGAGTATGTAGTTCTGAAAAGTATGCGCAATTTGAAGGTATAGCTGGAGGGACTTGCACACTTTGACTTTTCCATTTGGCCTGCTTACTGTGACTGCATTGTTGATAAGCAAACTGCTTGTTGACGTGCATCAGTTGTGCTGCTTTTGACATCCCATTCTTCTTACTCATATTGGAACTTTTGCATTGCATTGCATTGGTAACTCGAGATTACGGTTATGTCTTTTAATTATCAATTACTCTTTTATCCTGCGTTTTGGTTGAAGTTGTGGTCCCTTCAGAAGTTTGCACTGCAAGCATCTGCTCGTGCATGTATTATCGTCATCATATCTAATTTTGGGCTCTGTCTTGAACTTGCAGTGCCTCATGATTGATGAAGCTGACAGGATATTAGAAGCAAACTTTGAAGAGGAAATGAAGCAGATTATTAGAATATTACCAAAGGTATAATATTGCTAATGAATATGATGAAAGCTGATGAATAACAGGCATGATTGATATGAGTTTGTGTTGTTAATCGTGGTCTTAAGATCGACTTGAGTTAGGATCTTCTTTCCAGGAAAAAGGCCATATCGGCACTTTTTAAGCTGCTTCTCTTTTTGCTTCCCATTTGTCGTAGGTAAAGTGTTTTTTGCTAAATTAACTTCAGGAATAAATGTGAGCAGAAGTGGCCTCTTCTTCTCCTTATGGATACATGTAATTTGGACTGGATATTTTCCGGCCGAAAAAATTCAGTTGTATCTGCATGCAGATGACTCGAAGATGCGGTATTAAGCATGACTAAGGTAGCTGATTAGACAATTTCTTTCGCATGCAACTCTAGGTTGAGTTGATGAATTGGTTAGTTCACGACTTTATAGCGTGACTTGGATCTCGTAACTGTGTGACATATTTACTTATAGTTTGACCAGATATGACCCATCAACTTTTTCTTTTCTTTTTTTCTTTTCAAATTTTAAGCAATAAAGTTGCCCCCAGATCAATTTTTCTGGATCACTAGCTCCCATCTAAATTGCCAATCAAGTTTTATTGTACTCTCAACGTTGTAAGATATGCCATACATGTCTAACATTACAATAGGTTTCAGACATTAAATAAACTGTACGCTATATCTTACAATATTGATTATTATACTATACGCGATACATGAATGGAATTTTGAAACACAGTGCATATCTGGATTTGACAACTCTGCCTACTCCTAGTTGTGTTTCACCCTTTGTAGCTTCAGGTCAATAATCATTGTGTTGGTTAGGGTAAGTGTTCTCTTTTTATCAGTATTAGGATGACATGTAAGACAGCTAATTGAAATGCTACTTGATGTGCAGACAAGGCAGACAGCTCTTTTCTCCGCTACGCAAACTAAGAAGGTAAAAATGTGCAAAGCTCGTGCTTGTTATTTGTTCATTGTTGGCATCAACTGCTTTGTTTGGTAAAACCATTAAGTTTCCTCTATCTGCTACCCTTTTCCATTTTTAAAAACATAAGTCATGATTGTAAGATGGATTATTTGTAGTTGAAATGGCTCCATATTTTTCTTTACCAATTGTTATTTGAACTTTAACAAAGATTGCCATCGTGATCTGTTTTATTTTCCTATAGGAAAAATGCTATAATATGTGCTTTTAATTGAAAGACTCAAGTGCTATACTGTACTTATGTTCCAGGTTGAGGATCTTGCACGCTTATCGTTCCAGACCACTCCTGTTTACATTGACGTGGATGATGGAAGGACGAAGGTAACAAAACAGTTAATGTTTTAACACCCTAATCATAATGCAGTTCGAATCCCATTTGACAGAATGTCGGGCATTGTAGGTAACTAATGAAGGACTACAGCAAGGCTACTGTGTTGTGCCAAGTACCAAGAGATTTTTACTTCTCTATTCCTTCTTGCAAAGGAACCAGTCAAAGAAAGTGATGGTCTTTTTCTCTTCTTGTAACTCTGTAAAATTCCACTCAGAACTTCTCAAGTACATTCATGTGGATTGCTTCGATATCCATGGAAAACAAAAGCAGCAGAAAAGAACCTCTACTTTTTTTGACTTCTGCAAAGCAGAGAAGGGCATCTTGTTATGTACTGATGTTGCAGCTCGTGGTCTTGATATTCCTGCTGTGGTATGCTTCATCCTCTAAAAATTGCCACCATTGTGTTTTTCATCTTCAAGCCCAAAGAAAGCAATCAGTAATTCATAATTAAATAAGAAAGAGTCCCTGAGTGCTCTATTCCTAATCCCTAAAAAATCTGAGGTATTGGAAAAAGGGGGAAGGGAAGGCATCTGAGGAGTCAAACCTCAGTGTATGTAAATTTTTACTGTTTGGCTCATTAGTACCCGTGTGAAAATTACGTATAGAAGTGACAGTAATGAGTATGATGGAAATGGAAACAAAATTTTAATGATGATTATGTCACTTAGAAGGACGATATTGAGGGCACAAACATTGATTCAATCCTCTTGTTCTCTGCTTTCAGGACTGGATTGTGCAATATGATCCACCAGATGAACCCAAGGTGCGTAGCACGTTTTTCTTAGTGCATTCGTCATAGTTTATATTTGTTTGCATCCCTATTGTCATTGTACTTCCAGTTAACAATGGACCATTGGATTTCTACTTCAGGAATATATCCATAGAGTTGGTCGGACAGCACGTGGCGAAGGTGGGAAGGGGAATGCACTGCTATTCCTGATTCCAGAAGAGTTGCAGTTTCTTCGCTATCTTAAGGTCTGGCATTTAATAAATAGCTAAATGCTGAATTCATGACATTGCTGTTAGAACGTAAACATCAGGCACCATCTACTCTACAACGTTTTATTTTAGGAGTCTGTAAGGTCTGAACATTGCTTTGCTTGATATTCTTGTAACAAACTCGTTTTATTGATAATGTCAGGCTGCAAAAGTTCCTGTCAAAGAGTACGAATTCGATGAGAAGAAGCTGAAAAATGTGCAGTCTCAACTGGTATTCTTGCTGCTTTAGCAATATAAATGTATATGTGTGTGTGTTAGTATTGTTATCTTTTTATCTTTTTCGAGATAGCTGCAGCGGCCTTAGAGACTATCTGGTTTGGTGCAGGAAAAGTTGGTAGCCAGCAACTATTATTTGAACAAGTCTGCTAAAGACGCATATAGATCCTACATGCTGGCGTACAATTCACATTCTATGAAAGACATCTTTAATGTTCACCGCCTCGATGTGCAGGTACAATCCTCCTCCTGGCCTCTTTCACTGAAGTAACGTCTATTTATCCTGAGAATTTGTGCTTGGATAGGGGATTATGGTAAAAAAAAAGATTCACGTTTCCAGCCTTAACTTGGTTGGAGAAAAGGCTTAGTAATGTTGAATAATGTTTTTACTTGTATGAGCACTTAAGGGTTGAAGAACATCTTGCATAAACTTATGTACAAAGCTTAGTAATTGGTTAATAATCAGCTTTAGCACCAACATTCTACGTAAGGGGTAAAGGTTCTAAGATAGAACTCAAAAGTATGTAGTGCGTTTCAGGATGATAAAAGCATATTTGGGACTTTGAAATGCCACAAAATTCCTAGAAGAATCTACCGTCCATGTTATTTAGAGAGGGTGAGGACGAAATAGCAATTAATCTCTTATCCTATTTTCACTGTCATTCACTCACAATTGCTCTCTCCATAATCACATCCTAACGAGCAATTACCTTCGTCCCTTTCTACCTCCTCCCCCGCCCGGAGAGTACCCATCCAATAGTTATTTCACCCTATCTCACCAACTTGTTGCGAATTCTGATAATGAGATCTTACTCTGGGCTTGTTCCTAGGGGTGAGGGTAGTGTCTAATGCCATATAGGATCTCCATGTGGGGACTGGTGATGGTAGTGGTACTTTGCCTCAGGCAGTGGCCTTCCATGAGAGAAAGCTTTGAACTTGAACGGTGGGGAGGAGGTGTAATTTGGTCTATGCCTCAACAGCATGACCCAAGTGAAATAATTTGAGGGCTGATATAAAGCACCTTCATGTCCAACTCTAATGGCCCATGTATTTGTTACATTGTCAAATATCTCCAAGTCGACAAAATATAGTCATTCTTTATATGCCATAATATTACTACTTAAGATCACTATGAACTCCAGATATAAGTCCCACTAACATCCCCGCTTGTAGTAGCTTGCCAAACAGTAATCTGCATTGGAATGTTAAGTAATTGGGGGTAACTTGAGAAGTTCAAGCAAGTTGAATAATTATAGCACCGTGGAATAGAATAAAACACACTATCAATTCTGGAGGAAAATATTTGCTGATCAAACAACTATTATGACTGGGGCTGAGTACCATGAACAATTTGTAAAAACCAATGTTCTATCCAGCTAACAAATCACTATTTTACTTCAGCATCTTGCCTCTGGTATCATCACTGGGCTCCAGTAAGCTAAATAATATTATGCACGTTTGCATTTCACTGGAACACCGTCATTGGTTGACGTACTTAAAGCCATGTCACAGAAAATCATGTAACAGGATATATATCAACATCCAGGACAAGTATTTAAACAAAAATTTCTGGAGATAAATAGGAGTAATAAAAAAAAAGGAATAGGCAGCCTAGTGCTCAAGGTTTTCTTAATTTCTTGTGTCTGGGGAGGATTGATAATTAGGACCAATAAAATGCTATGACATCACCATGAGGTATGAAAGATATGGTGCTATGAAAGTCCCCTTTATTTTTAACCATCCAATCGATATAAACCACAATTGCCACTTACGAAAAGCTCAATGATCAACCCACAATAGCCATGGCTACTTTCTCCTCTTGTTTCTGTAACCCAACCCACCATCTCATGGATAACAAACTTTCTCTTCCAGAACAACTCTCTCACTTTCTTTGTTTCTTTCTTCTGTTACCATTTTCTTATTCTTCTTCCTAACCTTTCAGTCTTCCAATTTCTCCATTTATCTCTTTGTTTTCTTTATCTTGGACTATCAACCATTTTGTGTGCGAAAGGTGCAAAACCTCAAGTGGGGGAATGGTAACTCCATTTGCTCAGTAGGCATATATCTTTATCCTCAGGGACCATTTGATACTATTCATGAAACACCAATAAGATGACCAACTCTAAAATTTCCACCTTAACCCCATAATTTCGTAACATTACTTGGCCCAGAGTTTAATCTTACATTTAATAGCAATTACTATTCTGGGTGTCAATAAAGAATCATCAACCTTTTTCTTGTAAAACAACCTGTACATATTAGTTAGGCACCTCTAAAAACTCAAGGTGTTATACCTATAGATGAAGTTGCAGCTTCATATAGTTATAGTGGCCCTGTTGTATTCGATATCATATGCAAATCACGCCGGGCATGAATATTTAAAGCGGATTAGAATGTCTTTAAGGGGTGTGCAAATTAGAATATAGAAAACATACTTTCATTGTTGGAAAGGGAGAGAGGCTATGTCCGCCTCCTAATAGTCTATTTCACCCCCTTGTTTGTCTCTAAAAGGTCATCAGTTGTTACTAAAGTTCGCTAAATCTGCAAATCATTTGGGTTTAAAGATTGAAAAGGAATCAAAATGTCTTTTAAGGGGACGTGCTAGTTGCATTATAGAAAACCTACTTACATTGATGAAAATGGAGAGGCTATGTCGACCTCCTAATATGCTAATTCAACCCCTTGTTTGTCGCTAAAAGTTCATCCCTTGTCACTTAAGTACAATTTTAGTGAGAAAAGAAGGGGGTGAAATGGCGTATAAGGGGGCGGAAATAGCATTTCCCTTGTAAAAATTCCAGGCAACTTGCATGAGTCAACGAGAGACCTTCATTACAGATGAATTTGAAGTTACAATGTGATTAAGTTAATCAATATCCGAAACATTGAGGAATCTACTTACAAGTAGAGGTTCTTCCGTCCACATTTTCTGTAGTATCTCCATATTTGATTCTTTATCTCACATCATGAGTTTATTCAAATGGAGCCAAAAAGTTTGAGGCTCTGCTTAAAATTATGTGATTTGTCAACTATATATTGCTTAAGAGAAATTGTTGAATATTGGCAGGCCGTGGCTGCTTCATTCTGCTTTTCTTCTCCTCCAAAGGTGATTCTAAGCATCGATAGTAACGCATCCAAATTCAGGAAGAAATCGCGCAAGGTGGAAGGAAGCCGGAATGGATTCAGTGATGACAACCCTTATGGGAGGACCGGTAGTAAAGATAAGCGACAATTTGTCAGATACTAGCACTATCTCAGGAAACTAGGCTGAATGATTCTGCACCAATTTTGTGTTCGAGGTTTTGTAGTTGAAACAAATTTTCACAGCCCCCCATCATTCACCCCAACCCCGATGAAAAAATCGGAAGTCTTCTCCCCTTCTCTGGTAAATTTTGAGGTCTATAATTATGCATACGCGGAGAAGCTATGCTTTAAATTCCTTGTCTCAAGTTTGGGAACCCAAGCAATTTGGAGCCTTTCCTCGTAGTTTGAACTCTGACATAAAGGCTTGTTCTTCCTAGCGTCCATACAAACTAGGTTTATCCATCCGAGGGGAAAACCCACATTGAGAAGTGCTAGTGGATTTGCTGCATGATATCTGTCAGTCTTGCCTTGTGTCGTCGAGGCCTTCTGCTATATCTTAAAACTGTATTGTGGGTTACTGGTAAAAACAGAAAACAAGATAGTCTCTACAACATACCTTTTTTACTAGTTGTAGTGTGCGAGTGCATTGCACGGGGACATCGACATACCTCCACAATCCACAACTAAACTAGCCATCTTATGAAGGTCCAAGCCATAGAGGGCATATGTACAATATTTTTGGGAGAAGTGGTTCTCAAGATCCGACTGCTGATTTGATTTCCACTTGGTTGATTTTTTTTGAAATTAGTGAAGATTCCTCAGTTTAGGTCGTGAAGGAAATCAGGGATGACTATGACCATGTGGTTACTTGAGAGAAGCTAATGAGCGGGGTTGTAGTGAGTGAAAAATCACAGAGCAAGTAGAGAGATGGTAGACGAACTAATTACGGAAAAGAAAAGAACACTTGCAAGGTAAAGCGTAATACTGAGCTAATGAGGCAATAATAGAGTAATTGAGTAGTTGTTTACATGCATGCCTTTGTTTTTCCTTTTTTCTTTGTCATAACACGCGCGCCCACACACGAAAAAGGTCAAAGGACGACAATCAGTTCAGTTGTAGCAAGTCCGTCAGGGGTGTTTGTGATAAGATACACCTGAACTCATGGCGATTGCCCAACATCAGATCCACTGAGTTGAGAATATTGAATCAGCTATTGGAAAATGCACCTAGGTCTGACTCTACGGAACCAAATAGAGTTGTGTGGAAGTTGCACCCAAAAGGTGAAGTTACTACCAATAAAGCCTGGAATGGTATCAAAAGTAAGGCCACTAAGGTTCATTGGTGGAAACTAATTTGGTTCTCAGGTAACATTCCAAGGTGTGCTATGATTTTATGGCTCCTTTGCAAAAGTTGTGTATAAGAACAAAGAGAAAACTAAAGGCCTAGAATATTACCCACGAGGACACGTGTTTATGTGTAATAAAGATCCTGAGACCATTGATCATCTGTTCATACAGTGCCCATATGCACAGGAATTATGGAAAGAGATATTTAGCAAGTTGCAATGTTACCTAGTTCTGGATTCTTGGCCTGCATTTCTATAAGAAGCAAGTAGAAGGTTTAGAGGGAAGAGCTTGAAAGCTAAGTTAAGTAAGTTAGTAGTAGCAGTCACTGTCTATGAATTGTGGAAGGAAAGGAATGCAAGAGTTTTTAACACAAAAACAAGAAGCTAATTAGGAATTTCTAAGATTCTAATGTCATGAAATTGGATTAATTACACTCGATGCTCATGAGGTCTGTCTTTATTAAACTCTGCTCCTCTTATTGATTGAAATACACTAAGCTACACTATTTTATTATTTAGTTCACAAAGTTAATGTAAGTATTAGAAAGATAGTAATACCCCTTATAACAAATAAAATTATCTAACGCGCACGTTGTTCATAACTGTTCACCCCCAACACACTAGCCAGACCTGACATGGCACCCTCTTGCTGTGGCTCGACAAAGGTACACCACAACAACCATTATCCGTCACCACCACCATCGCCGCCGAAAACTATCCCACTACGGCGGATCTACATCACAACCACCGCTACCCCGCCATCACGATCACCAAAAAGGAATGCATCACTGCCCCGCCATCACCACTTAGAACAAACCCACCACCGCCAATCTACACCACAACTACCACTGCTCTGACACCACAACCACCATAAACGAACTCACGACACCGATCTGTAGGTCTCTAAACACATTGGGATGGGGGGGGGGGGTGAATAGGTGTTTATGGCTCTAATTAGAAATTTAAAAATTAGCAAGATAACAACAATCATAGATCGACACAAAAATTTATACTGGTTTAGTCCCACCTGCCTACGTTCAGTCTCCGAGCACTCCACATAAGGAAGACCTATTCGAGCCTTCCACTAATCAGCTAGCTTCGGGTGCTAACTCAAAGTTTAGTACAGATCTGAAACCTCTTTAAGGTTTTCAACGATTACAAGTGAAATAAAGAATACAATTTACACTCCTCAATGAGTAGATATTACTATGAAAACAGATAAGCTAAGCTTTCTTTGGTGAGAAGATCTGAATCTTAATGAACTTGACCAAGAAGCTTGCTTTTCAAGATCTCAAGCAAAGAACCCACTCAAAGAATTGTATAAAGATGTATGAATATGTTGAGAGAGACTTTATGAGAAAAATGAGAGATTTTTCAGAGATCAGAAAAGTTAGAAGTAAACTCTCTAAGGGTCCCTTTTATAATTGAAATAATATGACCGTTAAAAGTATTTAAAGGGATAATACAGAGATTATTTTAAAAGAAATAATTCGAATGAATGTATAAAATCATTCGGAGGAATTACATTCAAAAAGTGTTAAGTTATCTCTGAAGGATTTAGTCGAATGAATATTTAATTAGAAGAGTAGAGATATTTTAATGCCAAGATTCAATCGGATGAAAAGCATATGCTTTGAATGAAAAGTTTTTCTTCGAATGAAAAACTTTATTTTTGAATGAAAACAAATTTAAATCCAGACATATGAAAGCTGAAGGATTCTTTCGATTGAAACAAAATTTCCTTCGAACGAAAAGATGTCTTCAAATGAAAAATGAAAATTTTCGAATAGATATATTTTAAGTTACAACAACGAAATTTTGATGACTTTGATTGAAAGCTTTAAGAAAACTTCAAATGGAAATCTTTTCCAGCTAAAAACTTTAGATTTTGTCCTTTTTATTTTCTAGTAGATCTTTAAGAAGGCTTAGCTTAATATCATAACAACAATCTTGGATCATCAGGATAACGAATCTAGACCTTTTAGGTCAACAATCTCCCCATTTTTTTTATGATGAAAATACATTAATCTAACATATCACAACATACTCCCCCTGGAAAGAAGCTTGAAAAATAATTAAATCGCAACTGAAAGTAAGATCATGACTTGTTCAATATATACTACAAGAAAAACCACCTATGCCGGTGGTCGAAAAATGCCGCCATAAGCAAAAAAACAGCCGCCATAGGTTTAGCTGGCGCTAGCTCACCGACGCCTTTAGTCGCGTTGCCCTAGACATATGCCGGCAGTCATAGGGGTCTATATTGGCGGTCAAACGCCGGCATATCTCCCCCATTATCCACCCTCTAATGTTGTTTTCGCCAGCGGTGGCTATCTAAGCTAGTGATCGTTAGCACGGCCATAGCTAAATATTTTTTAATTTTAAAAATAACCTAGAAGATATAGGCAACGACACTTGCCGCCGCTATAGGTTTCTTCATATTTTTAATTTCTTAAATAAATAGATTTAGGCTGATGTAGGTACTTATTTCTTTCTTCTAATTTAAATAAAACAAGGCCTACACAAAACTAAGATCAAAGTAAAAGAATAAATCACATTCGTCAAACCATTAATAAAATTATCAAGATCCATGATTCATAATTCAAGAAATCAACAATTTGACTATTGGAATTAAATGTTAAACAATAAATTAAAGTGGAGCCAAATCAGATTTGTTAGGCAGTTGTACACCGTCTTAAACTCAGAAGGCTCCTCTTCTTCACCATGACCTTTCTTAACGAAGACAGTCAAATGCACAGATAAAGTGGTCAGAAATCAAAATGTGTTCCTATTCCATAACATCAGCTTGAGCTCTCAATGGTAGCTAGTGGCTTGCAACTCACACTTGACAATAGCTTCTTTGGCTTCTCATATTCTCATCTTCCTTCAGGATTTCTTGATAACAGCCTTGTCATCAGTGATATGTGAGAGGTCTTCCATGATAGCAGCTCTAGAGCTTGCAATGACAGGACTGCACCTTCATCACCTCATGCTTGCTTGCCTTCCTCCCCAAATCCATCTGCCAAAAGAACAAGGGAAAAAAATCATCAATATAGTCAATTCCAAGACAATATCTGTGAGATAACAACTTGCATGGAGCATTGCCTTCT